>SRHC01003104.1:164502-307048 GCA_004794325.1 Pomacea maculata
TATAAAAACATTGAATTAAAGAAACTAACATTCATGTCCAAACACACAATACAGATATTAATTACATTTAACTGAATAATATACAACCTCAATATTTTTATATAATTTTGCATAATTTTTTAATATTCTCTCCCTATTCACCTACTCCTCCACCCAACTCTATGCATGCATAAGATTTTAGAAAGATAAAAGGTAAAGAATTCCATAAGCCTGTTGCAAGGGAACATAGTGATGCTCAACTCTTTCCTCCAGCTACCTTTAATCCCCTGCTGAATCTAATATCCCTGTTTCCGCCAGACCACTGCTAGTTGGGCAGGGAGAGTTTTTCAATCTCAGGCTTGAGCAAGCCCTGGCCCTGAGATCTACAGAGCAAAATAACTGCTAGGCTTCATAGCCCTCTACTATGCCTACATCTGTTTCATTGCCTGATTATGATGCTGTTCTAATGACAGTGTGGCTACAATTTCTCCATCAATAACAAGTTGTAAAATATGATTTACTGGGACATGCATATGTCAGTGTGCAGAATCTGTTAATATGTAACCCACAAAATTTTAGATTTAGTATCAGTCAAGGTACGGCAACATTTGATCTACTGTAGTCTATCTGTAGATAAAATACATTGACATCTATACACATAAGGCAGACATCGTTTTTGTTTTTTTTTTTAAATTATGAGATCCAGCTTATGCTTTTACTTCTAAAATGAATAAATATGACAAAATGTACATCAAAAACACAGCCTCTTCATACTTCTCCTTTCGTCTTAACTCATTCAGAAGGCTGTTTCATTCCAAGTTTACACATTAGGAGAGTGATAGTGGAACTATATAGCCTGACAACCTCTTATGCATCTCAGTCACGAGATCCTGGTCTGCGAGAGAAATCCACTGGAAATTTGAGTCATTGACCTTAGGGAGCTCAGTATCAGCTGGTACAGAATAACTGATAAGTGATGTGAGACAAAGGCCATCATGTTTGCTGTCCACGATTCCACAGTGCTCCACACTAAGTAGTCCACAGACTGTCCATGATGGAGTGTTTGACAAGTCTTTCTATATGCACAAATACAGAAATGAGAAAGAGTTTATATTCTAACAAAAAAAAAAAACATCAATCTCTGGAATTGTATTCATGAAGCATATTCACCAAATCTGCTACACAACACTGCTGGGTAAATTGGCTACCCACAGGTACTATATTCATGGACTCGGGGTAGATCTACCCAAACTGTTTTACCCGATGCTTATTTAGGAGAAGAAATGCCCCCTTCTAATCACTTTCTCCCATGAAGATTAAATAAGGTGGAGATCGTGATTTAGTTCAGCAGAACTGGACACTGATTTTTTTCCTAGACCTATCAAATAAAATGAACTAGACATAATAATTGTTATAACAGTTTAGAACACATCATATTTTTTTAATGCACAATGTAAGTTTAGCAGATGTCATAAAAGACTGAAACTTAACATCACAATAATGCATTCAGCATGGCACCCTTTTCTGGAGTTTCTGTTCTGCTAAGCTAGTCATTTAGATAACTTTAAGTACTCAATGAGTCATGAATTAGGAGTTACTATGCCTGTTAGGTTCATTTAATTAGGTTAATGTGCACACACATATAAATATTTACTTAAAACAAGGTTTTGAAGTTTTCCTTGATAACACAAAATGTTTAAAATGCTGAAAAACAGCAAAGAAAAACTGAATTTATACCTTCAGAATATGGAAGATACTGACAAGAAGAGAAACTTCTTCTAATGAAACAGCAATCACAGGTATATGTACAGCTCCTGTAAAACTTGCCAAAATGTATAATCTGAAACAAAGAAACGGCATTAGTGATTTTTCAATAAAAGTGTTTACAAACAGACAGCAATATTTTTCTTGTGTTTTGAGAGTGCTTCCATAGCAGGACTCAAGTAAATTGTAAGAAAGCAGAAAGAAAAAATGAAATGAAAGATTAGCAAACTCATTATGAAATGTCACAATTGTGCTTCTGAGACAAAAATAAGGGGATCAAATGTGAAAAAGAAAGAAATACATTGACATGAGACCATGTGTGCATCACCAAGCATTATATGATGCATTTTTGTCTAGACATGTTATGATAAATGATAGATAAAATGATGAGAGAAGGGAGGCAAATCAAATTAAGCCAGCCTTTCACAAATGAAAACAAAAACCCTGATAGCTTGTTACCTTTTATCACCAGCTCTCTCTGCAACAATGACTGGGCGTTGCAGCACATGTGAATGTGGAGCAATGGTTGGCAGCAGAGATGGATGAAGTGGCACAGAGCTTGCAGCCCCTCTGTATTTTTCAGCCTGATGGAGCAATGGGATGATATCTGTAGCCCTAGCAATGCATGATGATTACGAGAGCTGTTAGTTCCAAAACATGAATTAATTACATTTTGTAACTGTACAGTAGCTGAAGACTTTGACTTTCTTAAAAGAGGAAGAAAAATTGTAAACATGAATTTCTTCAAATCTAGCAATATATACTTATGATACGAATAATTCTGGCAAACTTTAAATCGACAGTTATCATTCCAAAGCCATTAGTGATACAGGTACTTAGAATAAAAATTGGAAAGTGTCTCAAAAAATATTTCCTGCATTTTCAACTGAGCAACCATTACCTTAACACTGTCACATGATATACATATGTATTTATGGTCTATTAATTACAGAATTAATACAGAATCCCTCCCATCTCCTTTGATAAGAAGAGACCATAATATTGCTGAAGGTACGTGTGTCAAAGTCTACTTGCACATAGTAAACTCAAAAATACCTCAGTTTAACATTCCTGCTGTAAATGTCTTGCAGATCATAAAACTGAGCTTGAAGAGACTCTTTGTCTGCTTGTGCTGTTGTCTTTAAATTTCCACCTAGAAAAAAAAAACATGTCTCTCAAGTAATTCGGACATAAGTTAATAACCCAAAATGCACTCATCAAAGTGTAAGCCACTGTCTCCTTTTCTATCTCTCTGTGCAAAAATTATACATCAATCACTACTATGTTTACTTGTTTGATTAATCTGTATTTGCCTAACACAGGGGTGGCCAACCTACGGCCCACTCATTTTAACCACACACAACATAATTTCATTTTTAACGTCATGATTCTGGCAAAACTGTTGTGTCCTGGCCCACGAGATTTTATATCACATCCAGTGCAGCCATCAGACTAGAAAAGGTTGGGCACCACTGGTTGTAGTTACATTCTCTATTAAAGGTGCAGAAAGATTGTGCAAACTGTACGTTATCTTATTCCCTAATCTGCTCATTTTATCTGGATTTTCTTTTCTCATATAACTGTGATGTAAGTTGAAGAAATATATTAAGAAATAATATTTTTAACAAATCTCTCCCTCTTCTTCGACACACACACACATAGGCACACATACATACTTATTATCTTGCCATCTCTAATCTCACCAACATCACCTTTTACCTCTAGCCACACTTTGTGCAGCACAGATTTCCCTTTTACCCTTTCTGATAGATCATATATACCTATCTTAGGTTGCCACCCCTACTTCTTATCCACCATCTGTGCTGGACACATGGTGGTAAGATAATCACATTTGGACTGTGAATATGAAGATATTCATATTAAAGAACTTAGGGAAAACAGTCTGAGAAAGGTCACCTGTGATTTCACCAGTGAAAGTGAATCTCATCCAGGTAGCTTTTATGCAAAGGACTGAGATTAGTGAAGTCACCTCACACTCAAGACCAGCTTCTTCTTTTACTTCTCGTTTTGCTCCATCCTGTTGTCATGAAAAGTGGAGGAGAAAAAGCATAGGATGTTATTAATCTTAATGATAAGCTAATGCTTCTAAAGAATAATTTTTAAATCAAAGCCTTGTAATTCATTAAAAAGTATATTAGCTTCGCATTCAAATATCCTTTTATCCATATTCATGTACCTAATATTTCTTCTTTTTTCATTGCTTCAAAATCGTCAGAGACTATCTGGTATCTCAATAGAACACTACCCATAGGCTGCAAGTTAAAATCACAACCTAGCAGAATCATCTAATCTAAACACAAAAAAAAAACCAATTTTGGAGATTCCTGTTTCTTCAACTGTCGGGATTAAACAGACCAGCCACACACTTACCACAAAGTTTTCATTGCGCTCCAGTCTACCAGCTGGTAAATACCACATGCCATAGCACTGACGCTTGGCCTCTTGAACCAAGAGCACTTGTCCAGCATCATTGAACAATATGACGGCGACGATATAACATATAGATTCTTTGGTCACAGGAATGATGCTCACTGAAGACATGCATAATGTGGTCTACATCAACATGCCTCAGTGCAGTCATTCTTGGGTTTCAACAATAATTCTGATGGATTATACATCAGTATTTAATTTTGCTGTCATATTACTAAGTAAAAAAAAATCTAATGTGTTCTGATTGGCTTATTAAATAAGCAAATATACATTTTGAGAATCAACTACTCCCATGCCAAAGCAAACATCTATCATAGGATAGGAACAGGATAGATGAATATGCACTGAATAAAGCTACAAAGAAATAAAATAAAAGATCCAGCTTTGCTTTGAGTTTGGTAACTGGCTAACTTTCCTCCACCATAATAAATTTACATTTATTCTGCATATAAAAAAATATAAATTGCACAAAATACACTGACCAGTTTGCTGCACATTCAGCCTAAGGCTGATTGAATGCAAATTATGGCCTTCTTCCAACAAGATTTAGATGTAATCTATATTTTCATCATGTTTTTGCATCTTAAATTATCCAAGTTTGTCATTTTATGTAATATACTGAGTTAATGCTGGTTATACTCCTATTTTGTTCTTAGTTCTTAGTTTCAGTAATTTATTTTTTTTATACTTACACAGCACATAAACTTACTTTCTTCATTTCTTTGACAGTCTATAACATCAATAGGGACTGGTTGGGAGGCTAAGATCTTTCTCAGGTCTGCCTCCAATGCCTCTGTCATTGTGTCATATGCCTGGAACCTTCAATGAAAAACTTTCTTTTACAATAGATTAAAAAATGTACAAGTACAAATTTACTTTTGGAAGGCCCGAGTCGCCATAGCACTTTATACAAACCAAATGGGATAAAAATATATTAGGGTTATTGATCGATGGATTAATAGTTGGGTTTGGGTTACAATATTTGATTTAGAGTTAGGGTAATCAGATTGCCGATACTTAGTGGACCCTGCTACAATTGTTTTAAAGAAAATAACAAAAAGTAATAATTAGAAGGAAATTGCTATGACATATATATATATGATTTGGCCCCTGACGAAAGGAATGCAGAGACAGTCATAGAAATGATTACCTGTACTGTTGCAAGTTTACAGAGGAATTTTCTTTTATTTGTTCATGTCCTGCTGTATATTAACTGTTCTACAGCAATTATATAATCCTCAGAAATTTGATATCTGCTACATTACTCGTCTGCTGCTTCACGTTTCTGGCTTTGTATGTGTAGCTATGGGTCTCAGCAGTGGTGGTGCGCGACCTTTTAACTTGTGAAAATGCCGAGCAACAGCACAGTCACTTTTGTTTTAGCGAGTCGTTAAACTGTTAGCCGCTATCGCCTGCACTGCCACCGCACACTGCTACTATTATTGCTACACCCTGTCCCTGGCAACTAAACATACACAACGCTTTAGTCTGTTTTAAGAAAAAGCCGGAAGTCTTTTCCATATTTTTTTAAGTCGACATGTTTACAATGTCCACTCTGAAAGTTCACAGGGAGGGTCTTCATAGCATGTCAATTTGTTACGCTAATACATGCCCCACAAAGCCCAGAAACAATCACTAAGACATAATTTGTGCTGCGTCTCATTCGATACTTCATACCTGTAGGCCTGTAGTCGGAGAACTGTCGAAGAATCGGGAAATAATGTGGTGCAAGAACTCCCCCCTGTAACCTTGACCTACTCATCAACCAAGCACGAACAGGCGTCGAACGCAAATGTAGCGCGACGATCTCGAGTTTGTAAGTAGATGTCAAATACTGTTGTGAATAGGGGATTCCAGTGTAATTGGCTATTTGCACATTTTTCTCTGAGTGTTGATGTTTTTCTTTCACGAGCGTAGACCTGTATGTTTCAATGATGAAAGCAGGTAGACCAACTCCTAATGTCGAGCAGCCCAGCCTAGTTTAGCCCGAAGGGGTTTGGAGATGTTTCTAGAGGCTGGACTAGTGTTGACAAATGCAGCAGCAGACATGTTATACCAACATTATATTTATTAAAGTGATGATGCCATTATTTTTCTGCTGTTATTTTATTCTTATTATGCTTAGGGTTATTTAATTAATTGTTCATACCTAGTGAGAGATAACCAGCTTGTAGTGATCAGAAAGGTTGAGAAGGCTGAGACCTCAAACACCATTGGCTAAGAGCCAAATAAAGAATGTTTAAAAACAAAACAAAACAAAAAGAAATTTAAAAATTAGTACAAATATAGGGTTAAATTATTGATATCTTAGGAGGTGCAAAATGCCCAAATATAAAGGCAGCTCATTTACCACTTCCTCTGGGGCCATAGTTATGAATAGTAAGTCATTTCCCCAGGAGAAAATAAGAAACAAGGAGAAGTGTCTTAATTCCAAAGTTGTAGAGGGGTGTGCAGATGCCTGCAGACACTGCTTCATGTTTCTTTACCCTAGGACATCTTTGCCATCGCTTTATAACTGCAGTTACAGAGAGAAACATATTCAGGGTCTGGACACTTCTTTGTTACTTCAGAAACAAGACTCTTTCCCATGTTTTCCTGAGGCAGTGACACCCTAACTTCATAACTACAACCTCTGTTGGGTAGACTTTTAACAAAAAATAGTCCCTTTAAAAAGGATAATTTGTATTCACAAGAAAATGCCACAGTTTGCGATACTTTTAAACAGATGTAATGCACTTGCCTACAAATGTGTTTCATTGTTGTGATATAAATCAATGAGAATAGCACCACATTGGTTGGGTCCAAAAAATGTTGAAAACTGCTAGTGGAATTCAGAAACAACAACTCTCCTCCTTCTCCCACCTTAACGCCTCTCATCCCCCTTTCCCATATTCCCCCAAACCCCATTCCTCCGGAGGGAAAGTTTTAAGTGGAAACAATGACAGCAACAGTCAAGATGGGCTAACACTTTGAAAACAACCATTAAAAGTTAGCACAAGCAACCTAATGTCATAAAACACATTTCTACAAAAACTTTTTATGAAGAGTTGAGTATTTTATAATACTTTAAACAAATTTTGACATGAATTTCTACTTGTAACAGCATGGGAAGAGCAGTAAAAATGGATGTGCAAGCTGTCTGGAAGTCGCAGCTACGGCAAATGGTAAACAGTGATGATCTGCCAAGCCTTAAAGAAGCCTTTAGAAATGGTCAAAACCTTGGCATGGTAATAGACGATTCTGGAAGCACAGCCCTGACCCTGGCCATCAGCCTTGCCCATGAGGATGTGGTGGACTTCTTGTTGCAGGCTCTGAAGCCCGTGTTGGAGCAGGAGGATGTGCTGTCTGCCTGCCTGACAGCCTTACACAGTTTAGCACGCACGCGAAACACACACTACCTGCAGCTGCTGAACACTCTTATGACGTGCCATCCCCACTTACACATCCCATATGTTGTCGTGCTGCAAGCTGCATTTAAAATCCTTCAGGCACCACCTAAAGATATGCTTGTTCTCTTCTGTGAAATGGCTTTGAAACTGTCACCTGATTTGTGCAGAGACATCTCACTCAATTTGGTTTTATACGAGGAGACAGAATGCTATTGGCAGCTGCTGAGTCGTGGGGTCTCCCTAAATGACCTGTGGCCTGTCAACTGCAGTGAACTTGGATCCAAGGATTACATGGCACACAACCTGTTTGACATTTACTTCACATATGGCTGTCTTTTCACTGTTCACACAAGCAGCCGAAACAAAATCACCAAGATGACCATACAGGCTGCAAATGGGGAAGCTTCACGAGCTGTGTTGCATGTCATCCAGAACTTTCCAACAGACCTGTATGATGATGTCTTCAAATTTCTAACACTGGCTGGGTTCACCATGAGCCAGGCTGCAGTGCAGCGCATGGCTAATGTGGAGATTGACAAAGCTGCTGAGCTTATCCGTTGGTACAAAGACTTTCACTGCCGGCCGCACAGCTTGAAGCACCTGTGTCGTCTTTGTGTTCGACAGCACCTGCGATTTAATGTTGTGCATGCTGTGCAACAGATCCTTCTGCCAGAAGACCTCAAACGCTATCTGCTCATTACTGATCCTAACAGCTTTTGAAATGTGTTAATCTCTGCAAGAACCAGATGATGGTGAGTTTGTGCTATTCAAGTACTTCAGGTCTGCCAAACCTTTTACACACCTGTTTGGTTGCTCTCACACATTCTTATTCAGAATCGAAATGATGTAATAATGCAGTTTGAATGGAATACTTATTGACAAATGTCAATCTACTTTTATTATGTACCTAAGTGATGTTAATATTAAATGAACTCATTATTTGCATGAGGACAATTTTTATTTTGCAACTCATTAATACTTTTTATTGATGTGTGATGGTTTTTGATGCTGTAATCATGACTAAATATAAACCAGCATGAGCACAGTTTGGTGGTGGAGGGTGATGCTGTTTTCTAAAGTTGTTGATAGTGGTGATGTCTAACATTCTTAGCATGTGAAGGTATTGGAAATCACAATATCTCTGCCCCTACTGCAGTTTATTGCTAAAATAATTAATGATTATTCCAAGGTTTTCCTTGTGTGCTGAGTGCACGTAAACACAAAGTATTAGATGCTTAAAAAGGTTATTCAGTCCACACAGCTTGATGCAAAAGGAAATAGTCTAATGTCTTGCATTGATTTGTCGTGCTGACTTTTGATGTGGTCAAATTTGTTCTGGTGTGTATATATGTATATGTATATAAATGCATATTGATCTGTCAGTAATCTCTGCTGGCAATGAATATTTTGTTTCAGTTAGACTGACAAAACTGAAATTAAATGTTGAAATATCCTTTGAAAATGTTTTGCTTTGCTTAAAATGCCTAATTGACAGCCAGTGTATATTAAAATAAAAAAAATATTGCATTAGCTACAGAACTAACAAGAACAATTTGTTTTATCATTAATGGTTATCATGACTTTGTCCTCATCTGTGATGGATTATGGCTGGCATTCTCCAGGTTTGAGAATTACGGTAAAAACGTTGTTTAGAAAACATGTTTTCTTTGTTTAAGGTGATGCTTATTTTAAGGTTTGTGTTGAAGGTATTCTCTGGCTGTACTGAATGTACACAGATGCTGTGGAACAGTTTGGATTAGAAAATAGAACAAGGACAGAAGGGCTTATAAAGCAAAGACAAAAATAGCAGTTTGCTATTTCCTCATCTGCATGGTTTTGTGGACATGACAGATTTTGAGGAAGGTGAGTGAAATAATCAAGTGAAGCAGCATGAGGAAGTTGAATAAAAATACAGTCTTTAAAATAAGTGTAATATTGAAAGGGACACAACACATTTTCTCAGATTTCAAGTATGAATGCACCAAAGTGTGTTGCTGTGGAGCAGCTTAGGTGAGAAATGGAACAGACACAAGTGTGCTAGTCAAAAGCTGGACAAAGAATATGCTATTTTCTTGTCAAAATTGTTGTTCTGGACAAACAGCTGAATGATTCACTTCTAAGAAAAGTTGATGATATAATCATAGAGACATAGACTAAAGATGTGTCATGCACAGGAAGCGCTGAAAAATGCTGCATCATGTGAATTAAAGAAAGTTGTTATACTGTACTTGAGTAAGCCAAGATAACAAATGATCAGAGCATTTGAATCTCGTTATGAGCACATTGAACTTGCTGAAAGTGCAGTGGATTAACCTAAAGGTCATGTTAAATATGCTTGTACAGTACTGTATTAGCTTAACAGTGAATATATATGCTGGTTTTGCTGCCTGTACTGATATTGTCTGTGATTGTTTTTTTCCATAAGAGCAGAAATAGTTGTACCATGCCTGTGTATGTGTGCGTGTATATGCCTATGACTGAGTACACATGTATATATGCAACTCTTCATATATGAATAAATGTGTACACGTGTATATATATATATGTGTGTGCGCGCACATGAGAAAGAGTGTGTACACATGCATACATGAAGAAATAGTGAAAGTTGGAACAAATCTTTATGTATAAACATCTGTCTGTATCATTTATGCTTGAAAACATTGAAATTCTCTGATTTGGACTTGGCAATGTTTGGAAATTACTGAAAGCATTGCATTTACTTTTGAACTTGAAAAGACAATCAACTGTCATTCACTATCAATGAAAATGATGTTCAGAACAGTAAAATTGTGGACTAATATCTGTGGAAATTTAGATGTGGAAGTCTATTCCGAGTGGAAAATTCCTTACTTTTTACACCCTATGAACCACCTATGTTTTGCCAGCTCATTTTTGTTTATTAATCCAGATTTCAAAAACTGTGCTCCCTTGTGTGTTTAAGAAGAAACATGCATTAATTTTTTCAAATATAGAAATACACTGTAATTGTGAGGAAGATTAAGCTATGTAACTGTGTATTTTAGCCCTGTAATTTATGGCAGTAAAGTTATGCATGGTTTAGTCTTATGTCGAAGTATTTTTAATCATATTATTAATAATTTTAAACGTGGACAACTCAAGGGTTTTCTGTGCAAAAGTTTGCCAGAACAGTTCTTTTGGAAAAATTTTCTGTTTTCTTAAGTGGATATGAATGTTTCATTAATGTTATTCTTGATGAAGAAATATCTGCATGTTGCACCCTTCCATCACTTTCCGTCCCCATGCCAATGCATGTTTTGTGGAGCAGGGCAAATCATTTGTCTAAAGACCATATTTGTAATAACAAAACTCTGGCATTCAATGAATCCATTTTGATTGTGATCATTTTTTTCTGGTCAGCCTGATAAGAACATTTCAGATTAAATGGAAATGAGTAAGATTGTGATTGTTAGTGCTGCAGTCAGTATGTTCCCTGTGTCTACTAGACTTGGTAGCAGTGCAGTTCATCATTTTAGGTATGAGATAATTATAAAGGATAAGAACAAACAGTATCGACTATAGATTAGTTTGTCGAAGTGATGTATATTGAAGAACTTGAAGTGAATCATTCATATTGAAATTGTGCTACAAACTGTGGTTTTTACCAGCTGTAGCAGTCACTAGTGCTTGATATTAGCATTTTGGCTGCCTTACCATTGGGCACATATTTGTATGATGTGTACAGAACAGCTTGCGCATGTAGGTCTCTCCATCAATCATTTTTTAACTATTTGCATACATAGCAACATAACATGATTTTTACCAACTTTTTCCCCCCAGTGTGGTTTACAATACAGCAAAAGCGGCTAAATGACTGTAAACAATAGTAACATTAACAGTGTAAAGGATGCTCTTTGTCTTTGATTCACAGCTGTTTAACAACAATGGTGCCATAGATGGTTGAAACTTTTACTTTCGCTGTCACAGGATAAATAATAAAAAAAACAACAAAAAGCTTCAATGTGATCGCCTGCATTGCATTTGAGTGTGTCATCGTTTTTGGTAGTCTACTTTAAAATTATCTGACATAGAACAGAATTTATGGGAGACCTCAGTTTTCGAGAGGTAACAAGATCACATTCCAATTTAAGGTTGAGCTCCCTTGCCCGTTACCCATTAATACGCAATCCATGGACAGGTTCTTATGACAGGTATGATGGAAACCTTATTCCTGTAACTGCGAAACATTCTAATGCAAAATTCCTTAATACCCTTGGCTGGCAGAGGTCCAGAACTCGGCAGCAATCCCCGTCTCATGTCCATGACCTGTGTTCAGAGGTTGCTGTATGATTGATTAGTAAGGTGTAAACAGACTCCTACTTGACTGTTGGGGTTTCAACTCCCAATTCGATTTTAAAGGAAACAAAACTAGAACTACTTGTGTCCTTGGAAAAGACCTGGTTCTGTCCTCCCTCAGCCTGCTTCATTAATTGTTTAGAACGTTCAGGCTAAAAGATTTTGTGCTGCTGGCCATCGGCAGAGCTAGGGTGAGCAAAACTATCATAGAGAACCGGCATATTTGTCTCCACAGCACCACCCGATACATTTATTATTGGTAGAATTGTGTGCATTGACAGTCGATTCTTCCTAGAAGATAGAACTGTAAATATGTACCGGAGAGTCCGGTCGAGGATTATGCTGAGCGTAGTGGTGAAAACTTGAAGTGGCCGCTCTCTCACGCTTTCGCTGACGCTGGGCCCTAAAACAAACGCCACATTTTCACAGGGTAGACAGGACGATAAACAGTTCAGAGAATAGTAGTTTCTGATATCGTTCTAAAGGAGACACTCAATATCGTGAATAGAACGTGAGCTTGTTATGCAACTATCTCTGAACCACAACAGAGGTTTCTAAATACCAATACACGAGATCGAGTGCTCAAATCACGTTTAAACGATTTATGTTTTGTTGTGGGGTGTTATTTTTTTTTTTAAAGAACGAAAGGACTGCAAGGTTGAGACAGTACCTTTTGTGATTTTTTGCAATAGCCACCATTGCGACAACCAGCACAAGAAGAAGGATACCGGCAACGACGATGAGGACGATGACAGGCAGACTGAATTCGTCTACGGCAGTCTTCTTTTCATCATCGTCACTCTGGCGGAACAGGGATGCGATCTCGGCAGAGCTTGCGTCCACCAGCCTAGGGATTGGACGCAATAACACCGCAAGTCAAAACAATGAAAAATACAATAAGCAGGAGGGGCTAGTGTATTGCTGTTTTCACAATGTGTTCTCACATAATCAGAAACAATGATGACAACCACAAATCTATGTTTATAGCAGAAAAATTTTAGCAATAGCAAGAATCGCTGAGTCTGTTTCGATGGGCGTGCAATAAAAAGATGTGACCAACGTCTTACTTTTGAAGTTCTTCGCTTGTTAATAGATGATCTGTACCCGTGTGCTGGGCCCTGATGTATATAACTGAGCTGAAAAATAGTTTAAATGAGGCTGACATCCCAGAGAAAGAACTCTATTAATCACAAACATACATTTTTGGATCGAGTTGATTACTTCATCAAAAACGTGAATATATAATACCAAGTAATTTCGAAAATAATAACAAAGAACACGATGAAATAAAGTTCATGCTCTGTACTTTGATGAAAGGGCATCTACAATGCGCCATAAGTAGTTTCAATTGTGAAGAAATAACTTTACCTATCGGGTGACAGATGTCGAACGCTTGAAATGGTAACCGTGACACCCATGATTTTTCTAAGAACACTGAAGAAAAATAATTAGATCAAGGAATTTGTACCAACAAACGGACTACAAGCTTCTAAAAATTAAAAAAAAAACTGAAATTAAACTGAGATTTTATTATTTTCATGCTGTAGGTCGTTCAGACAAAAGTTCAAATCTATTGAGAGCCAAGACTTGTCTGAAGCGGAAGTGTGACTGTCGATTGCTCGCCGAGACTGGCAGCAAGAGGCCGAGCGTTGGTCTCGGCATACAATTAGCCATCTACCTATACACGTTCGTGATGTCTCGACTGACATAATTACATATTAACACCGTACCTTTCAATGCTATCGATGTCTTCTACTATAGTGTCTGTCTTCGCTGGTGCATATACAGTAGCCATTCCAATCCCTTCTTCAAAAATAATCTGGTCAACAAAAAAGCAGAGTAGCATGCGCTCTCAGCCACCATCGTCTTCTTGGTCATCATCGTTATGCCCCCAAAGGCTTACAACAACAGAAATGTAAACAGCTGGCATATCGTAAGTACATAAAACACCTGGAATACCCGTGTGACAACTTACCCGAAGTGTATAAAATGCAGACAATGAGGGAGAGCCTCCGTCTGTTGCTTTGACCAGCAGTTCCATTGCATCCACTCCGAAGGGCTGAACCTCACGTATGCTTATCGCTCCTGAAGTGGAATTTATGAGGAAGTACTGTAAAACTCTGAAACAAGCGGTGTTCTGCAGTGTCTCAAAAAGTCGTCATAATTTCAAATAATCCACAGCCAGACTGCTTTAACCATATCTCTAAATGCGGTAGTACTCTTCATGGATCCAACCAACTAACCAACTGTTAGGCTACTTTAAAAACAAAAAAGACAAACACTTTGAAATCTTGGATGGTGTCGAAGAAGCAACGAGACAGGTCTGGAGGAAAAGGTAATAAATGAATTTTACAACCTCGCCTTCTGTACCTCAGATCTTAAGTCATTATTTTATCTCACAGCGTGCAGTTTACTTACGAATCCGGCTGTAAGCTGTAGGTAATTTCAGCATTGACTCCTTCATCATCATCTGAGGCCTGGAACAGATGATCAGATTGTTTTGAAGAGAGTCATCAGTCTTTGTCCATCTCTAGCAAAATGCGGAGACTGCGACTATATTGTCAATATAACTTGTGTCATCACGAGAAATGTTGATGCTCGAAAATGGCGTGGGATGTGTGGTGGTGATCTATAGGTAAAAGTTAAAGAAAAGGTAGAAACTCATAGGCATGAGTGGTAGAGACAAGTGATTCACTGGGTCCCTCAATCTTACAGCTTTTCACTTCTCTGATAAATGAAGTGCTCATTTCCTACAACAAATAAACTACTTTCGGTTAGAAGGGTAGGAAGGTTTTCCAGTCACAGGCTGGAGAAAGAGGCAGCAAGTCTTCTAGCATTTAGTAAGAAAACACGCATGTGCCCATACTTATTTACCCGCAATGAAACATTGAAAAAACAAGCGGAAGACAGAAAGGTCTGCTGGAGGCAACTCACGCGGACAACTGCGATCACGTGACCGGCCGTCTCATTGGCATGTAAGACCACTGATCCATTTTTCGGAGTGAACACTGGGGCATTGTCGTTGATGTCGGTTAGCTGTATACTGATGGTGATGTTACACATCCCAGAGCTGCAGTCTCCTCCTTGTGGAGGACTGAATTCTTCAGTGTACACCTTCAATATGCAAGGATGGAGCCAAAACAACTGATACTCTCAACTGTACAAAAGTGCTATACGATGTGCAATATACGATGTTGTGACAGCGAAGAAAAAAAAAGTAATGTTAGATATCCTATGACCAAAAGGAGCAATGGCAGTAAATGACTTAATGTGTCTAGAAAACTGCCAAACCCTCTCCATCAACTTCCGTTAACTTCCCTGATAAATCTGATAATCATTTCTTCAATAAACCTGTTGTAATGGGGACTACAAAGGTGTCTTCTAGCCACAGGCTCGAGCAAGTTTCGAACTAGCTCCCCTCTGTTCCACATTAGATTTTACTAACCACCCGCATACAGACAACCACTTCCCATCCCCGTTTGACACCTGCGCGATCGACACATTTGAACATTGTATTCAGTACTTTCATCTTTTAAATATTTATCGATGTAGAATGCTTGAAAAATATTTGTTCCAGCTACAATCTTACACAATACTCTATGCTATGCTAACACCGTAATTATTAGCATTCTCATTAATTATAGCAAAACTTGCAGTAAAAAGAAAAACTTCAAAAGTATTTTCGTAGAAAGCAAAGAACACTGCTAACCGTGATAGTCAGAGAAGACAATGCTTCTCTGTCAAGGGCAGAGGAATTGCCCACTGTGATTGTGCCATACCACAAATTTCCCAAAATATCAGACTGGATTTTGAAGACACTTTGACCTGAATCCAGTGTATAATTGAAAAGTGCATTTTCTCCCTAGAAATAAGAAACTCACAATCAAAAACAGTGCAAAACTTACAAAAGAAAACCCTAAGGCAAGAAAAGAAATAAAAGGAATGACAAAGGAATTTGAATTTTAAATTAGTATGCTTGTTTAGTTACAATTTATCCCATTCATGTATTCAATCAAAATGTGTGTAGCTCTAGATTATATTTCATCTCATTCATACTCTCAAACTTTGTCATCACAGCTGAATTATTTTTAAAATGGAAGATTCGAGTTTTTTCTAAAGTGTTGAAAGTTTCCCCCAGATAAAAGGCCGTCTGAATAAAAAACAGATACAAAGGTGTCTAATCTACCCACCATATCAGCATCAAGCGCAAGAACCCTGGTCACGAAGGAGCCTACTATGGAATGTTCTGGAATTGTAATAAGAGTCGTGTTGTTTGGCTGAAACTTTGGGCGATTGTCGTTGATGTCGTCTACCACCACCAGGAGAGTGGCAACCGCCGACCTCCAAGAGTTGTGCACCTGGTTGGCCTGAGAATGACGTCATATCAGTTACCTTTCATCGATACCTGGGGAAATTTTCTTATGAACGTTTTCCCATGTCTCACATCAATAAGGATTCTTCAACAACATTAAGTAAACTAGCATTTTTAATTTACTTCTCATGGTATATGCGTTAAAGTTTTCATTCTAAATGGTAAAACTGTTTGATTATTTGAAATTAGTTGATTAAAATATTTTTATTGGTGTTAAGAGTTATGTAGCGGGTCAATGCAAATAGTCTTACCTTGATCATAACGCTCACAGAGGGCTCAGCCTCCCGGTCCAGCACACGTGTTACCCACACAAGTCCAGTTCCATCTTGAATGCCGATGGTGTCACTAGTTCCTGCAAAAATGACAAGCTAGTAAAAATTGAGTTTCAGACCGCATTAATGTGGTTCTTTAAAGATAGTGATGAGTCAAAGGTCACACCAGAGAATGGCAAGGTAACTTTAAGATTACATCTTGAGGCGGTTAGAAGAACATCAGTTTTATCCATTTATCTATAGTTTGTTCCTTTCTATTCACGTCTTCACTGAGTCCACTGTATTCTCTGTAGTGGTAAAAATGCTGCTGTAGCTCAGAAACAAGGCCAGACACAAGTAAATGTGTATCTTCAGAAAACATTTGGTACCAGGTTCCAAGCCGTGAATAACATCCCACATTCGCGTTCAAATCCCAACATAATAAATATAAACAATAGTGATAACACATCTGACAACTGACCGTTGATGGAGTATGTGACGTTGTCATTGATTCCAGTGTCTTGGTCAAAGGCAAACACAGGTGGAGAAGTCACATGTGGCACATTGATAATGGTGGAATTCTGAAAGAAGGGACATCAAACTCGAATAATCCTTAAACATTTCATGTCAGTCTTGTTACAAATCAGAATGTATAAATATTAAACATTAAACATTAGCTAGAAGGCTTTCTGCAACAGGGAATGACTACAAAGAGATATGAAGTATTAAAGTAACGAAGAGGAAAAAGTAATCACAGGAATCAACATTATCTAAAACTTATCATACAACGTAGACATCAAGTTGAAGCATAAAGACTAAAAGGTCTCTAAAAGAATTTACAGACATATAACAAAAAGTCATAGAGTTATTTCAATCAATATTGCAAACATATATAAACCTAAATGTGAAGGCTTATAAAGTACAGAGGAAGCTCAATTATCCGGTCTTCAATATACCATACATACATCAGAAAGTAAGCTCCCACAATTATATAAGCAGTGAATCTTATTACCAACATATCAAATGAATCACTCCTCTGATGATAATGTTTTATAAGCTCGTCTGGTAGTAGTAAAGGGAGGCATAATTTTCTAGGCGTTAAGAGCTGAAAAAGTTGTTGAACTAATTGCTAATTGGTTAAGATAGAAAGGACTTGCAGAGTACGCAGCCGTAAGGGAAGAGTCAAGAAAAGTGCTCATGTACATGATAATAAAATTCTACGTACGAGGAATATATAAAAATTGTAAAGGTTTTCATTTTTCTTCTTCGTTACCTCCTCCGGCACATGTATTATATAGACAGAATTGTCAAAACATGGGTCATTGTCGTCGATGTCAATGATGTCAAAGACGACTGTAGCAGAGCCATTTCTCCCAGTCAGGCCATAATAATGATACTGTTAAAACATAAGCATATGTGAATCAAGAAAGGTGCAGGACGAAAAAAAAAACCAGATTAGTCTAACACAAATTCGACCGAAAATACTTCATTCACTACCTCTGATAATAGATTCTATGAATGTTACAATATGTATATGCAATATCGAATTTCAGACTGACAGACTGACAACAACAAACATTTGGGAGAAGGCTTGCAAGATTGAACAAGATTGAACGATCTTTTCTAATTAATGTCTTCATCCAAAAAACGGTTTCTTCTTATTTTCTTGTTATGTTACAAATAAGATGAGATATGAGTAATTTTTTTTAGAGGAGCACTGATTCAAATTTCCGTCTGTGATGCGGCTATATAAAGTATAACAACTATTAGATTTTGACGGTTTTAAGAATTATATAATATTAAGCGATGTACATTGATCTTGAGAACTATAAAACTTATTAGAATATGAAAAAGGTTATAATGAGCTTTGGTTCTATGACTATCGACAGAAGTTTTGTAATAAAATACATATTTTACCGTTGTAACGGATACTGTCAGCTCGAATTTAGTTTCTCCTTTTTGATAACAGATTAACCTGTTGACAACGATTTTGCCAGAAAACATCCCAAAGGCTGCATCTGTGTCTCCTCCCTAAAAATGCATCATGTCTTATGAACGCAAAATGCATAAATGTAGATCTCAGTCACTGAACTCTTAATTAAATAATTAAGTTTTCTGTCTTGACAGTAATCAGACAATAAAGTAAGCATGTAACAGATATTAAATGTTTTACAGATGCAAATCATGTAAGTGAGCATATGATGACATTGTCTTTGGCCTGACCATTCTCTAGATATTTCTAGCTCTCAGAATCCGTTCTGCAGTCAATGGCGTTTAATATCTATATTTTATATCTAGACATCAGCTTAACATCACACAACGCTTTCTCTATTTCCTTAGCTGATGTCGTTTCGAGGCTGACTGAGCTGCTGCTGGACGCTTCATTGCTAGTCACTAAAATCAAGCTGATGACTAAAAAAATTCTAATTTGAAAAACATACATAATTACACCAAAAATTGATTCTTCAGATAGGACCAAAAAGTAAAATAAAGGAAAACAAATCTGAGTTGTATTCTAGTTGGCTAACATAGCAACTGCACAAATATGCCACCAGACCAAGAAAATGACGGAAAGATAGGAAAATGACCCTGTAAAAATATTTAAATCAGAGAGCTTTTTAAACGCTGAAAGAGTATTTGGAGTTTCTTGATAGATAGACAAACAGATAAACCTGAATAGAATATATTGCGAGTGTCCCTAGCGAGCAGTCCTGGTCCGTGTAAAAACCTCCGATCTTTTCCAGGTTTACGACTAGAGTGTTGACTGGCATTAGCTGCACACAGACGAACAGCATACACAGACAGATATTAAAATAAGCATTGCATATCAAAATCTACATAATCTACTAACATTTCCAAATTTTTCATGCCGGTATTTATTTGAGCAGAAAAGATTTTCAAGGCTGTATTTTCGCTTCTTCCGCCTTTCTCTCTATTACACACTTGCTTCAGGTACCTCAAAGATTGCAAACGAGAGCCCATTTTTCACCACGGGATCATAATCGTCAGTGTAGTTCACCTCTAGATGGATATACAGCTGAAATAAGAAAACTTTGCATCGTGAGTTTGTTAGACAAATGCATGTGGAGTTATTAATATTGATAGTTATTATTTTACTTAAATAAACTTAACATACACGTCTACTTGGTTTTTTATCCCAATAAAACTCTTGTATAATGCCCCCTATTTCTGATGATATTGTATTATACTTGCACATATATTTATGCATTTTCTGACTTTAATTTTAGTATTGATCCACATCTGTTATTGTTATAGTATTACAAAATTATTTCCTTTTTATAACCACAGTAGGATAGAAAATGCAGTTTGTGCCTGAAAAATAAACACAAAACCTTATTGTATTTTCTTTTTCTATTATTCTATCTTCTATTTACAATTCACTTTAACCTTTATGTGTTTCAGATCGTCTCGTAGGTTTATATAGGATTTCCAGATTGACTCACAGAGGACATATCTACTTTATATGTGGATTTTGAGGTTTGTGCCTTTATACACCTAGAGGTCCCACATTACCTCCAGAGCTACCTCCATGGTGTATAATTGTTATTGCCACAGTAAGTGTTTTTTTCTCAACGAGGACAATGTAGAGGACTATGTTTCTGAATACGTTCCACTTTTTTAAAACCCGACTATTCCTGACTTCTACTATATATCGCAGAAGAAATCGAAGCAATATCAATGTTATTGAAAAGAGATTTTTAATTTAACTGACAATACTTGTCGGTACAGTTCTCGTCTAGGATTCTTCATGCTTCTTGCCATATTGATGGTATCAAAGTAACGGAAAGAAATTGAGAGACGTGACAATAATTTATCGTTTAGTGATTTCTTGCTGAGTCTGTACTACAGCTACTTCTGCCCTGATTTTCTTAGTAGTCAGTAACAGTACAGTACATCGCTAACCTCTGGATGTATGGACGAGCAACGGTCAGGTAAACTGCAAATAAATTGATAACAGTTTAGTTGATTGCTTGACGTTAGCCACCCATCTAGTGGTAAATTCCGCGGAAATGCTTACCGAGGTGCTTGGATTTGATTGACAAACTAGTTCTAAGCCCCACATTCGGGATACTTCACACAAGGTCTGCAATCAATTAAAAAGATTTTCTTTAATTAAGAAAAAATCAGCAAATGTCACATCATATCATAGTTAAATGATATATTCTAATTTGTTACTTTTCTACACGTTATATTACTAGTAGATCGGGTTCAGAAATAATGCATTTAGATTATTTAGTAAACAACAAAGAGCTCAGGGCCTTGCAGAGACATTATTTTCATGGGAATTTTTTAAAAATATATGCATTTTAGTAAGTATTCAGGTTGTTTATGGCGATTGTACTGCACGGTTGGAAGGAGAATAAAGGAGAAAAATAATCGCATTACCCGGAGAACCTGGGCTTCAGCCTCAACCCTTAACCATTAGCTTACGAAATTACTGTCCACTACCAGAATTAATTATTTAAGATTAAAGATACAACCCACATTGTTTCGATCAATCTCAGTCACGTCAGTATTTGACACCAAGGAAAAGGTGAAGACCCCATTGTCTAGGGACACAACATTCAGCTCAATGAAGAATGGCATTATTAATAGATAACCTGATTCTTGTAGAGTTATGATATCATTAGTCACAACTGTTAGGAAAGTGTCACCTGGAAAATAAAATGAAAGACCTTCTTTTGTATCTAAGAAACAAAGACTAAACCTTTCAGAGGCAGTTACGACAGAACAGAGCAAGGAAGTCAAGTGAACCCAACCACACGTATTTGCAATCGAAACTGCATTATTAAAACGTATTTATATACTGCATACATTAATGCACTTTGCGATTTAAAAACTATGAAAAACAGAAATCCAAAAATAATGTAAGTAATCATGAAAACTGAGATTGGGCTACTCGGGGTCTTAGGTATACCTAAGTACAATTGCTAGCGATAAGTAGGATAGGAAATAAATACATAAAATGGGAAATTATCGTTATATTCGCGATGCTTTCAGTTGTTTAGTAAAGCATAAAATACCTAAACTAATATTTTACAAAATAACTGTCTACCAACTCACCAGACTGAATTTTTTCAGGTATGACAAGAGACTGAACAAGGTTAGTATTGTTTAGAAAGCAGCCATACTGTGAGCTGACCTGAGTACACAGTCCAGCTGAAATAAATTTTTATTCCAGGTAATTAATCACGACAATCATGGCAGCATTTGTTCATGTGTATGTGAATACGAATAGTCTATTTCAGAGACAAATAAAAACAGAACGGACGAAGAAATATGAAGAAAGGAGAAGACAAAATGTGAAAAAAACGACAGAATTGATTAGAAAGAATATAGGATAAGTTAAGGAAATTAGAGGTTAGAGACAATGACAATGACAATGACAATGACAATTCTTTATTAACGAGGGGTAAAATAAGCAAATGAGCGCTTTTTTCCACTTAGCCCTCGCCCTTTTCAGGGAAGGAAATTAACTATATAAATAAATTAATTAAGCATTAAATATAAAAAGATAATAAGCACAGAGAAGGGTGGATATGTACATAGTGATGGTTAAAGAAGAGATTAGCATATATTCACAAGGTCACCTGGAGTTGGTAGGAATTAGAGAGGAAGGTAGAGAATAAGATTTGGTAGAATAAACAAAAGCTAAAAAAAATCATCTGTTTTACCTATGATGAAACAAATCACAGAATTCATCCTTTTCGTCCAAACTGTACTGCTCAAAATATGTGGCTCATCTTAAAAAAAAAAAAAAAAATAAAAACAACAAAACACTTAGTTCTACGACAAACCACGATATTCAATAGTACAACACGACAAAGAGTTGAATCGCGTATCACAAGAAGTAGAACTCTAACCTGTCAAGGTAAACAGTTTTTTAAAAGCTGAATGAGAGCGACTCGACCTAGAGGTGAGGATCTCTGTGCATCTACGAAGATATTCTGACACATTTTTTGCTGTCTTCCTTTACACAGCTTAAACTGTGGTTAAACAGAGTGACAATCATCACAGAAATTGATACGATGCCTGCGTGTTTGTAAATTGCTTCTTAATGATTCAGTGAATTACAGAACCTAGTTGATTGTGCCAGTATATCGTCTGAGAACTTGTCATTCAAACCAAGAACCCGTGGCCTGATGGGACCTCTTCTTTCAGTTAGTCAACACACATCCAGACATCAAAGTTTGTGAGCACCAAATGATGTGTACAAGGAAGAATAACACAGATGATAATACATCTGATATAACCATTCACCAAAACATAGTTGCTTAAATATCAATCTTAATCTCAATGTCTTTATCATAATTATTTACTAGAGGTGTTTGTGTGTGTGTGTGCAAGTTCAACAACATGCAGGCAAAAATCAACAACAAAACAAGAAACTAAAAATGATAAGTATTCACCTGTAATCTGAATGTTCAGCAAGGTAGCAGCAACTAAAGCACATCGGTTGATTAGATCAAACACTGTTCCTGTGTTTGAATGCCTGTCCCCATAAAAATCCCACGTAAACTGCTTCCGTGTACCGATTCAGAGTAGGTCAAAGTGAGATAAGCAATAATTTAGTTGGAGGACTTTATGATACACTAAACCTGTCTGTCGTCGGAGTTTGCAGAGAAAATAAAAAATATAATAAAAATAAGAAAATAAAAAATATAATAATAAATATTTGGATCTCCCACTAGAGAATAAATACAATTTTAAGCATTCATTAATTATCAACTAATTATATTGGTGATGGATATACTGGTGTGATCTGTGTGATATTAATCATGAGGTTAGTGTCTAGTCTTTCTAGATCGCCATGCTCAATATATTTGGTGAAAAACCCCGGGAGAGTGAGACAACGCACTCGAGAAGACAGCACTAAACTCCATTGCTTCTTCGTGGACACACCGTCATCAAGTAGACACATAAAGCCTGCACAGAAAGCTCACTAAACCACAGGTAAGTTAATACAGCAAACCACCAATCTTTTATTGTGCACAAGAAATTCCACTATCTTGTCATAGGTCGAATGACAGGAGAACAGAGAAATAATTGGTGGGGCAAAGAATAATAATCATTTACAGAAAACGGTGCCATCCTTGACTATGTCAGATTGTCTCTTTGCCCTGCAGTGCCCGCACGCAAACATGCACACACACACAAACACAAACACAAACGCACACACACACACAGCCATCTGCCCAGACGCCACACACTCTAAATATTAAGCAAGAATGATGCGTTACTGGAATTAAAATATGTCAAAATGTCAAACACGTGTATGAAATATAAAATTTCATTGCATGACCCCTTTACAAATTGTTTGCATAAAATATCGTGTATGACACTACTGTACTCATGAGTTCGTTGTACATGTAAAAATATCTTATCATAATAAACGACAAAAGGAAAAGAGAATCCCCCAAAAAGTAAGTTGCACTCAACATCACAAAACTGTTCAAATTTCTACAAACTAAAAGTGAAGGTAGTCCTATAACCTTAAAGTAGTAGAGGGTCAAGTATTAGAGAACTCTGGCCTCCACCTGCTTTCCCTTGCATCTTTTCCTCCCACTCTCTAAGTCCTCTAGTATACATGAAATACCAAGAAAAGCATGGTGCGCCATACGGGTATCGATCCTGTTGGTGTTCCTCGGTTATCTTTCCACTTTCCCCGTCTTGTATAAGACAGTTGTATGTACATCTTAGTCTTCAGTACACACGGAAACATGTAGTGCAGGAGAAGGGAGAAGCAGGAATTTTTGAAACCCTCATCCGGTGTTCCGATAACAAATTTATAAAAACCAGTATTTAAATGCTACGGTATGTGAAAGAAGTCAGTTCTTGTAGACGTTGTTGTAGCCCAAAATTTCCGACTTTTCCAATGAGCCTGGAGAGTCGGTCATTTTGCATCCAAATCTGACAGAGAGACACCTGGCACAGGTATTTTCTCGTAAGGAGGTGACTCGCTTTCTAGGCGATCGTAAACATGCTTGGAGTCCTCGAACTGCGGGTTCACCTGAGAGAAATAGTTGATCTGTACAGAGGAGCTGTCCTCGCCGTTGTCCGGTTGTCTCTTCATCCTGCAATGTAAATAATAGGGCAATGAGTACACATGCACTGTGCAATAGTTACACTCACTTTGCAGTACAACACACAGTAGGCAGTAAAATACACTTTGTACTGAAATGAAAAATGTCCTAAAATTTGCATTTTGTCATGAACTAGCAATGCACATACTTTGTCCTAAAATACCATGTGTCATGAATTAATCACAGCTTTTGTCTATACCTTGACACACCTTTTGTGTTGGCAATTGACGTTGACATTTTAAATGGAAATGTTTCATATTTTCTGTACAACACAATAAAACTTTTAGAAAGCTAACTTAAACACCGTTGCCTAGGTTACATCCTTGTTCCTCTTACAGGTGGAAAGCCCCCCTCAGGAGAGATAACTCCAACAAGAGATGGTTTAAGCCAAGAGACAGTTTGCTTGTAGTCAAAAGAAAAAGATTAGTTATGCCTGGCAGAATTTATCGGGAAAGAAAAAAATGCTAGCCACGCTCCTACATGCTGCAGAAGCTCAAACACGTACCTGCTTCGCCACACAAGGAAGAGAAGGAAGAACAAGATGATGCAGACGATGGCTAGAGCGACGGCCACTCCAACAATCGCACCTGTGCTTAACTGCTGACCTCCGGACTGATGTGATGAGTCATCTGTTCACACAGTTGAACGTTTGAAAGGATTCTGTGTAATTGTATCTTTACTTGTCCATCCATCACCCATACATACACAATTATATATTCTCATTTTCTAACATCATGTGCTATAATTGTAGGCGTTGTTTTTATTATCGGGTGGTCAGCTGTTGGTCAGAGTTCAAGCGAAGCCTAGAACAAAGTGTCTGTTTGGACGGCATTTTCTGTGCATTCTCTAGCATGCTATGTATAAAAGTAAAAGTACACACACACATACTGTATATATATATATGCGTCTTACCGTCTCTAGTGTGGATTTGTGTCGTGTCTTCTGTCGTCGTCCATTCATTGATGGCCGATGCCGAAGTGGATTCAGCGCTCGATGTAGTTGAGAGCGTTGACGTAATTGTGGTTGCTGATGTAGTTGTGACTGTTGATGTAGCTGTGGTTGATGTAGTTGTGGTAGTCCTGTCCTCCACACACTTCTGGTCTTCCGCCAGGTCCTGATTCGCAGTCCGCCCACAACGGACTTCAACATCAGCGCCTCCTGAAGCTGAAAATATCAAACGGACTTTTGCTCAAGTTATGCTCATGTCCAGTATTTACTCAGTTTAAGCAACATTTCACTAGATTATGTTTTGTTTTGCCAAGTGCAATTAATACACAGTCCAAATCACAGTCATGGACCGCTAACAGACAAACAGCAGGCAGATGGACAGGTAGTGGGAGCTTCTGGGTAAGACAGATATAAAGGGAATATTGGCAGTGAAGGAGAACTAATCTTATATAATTATATATGTAATTTTTAAAGACAGGAAAGAGGCTGCAATGAATTGAATAAGCCGTGCACAGGAAATGACAAACTCCCTGGACTGCCAATAAACCTTCGCTGAGTTGTGTATATTGACGGCCCTGCTTCATTGTTGTCTTTTGTTGTCATTTGATGTGCACACTAAAACTTTATCTCCATCTAGTTGTATCGTCAAGCAAACGCTCAGCTCCCACCTGTAATTCTGACCAGCAAGATGCCGCTGTTGGAGTCCAGCAGCTCGAGACTGACTCTGGCCACATTAGAACTGGACTCGAAGATCCGGGTTTCTCCAACGTCGTCGACGCTGCCGCTGGTGTTGGTGCCCAGGTCACAGCCGATGGTCGTCTGCCAGGTGGTGTTGCGGCGATCCTCTAGCACCAGCCTCTCCAGGCACTGGCGGGTGGTTTTGTTGACGGGTAGACTCAGGGCTAGCGCCGTGAAGAGGAGGGCCTGGCCGCAGGTCGTGCTGACCGTGCAGGAGCAGGTTGTGTTGGAGACTGTGGGATTTTTGTGGAAGACGTTGGTGTCGAGGTACCGCACCTTGCCTCTGTTGATGTTCCCCAGGTCACACACATCAGTCATCAACCCCGCTGAAACAGAGACAATTTGAGCTATTTAGTCAGTATTATAATACCGGGGCGACAATTCAAGGGAAACAATCCAATATGTGTACTGGACAATTTGACAAGGCTTAATTCCCTTTTGTCAAGTTTCATCCTTATCAGTGTCACGGTCACAGACTTCATAGATCATAGGTTTAATTTTTATTACTCCCCTTTGAAGAGTAAAATCCTAAAGAAGTCAACGGGGAATATATTGACCTAGTCCTCAGATGTCTAAGGATAAAAGTAAAGTTAGAAACAAAAAAACTGAAACGACATTATTTTAATCAAAGTATTAAGGTAATCAAATGTGAGAAAATTGCCCAAAAGGCATTTGAGCTCTTAAATTTCAATAAATAAATATCTAAACACCATACTAAAATTATAAAAAAAACTTAACGCTCACTCTGACGCCGACGAAATCTCAACTGTCACACAGCTATACTATACAAGAATTTCAAATCGCGCACCTGTACCTACTATAACCCACTTTTCCCGCAACCAATTCCCACCATCATTGTTTACACGGTTCACTGCACAAATCTTACCATTCACACAGTTGTACTCTACGAAGCCGTAGTAAGAATAACGTGCGTAGGTCAAGTTGCCTCCTTCTTTGGGCGGACACGCGCTGCCCACCGTCGAGCGGGTCAAGGTCGTGTCGCAACCCGTGTAACCGTTACACTTCCTCCGCAGCATCTCCACCTCTTCGCTGGTGACGTACATGCAATCACGTGACGCGTTGTAGGGTGGGCAACAGTTTTCCGCAGGAGCCGTACGGGTGCAACCCATGACAGTCGGGGTTAGGCCGTGGAAGACACGACGGACGAAAACGTGACCTTGAACCGGCTGTCGGGAGCAGTCCAGGGTCAGTGAGTTGGAAGCTGTGGCTCCCATCAGACAGGTCTCCGTGGTGTTGTATATCTGGGCTGAAAGAACCTCATCATTTATGTCTCATACATATTCAAGTACATTCCAATGAAGTCCGTTCTTTATGTCATCGAACTGCATCCTTAAAATTAGTTTACAGCTTAGTGTCTGTAAGAATGATGGACTGACTCATATCTAGGCATTATTATTTGTGGACATCATGCTAATATCATGATGAGACCTTTTACAAAATTAAATGTCACACTCAATGTTAATGAATTCCTCTACATTGTGCACCTCACTAGACCTTTAAACTCTGAACTCGTGCTGTAAAGAATTGGTTTGACCCTGGAGATGAGGAACACTCGCGGTGTTCGCTACCTCAGTGGTCATTGTTGTACTCTAGCGGCTATTATTTGCTAATAGCCTCCCTCTAGCCCGACAAACACCCTCATCTTACTCCACTAGATCATGCCTATTATTTCCTGCTAAAGTAGGGAAAATGTCATACATGACTTAACAGAGAGAATTTCTCTGAAGAAGCTTTATTTCCGAATGAAACAGCGTTATTGTGGAGTTGTGCACCGTTATTTCAGAATGAGTTTCATTTCCAAATAAATCAGTTATCTGTTAATGGATTTAGTTCACTAAGTTCGATCCGCATTCGAACTCTTCGTCTAAGCATCACCGGTAGGCATCTTGTATCTGCCACAGTATAAAGATGACGATGGCCAATTATGTAAAACCTCAATTATTCGTATCTTCGTTCGACTGTCCTTCACAAAAGGAGGCTGCCACACATGGCTGAGCTGATTTGTTTACATACAATAGTGATTGGCCACTGTGAATAAATAGGACAACACTGCCGCCGCTGAATGCAGAGCTTGTAACTCAGAAAGGTCACGTCTGCAAACGCGTGGAAATGCAAACGTACACGGACGTGCGCGCGAACACACACACACATACACGCGCGCGAGATTAGATGCTCAGACGAGAGCGCTTACTTTCTTCGCTTCAGTAAACAAAACTCTTGAGTTTCTTCGAAAAATAAGCCTATTCCAATTAACATTAAGAACAACTTCAAATTACCACACACACACAAACTACACATACATACACAAACACACGCGCGCACACGCACACACACACCAGAGCGCAGACTTTGCTTTAGTCAAAAAAAAAAAAAAAAAAAAAAAACTCCGAGTTTATTCAAAGAAATAAGTCTATTCTAAATAATATTAACAACAACATCCCTCACTCCCTCTTTGCTCCCAAACTCAACGCAGGCACACGGTTTACTCTGCATCTACGATATTTGAATTTTATGTGTACATGTATGCGTTCGTGCGTGCACTGTATGCGTCAAGAATAGAAAGACTGTACATTCGTCTCAAGCTGGTCGTACGAGGTTTGTCCCTATTTTCACAACCGACTTTTGCCAGTGGCAATCAACAACCAGGCTCTGTATTCGATGTTACATTCTAAGTGAAGGACTAGACCTGCTCCCTCAAACCCCACAAAAACCCACAAAAGAAATCCTTCAAAAATATTAACTTACAGGTTCTAACCTCGCTTCTCTTGCTTTCGGCTGTGTACAGAGAACTATTATTTCCGACCTCGTTAAACTGGCAAAACATGCTCAGTGGACATGGTGGCCAGCCAAACCGATCGTTCTTCCAACAGACTTCAGATAATATTTATTTATTTCAACTTATTCAGGCTCGACACTTGAAATCACATATATATATAACTCATCTTGCCGCCCGCTCATGTTTTTCTGTGGAACTGAGAGACTCACGTGACACAGTGAACACAAGCAATGAAGAGCTTTCCTGAGAATGTAGAACCAAGACTGTTATTTATTTCCTGATCATCGTCGCTTCAGATAAACCCAAACCCTCCCTGCGCCTTCTCCTTCAATGCCTCTCTTCTCTTCGATTTCCTGTCTCACCTAATAGTAGGACTCGGCCTGCAATTATCTTCTTTCAGATTTTTTTAAACTATAACGGCCACAATTACCTGCAGTTTGTTTTGTCGTTGAATAGTTTTATTACTAGAAGAGTTTGCTGCTCGTATTTAAAAACAAAACCATTGAAAAAAAATGTCCTGTCATACGGCAAATTAACCTCACTAACCATTCTAAGAAAAGCTTTATCAATTGTGAGCTGAATGGTGATTTTACTTACATTTTTCGCGATTGTTACATAACCCAAACATGCTGAAAAGAAATATGTAATTGTGTTTATCCCTCCGACATGGAAAATTTCTGGACTCAAGATGTATGTTTGCTGTTTGGATGCAGGATTTGCTTAGAAGCAGCGAACGTATGTCACGTGTCTCGTGTTATTATAGAATTTACAAGCATATCAACTATTCAAATAAAGTGAGTACAATTAGCCCAGTCTTATTGCATTTGACAGAGGGAGAGGAGAACAAAGCAAAAACAAACCAAGAGAGCCGAACAGGCTGTTATGGCAATTGTTTATTATATTCGAAATCACCAGCTCTATTTGTAAATAAGCAGCAGTTATGAAAGATATTATCAATCATATATGGTTTGATGACTATCCCGTATGCATTCCTTCTGACGGGGTCTTCTCTGCTGCCGAGGAATGTCAAAATTCCGCCGTCAATATGTGAAATCTGTATTAATCCATGTAGAGAGATCTGACAGACCTCGCTCGAGGCTGGCACAACACTTCAACACAAAGGGGGAGAGGGGAGAGGCACACCTGAATCGACCTGTCGGTGTAGACAGAAATGTTTTCTTGTCATGTCCCCTTTCTGCACCCACTTGAAAGTCAGTCATCCATTTACCCTGTCAAAGCTTTTGTCGTCTGTACACTGGAGCAGTTCCGACTTCAAAATACTTGCGAGCGAACACACACACGCGTATCGGCATTAGATATTAGTTTTATCTATTCAGCCTTGACGGGTTATTATCATTATTATCTTCGTATCGACATGCACTGGCGCTTCTTGTGAGGAAAACAGATTTCCACTGCGCAGTTTTCAAAACCGTAAACAAGGACGTTGACTCTTCTCCTCACCTGTTGACAACTCGACCCTCGTCATGTATAACATCAACGCCTTCAGAACAAGTTCATAATTTATAGCATTCGGTGCCAAATTATCAAAAAATAATTTAACCCGGTTACCTTTTCACCTGCACAGCATTCTTCCGTACATGCCTCTCAGAATAATACATACTTTATTTTTTTTATCTACCAAGGGCTCCTAATTTATGCGACGATGGCTGTGGAAGTGTTTGCATTTCAACAGTCCAGGTGGGCGCTGGGCTGACATCGTGTTTTAAATGAGCATCTTCACATACAGCTGGTTAGCATCACATGGGACCAGCAGGTTGTCATGGTAATGTGCTGACTGTCGAGATGTAGATGGACAGGCCTTGTGACTACAGTCACCAACACGACTGTGTGAACACGTGCATGCTGAACGTTTAACGACTAATAAACTGACGGCAAAGACACGGGTATTTCTGTTTATTTCAATACGTATTTATCAATCATTTTCAATAGATCCATCAATATATGTCATTATACATCTCCACCGTTTAATCTGTTTTAATGTATAATATTATTACACTATATAACTTGTTTAGACTCAGAAACTTGTAGTTATCTAAATGGGGTATGGGGGGTGAGGGGGCAAATGGTCGAATGATGATGAACACGTACTACAATCGTCAACAACGTTGGTGATAATGTTATCACCTTTTATCACACTATTATCCCAATCTCTGACGGGAATGGAAGTTGTCAATGCAGGCAAACGATCACTGAGATAATAAAGTGAGTCTACCAGATGGTTATGATATAGCAAGTCGCTGTACCCACCAGGAGATTATTTTTATAGAGGAAATTGTTAGATTAAGAGCTTTTTTGCATTATTCGTTTTACTCTCACATCCAAACGCACGCATACACACATGTGCACTCGCATAAAAAGAGAAGGACAGAGCGACAGAAAAAAAAAACAGGCGGAGAGAGGAATATTTTAAAAGTCGTTTATACACAAATAACCACTCACAGGAGTGATGGTAACATTACACAGTCAACAAAAATATCAACATTATCTTTCGCTTGATCTCTCTATTTCGCTCTACCTCTACTATTCTTTCTTTCAATGCGTGTGCATATGTGCGTACGTCTGCTTGCTCATATTTATGTATATCTCTCTCGTACCTCGAAGGACACCGAGTGAAGCGCAGAGAAGCAGACTCTGTACAACCGCACGAGAAGCCATGTCGGGTGCTTGGTATAGTCTGGGTGGCCCAGTCAGTGTATACTACAGCTGTGTGTATATACCCACACTACAACTTCCCAGTCAGTAGTTCCGTCTCCTCCTGCGCCACTAACGTACTCCTGTAATAAAGGGGCTCAGCTGCAGCTTTAAAGACATACTGGAGTGCAATTTCTTTTTTTAACGAGTGAATTTAATTAATTACGAATTTTCAAAAACGTTACCAAATAGCTCTGCTACAATACTGGTCTGTGAAAATTAGAATTCTTACCTTTCGTTTTGACCCTAAAGCAGCAAACGACTGGAGCTACACCGAGGCTTGTGTCACGTGAGCTGTTCTCAGCGTTCGGCCTTCAGTGACGTCATAGGTTACCATTGGGGTCAACTTATGTCTGTTACTTTTAGTCATCCCCCAAATCGGTTTTGAAAATCACAGTTGATATATGTCAACATGTAATGAAATGTTTTGTATCTTACTGTGCTTTGAGATTTCGAGAAGTAAATACGCGTAACACCTGATAAAACATTGTATGAATGTATATGTTGTGATTTTTAATTTTGCACCTGCTGCTGTTTTTCTCTTTTTTTCGGGTGGTGGAGAAGTGGTGGGGACAAAGAATGTGAGGTGTTTGGTTATATTTGCATCTGACCTTAAAATAATATACCATATGGCAACAGGTATTCCTGTTTCACTGATCTTTAAGCTGACCTACAAGATGGGATGTGTGTCACACACGCGAGCACATCCACGCATTTCTTTCACATAACTCTTTCTCCTTCTGAACACACCAAGCTGATTTGAAGCTAACTCCATTCTGAAAACATAAAATGTTTTGACGAAAGTACCTACTATTTACAGTACCCATGTGTTTACCTGCCTCTGTGGTGTGTTTGTGCATGTGTTCTTGTGGTGTATCTGTCAACAACAAGACTTTGATGCCCTGAGCAGGCAGACTGGTTGGACAAGGTTTGTGTCTATTTTGAGAGCCAATGCTCAGCAACTGTGTCCTACTTTCCTTCACAGAATTATTTTTCTGTATAGCTGTGCCTATAGTTTATTTACAGTTAAAAATGAGTATAGTTGAAAGAATTTGTTGCTAAAAGAAAAACCCAAAGAAACAAAATTTGCCTGTTAATTATTAGGCTATGTAATTATTAATGTCGATAAAACAATGTTCCCGTACCAATAAAAATTAAAACGAATGATTTTATTTAATTTTTAGCAATTGTTTCATGAATCAAAGATGTAAATAAATCGAAGATACAGTTGCACATCTGCTACAGAATAGTCTGGGAATTTTGAACATGCTACTTGCTCTGTAGAGGCGACTTCTGTATACACAGGCTGCCACACGCCTCTCTGATGTAAACACTGACAGACACTGACAGGTCACCACAATCTAAAGAGAGAGAGTGTATGTGTGTATGTGTGTATGAGTGTGTGCGTGTGTGCGTGTGTGTTTATATGTGTTTGTGTGTGTGAGGAGGGAGGGGTTGTTTACCAACGGTTGCCCATTTCACCCTTATTTTGCGACCATTTACTGTTGCTCAAAGACGTCCCAGGTTTTGATCTCTCGAAGCAGAAGTTGAAGCAGTTATCTTGGGTCTCTTTTGTCTGGATTTTTTTTTCTGTAAGAGCAACCAGCGTCTTGCTTCCTTACATCAGGAGTTTGTTTTTCATCTAAGAGCCAGCCACACCACAGGCAACCAGAGAAGTAGACACTTTTTACAGATATGAGATGTTTTGATAAATGTCCCGCTTGAGACGAGCTTTCTCGTGGCTTGTTAGTCCTAATGTTTTCGCTTGTAGACGAGGGAGATTTTGAATGCATGAGGTACGAGCTCCAACAGGTCATGCAGGTCACGTCCTCCACCTGTGAACTCAGTTAACCCTCCAAGCTGTCTCTAGTCTTTCAGAGACAAATTCCACAAAGCGTGTAAAGCTCTCTTTGTTTTATTTAATTTTTTTTTTACTTGAGTGGTTGGATGACGGAAGATGAAATTACAAATGCTAATCAAGGTGGCAGGCTTGTTCAGTGAGCCACTTACAGCATTCCTACAGAGAAAGTATGGTGGTGCCAATGAAGAAGGAGATTGATGTTTGTCATGGAATGATCATTGCTGTGTGTGTGTTTGTATGTGTGTCTGTGAGAGAGAGATTGATCTTTCTTCTACCTCCAGCAATTGTGAGCATCTGTCAAAGTAACTACACAACATCTTTCAACTGCTTTATATACAATCCAGTAATAAGCAATGTTATCTTCAACTTCTATACACACGAGTGCTCAGGAACTCTAGACATGCATATATCTATATACACCTCAAAACACAGTATTTTTAAACAAAAACATTCATCATTATATCTTTAAAAAGAAAGCATCTTAACAGCCATTGACTATCAAAGCAAAACTTAGCTGTTTGTACTCCAAATCTTACCATGTCACATTACCCTTATATTATCTTACAATAATTTTGAGTCCCTTTTACCCCAATCACACACCTTCACCACAACACTCATACCATCTCGACATACAAACTAGAACAACAACAATCTAGGATAAGAGAAAGAGAGACGAAAAAAGAGATTGATTCATTGAAACTTTAGCACAATAAAAACCTTTCTCCACCAAGGGTCTGAATAGTTAATCAAAGTATACAGCACTTGGTAGACTTGCTGTAGACATTTAACCAAGATATAAATCCATTCAAAATGACTTCTTTAAACATGCACACAGCAGGCACTACAATAACTATATACCCACCACATCTATAAACAGCAAATGCAAGAAAAAAAAGAAGAAATGGCTCAAGATATTCTGTGTATAAAGGAATGTTGTCAAACTATAAAACTGTTCCACCATGGCTTGACATTCACAACCTGTGGAACATTCTCGTCTCATCAACATTTTGAATGGCAAGAAAAACGCGCCTCAATGTTCATTTGATATTTTAAAGAAATGCACCTCGCATTATCCTGACATTCCTTATGTAAGTAGACCATATATGTACCTGTCTTGTTTAGGCTTTGCTTATGTTTAAAATTTCATCATAAAACACGATCAAAAGAAATGCTTTTATTCGTCAAAAAGATTTATGAATACAAGCTATGCAAACAAGATCATTTTCATTAAAGATATGTTTTATTTACATTTATTGTCATATTAACATAAAGTAAACAATAAAGATTTTAATATGTTTAATAAAAAATCACTCAAATGAATTACATGTTCAATTTGGAAACTTTTTTTAAATTTACAAACAGGAGTCAGGTGAACGTGTCATGGCTGAAAAACATTAAAACCAAACTGAAACGATGGTTTCACATAAACTGTCCATGTTTAAATTACATTTCGTAATTTCAGACTAGGATATTCACAGAGATGTGTGTGGGCTGGGGATGGGGATGAGTGGGGAGACCAGTGCTAACATCCAGAGGAGAGGAACCACTTCAGTCCTTCAGTCCTAACAGCATTCTGTATTGGTCAAATAAAACATGTCAGTGGATAAATGAGAATGGATTAAGAGAAAGCAAAAAAAAGTTATTCAAGAAAGGATTTAAAGAAATGTTTAAGTAAAAGCAATTGAAAGAAATGAACAACTATGGTGGCGAGGTGAAGAATCCAGCTTAGATAAAAGGACAGAAAGAGGGATGAATGAAGAAACAAATGTTTACAGCCAATCACTCTTACAACTAGGGCGCACACCCACGTACACACACACATATGATCATTGAGAAACCTTGGAAGTGCACAAAAAGTCACAATGCTGACATTACAAGGAGAGATAGATAGAAAACTTTCTTTTGTCAAACAAACAATGTAAACAACTAACTGTACCAACATTCTTCGCGATGAAGATGCAAACACTGAGTAAAACCTCGATGTGATCTTTAGGGCTATGTTGTGGCAGCGGTCAGCCAGCCACCACAGCTGACAACAGTCATCTTCTCGGACTCACAAAGACATTTTGTGGAATGGACTGCTGTCAGACATGTCCGCGCCAACTTCTAGAACGAGGCTTTTGCAACTAAGCTTCCGGTTTCACTATCAACACAAAGAGGAAAGCCAGACAGTCTCGTGTTGACAGAGGTACAAAACCTCAATTTTTATGGTCGGTTATGTTTTGCTCTAAGCCGGTAGGAGTTGTCACCAACGACTTTTGCCGAAAAGAAAGAAATAACAAAATCACTAAGCAAAACATTTAAGTATACTGTTGACAGTAAAAATTTCAGTCCATTCACAACTTTCTGAGGAAGGAAAGATGTCTGGCTTTCCAAGGGCTCGCCGAGACCTAGCATCTGACGACATAACGGGACTGGCTACTCTAGGTCGTGACAGACTGCCAGCCCCCCGTGTCATGCATCCTCCATTCCATGGACTCACAGCCTGTTCTGCGGCACCCGCTCGATGGTGACAACACTGCAGTTGTCGTCGGACGTGATGGTGTCTCCGTGGCCGCTGTCGACGGAGATGTTGGGGAGCCAGACAGTCTTCCTGATGACGGGGGAGCCGTCCTCCGAGCTGACGGAGCTCCGGGCGCTGCTGAAGTTGTCGTATCCACGGAAAGCCCGCACGGACATGGAGTTGGACAACAGGAAGTCCCACACCGTGTTCTGGGCCTTGCCTGAGATGCGAATCTGGCGCTTCCTGCAAGAACGTGAAGTACGTGCTAAGACATGCTGTCATGAATCGGGTGTATATACAGAGTAACTACATCTTATCTGTATATTTTGGTATTATTTCTCTGGAAAAATATCTTGAATTTGATTGAGAATAATGGTATTATGGTATGTGTATAACTATGATTCCTTGATGTCTATGTGGAATCCTCCTGTATACATTCCTCCTAAGGGGTCTTCTCTGCTGCCGAGGGATCAAAGTATCCACTCACACACTGAAGCACTCTGTACATCCCTCTCACATTCGCTGACAGTGGCATTGTGTTGACCCAAACATAACAACTCTACATTTGTGTCTGTCCAACTCACCTTCCCCAGTAGAAGATGAAGATGAAAATTGTGAGCAGAAGTCCAGCGATTCCTGCAATCATCCCGCCAACCATTGCAGGTGTGACTGTCAACAAACCACAGGTGTAATCAGGTGAGGCCTACATAGTAATCAGGTGTCACTAAGGAGAGAAATCGAGTGTAACAATATTCTTTGTTTTGCTTCGTTTATTTGTTTTCATGGCTGGCGCATCCGATTGTTATGTTTTGTTATGCTACTCCTGTGCGTATTCATCACTGCTACCATGTATCTGCATTTGTAGTGATCTTAACAAACATATATATATATAAGAAAAACTTGAGTAGGCCGAGTCAGAAGAGAGGGCTAGAGTGGTGTGTGAGAGGAAGACAGACAGCCGAAGATTGAAGTAGCGACTATATTTTTCCGTTGTGTCTACAACCTACAAAGACACACACATGCCGAGGGCGACATCACGGAAATCATGTCTCAAGATGGCTCCGCCAACCACAAAGAAAAGCAAAGCAAACTGCCGTGAGGAAGATTCCAGGCAGGAGGTGCGGGGTCCTCAAATCTCTCTCAAACACAGCAGACGACATCCCGAAGGTGATGTCCAGACAGTGTAAGCTCTTACAACAGCCACCACACCTCCCTCGCAAACGTTTCTCTCAGGCTCACCATTCGGAGGATTTACAGGTACGAGTAAGTGGTGGGGGAGGGAGAGAGAAAGGTAAAGAGTGTGTGAGGGAGAGATGTGTGTGTGCGTGAAATGCGTGTGTTTAGTTTCCTTTTATTGTCGATACCCCCATATCCGAACAGAACATCTATTTTAAAAGAACTTTAAGAGTAGGAAGACGTGTTGGTAATAACAGTTTCCTTGGTAGAAAAATTGGCTGAATTGCAAATCTTGTTGCTACAGAAAGGCTGAGTGGATGACTAGAAGCGACGACAATTTTTTTATATTAAATGGCTTGTGTGTGTGTGTGTGTTGATGTATAAATAAATAAAAAATAAATGTAAGTTGGACATAAAGGAGATTCATGTGTTGTGGATTTACGGGAACTGTAATGAATTCCACTCTAGTAAAGTACATCTTGCTAAATGACCTTTATTAACCAATTAGGGGGTGTGTTTTATTAGCTTTTTGTGTTTGTTTGCTTTTTTCTGTTTCTTGGGGGGGGGGGGTTGGGGGGGTTATTGGTGGGTTGTTTGTTTGTTTTTTGCTGCTTTTTTGTGGAGGGGTTGTTTTTTTGTGTTTTTTTTTGTTGTTGTTGTTGGGTTGTTTGTTTGTTCGTTCGTTCGATTTTTGCTTCTTTTTTGTGGAGGGGTTGGTTTGGTTTTTTTTTTCGGTTTTTTTTTTTTTTTTGTAGCTAAGCCGTGATGTCAGGTCTATTTACTTTTGGGCGTCGACATAAACACATAATTTCTCGGTTCTGTGACAGAAGTTCAAGCATGATCAATATTTATAGCCTTATAGCCTTCATTGCTTTCGAGTTCTTTAAGGTTCGAGGCCCATGGAAGCACTGTAGATTATTGTACGCGCACCACCGGTAATAACACTGACATTTAGACGTTGGGGGGAATGAACGGAAAATTCATTGAATTTGTTGATCGCCTCTTCCCTTACCTTGCAGAAAATAATTAATAAAATTGCTTCAGTTACTATGAGCTGCTGCAGACCAGATACAAAAAAAAAACTTGCAAAGTAACTGAAAAATATTTTCTGATTCCTGTTTTTGTTGCACTTAAGGAAGAAAAATGAGAGAGATGATAGTTACAATGGTGGAAAATACAGGCTGGTGACCAAGAATGTAAGGTTAGAGATGTAATGGTGAGAGATACTGTAATGCTAGAGATGTAATGACAAGAGAGCTGTGACAGCGAGAATTTACAGTTAGATACAGCTACAAGAGGTTATAATATACAGAGCTGTCATGGCGAGAGGTGAGGGGGACACAGAGAAGATGGCGAGAGCAAGACAAACTGGAGGCCTACACGAGTCCATGCTGGATGCTGTCTCCCGTACGGCGATGTGGTAGGTGGGGACGGTGGCGATGGTGGAGGACGAGAAGTTCCTGACCGCAGGCCACTGCGTGTTGCCGCCGGTGTTGGGGGGCAGGACTGCAGCCACGTTGTTGACGGCAATGCTGTCGGTGGATGTGGTGGTGGTGGCGGTGGTGGTGATGGTGGTGGTAGTGGTATTGTCCATCGTCGTTGTTGGCGACGTCGTCTGAGTTGTGACAGTCGTTACTAGGGTCGTTTTGTCTCCTTGTAACAGAAGGAAGATAAACACGAATAAGATGTAAGTGGAATGGAAGAAACCAAATACAAAACTGTAGGGAAATACTTTTTTTTTTTTTACAGTGAGCACAAAAATGCCGAGAATCAACTAGCAGCTGACAGCTTCAAGCTTCAACAGAGCGGTGTGTTTACTTGATGGGTGTCCCCTGCTTACAGTTTATTCTGTAAAGCCCTCACGTCATGCCCTCGAGAACGGTTCAGAAGATTCGCCAGTTCTAAGCCTACCTAGGCGAGAGTCTGGAAACATTTCTTTTTAATCCAATGGTGATTACTCAGAGAAATTAATGTTGGGCGTAACCTTTGACATGCTCTAGCAACGACGATCCCATAATAATCCTTGGCTTTTATTTTTATAGACATATTCACTCCACTAAACTACGCCCCTACATCTGAAAATGTGATTTTCTTTATGAAGACAATGCGCTTTTTCCTGCGTATATTTTACCAGTGTACGTGATCGCCACGTAGTGACCTCACCTGCCACGCACGTGTACGTGATCTCCATGTAATGAGTCTGCGGTGGAAAGTCATTGGTGTTGCAGTCCTTGGACGTGTCGGCCCACGTGGCACGTGGCTGGCAGTTGTTGACGTTCTGGCACTCGGTGGGGAAGGCGTTACGTGACGGGATGTAGCAGTCGCCCTCCACGTAGCTGCAACACTCCGCCCGGTAATTGGAGTCGTCGGCCGGTAGAGGGCACTGCTGGGTCAGAAGCTTGGCGCCGTTGCCCACCTCTGTAATTTTTACCTTCATGTGCAGTGGACACCCGACCTTCAGGAAGTTGTTGATGTTGCCATAGCAAGCTGAGGTCCGGAACTGGTTCACTGGGGGAAGAAAATATGTGTTAAGCTTGGACTACGTGACACTGTCGGGTATGTGAGAGGGGCTTAGTGGGGACCTAGAAGTGGGAGTGACCACAGACTGTACCCTTGTAAGACATTCGTGTTTTCATTTGTCCCTGTACCACTTGCGCTGACCGATCCCAGCCTCTTCTCCGTGAAAATTAAAAAAAAGCGGGGCCTAACGAGGGACTTGAAACTGTTAGTCAGTTTTAAGGAAGAGGCAGGATGGATGAAAAATGTTGGATGGGTCACAAGGTCCTTGACCTGCACAGATGGGGAGACGGGAGGGGTGAGCAGTTGTCAGCAGGACTGCGCCAGGGGTCCACCAGTGTTTGCATCTCTCTCTTGCTCTTTCTCTCTCCCGCCCTCTCTCCCTCTCTCTCGCCCTCTCTCTCGCCCTCTCTCCCTCTCTCTCTCCTGTTGTTTACCTGACGAGCGCGCTGGCGAATACTGCGGTGGAGTGTAGCGATCTTGGGGGGAGAGCGCCCAGTGGAGGTACACAGGCTTCTGCTCGGGTTTAACCACGAAATTATTTCACGTTGACAGGCCACACACACAGACGCACACGTGAAAAGGTGCTAGACTAATTGAATGCTTTGCTCAACCTCCGCCTTGGCACACAAAGCCATCAAGCTCCCTCCTCAGACCGCAGTTCTTAAACAACCCACTGTTTTTAAACCGCTCACGCCAATGGATCAGGTAACACCACGAAGTTTTAAAACCAACCTACTAAATATTTCAGCTGTAGTCTCAAAACTAACGAATTCTTAAGACAAAGAATAGAGAAGTCAGGGATTCTTTAAGCCCACTTTAGTAGGACACTTAGTACAATTACAAGGGAAGGAAATAAACCAAACAGAAACAAATTATGCAAAATTAAGATACAAAAGAAAACGCTTTATTCAAATAACCAGAACAAAAATAATTATGATTAAAAAGAAGAAAGAGGGAGATATATATCTACATATATAACTTAAATGATGCGAATGAAAGCATCTGAAGGAAGAGAAAGTAAATACGACCTTCTGTCACTTCCAACCTGCCTGACACCAAGAATAGAAACTGAATAGAGAAAAAGAAAGGTGTGATGTTGCCACCTTTGTGTACCTGCAAGGATGGTACGTCCCAATGACGTCAGCGTGTGACAAAAGAACTGCAGAAGAATAGAATGAAGAACTGAATAAAGAAAATAAACGAGAAGAATATTTCAATAAATGTGGAGGAAAATGAACAAAAAAACCAGTTGACAACAAACTGTCAAGATTGCCGAGACATTTGGAGAAAAAATGATAGATATACAGTAAAGTTTTGTTGTCTGGTTTTATCTATTATCTAATTTCCTCTATTTTTCAAGACAAAAGGATTAATTTTTAAAAACTGATTGATGCATAGACTCATAATCAAAGTTTCTAAATTCAAATAGGAGATGTTGGATAGTTTATTAAAAAAAAGGTGACAGCTGCTTTCTCATTGTTTTGCTATTAAATTATTGACAACAATTATCCCAAAACAAATTTCTCAAGGCTGATTTATTTTTCATGATATTAAATAGTGTTTTCTTCCTTAAGCATTTACGAAAGGTTGCCTTTGAATATTTATATCGTTCCTATTTTTTCCAGGTATTACTAATATCACCGTGCTGCTAGAATGTAACTCACCTTTGTCCTCAGACAATGACTGTGACAGCGTCTGCGAGAATACCAAGATGGCTATCCACGATGGTAAACGCATGGTGAGTTCCGACGAGCTTAAAATAATCATCTCACTGTCTTTTCAGGTTTTGTTTCCCTGCGTCTTATGGTTTGGGTATTTTTTAAGAGAATTTTCCTCAGTTCTGTGTTTGTTCAGCAATCTGCTGTGACTTATTCATTTGAAATTCTTCCCTACCTAGCCCTCCAGGTGTCACCACTGCCGAACATGGCCGTCCCCTCACTTGGTTCCATCAGGAACGTGAACAAACTGCACAGCGACGCCCGAGCACAATATTAGTACGGAACTTGAATCTACGTTTTCTTCACGTTGTTTTTACGTTGCGTTAAATGAAATGTCCTCGCCCGTTCCTCGTCTCAAAAAGCCATCCAGACAGGAGGGGAGGATGCGCAGACGTGGCTTCTACTTCACAGCGGTTCTGCTGTCTGATGCGACGACCCTTGGCCCGAAATGGGATAGGTCTGGTCACGTGACCAAGTCTTCCCCTCTCCCCCTCCACCTCACCCAAATGACGGGAGACGATCGAGGTGCAAAGGTGAGTTGGATGGGATACAGGGGTGTGGGTGAATTAAGCATTCAAACCAAGTGGTTACTGAGGGCCTCGTCAGAACACCTCCCCCAGTGCGCATGCGCACTACTGCTGCACATGTCGGTCAAGTCTCCGCAGTTGAGAACGGCCATGATGAAGTGGTGGAGTTTATTTTGCTTCCGCTGTTAGCTTTTCATTGTTGGTCTTCCTGGTTATTAAGTAGAAACCTCTCTCTTGAGTCTGAGAAATGATGAGCAGTGATTAGGACTAGACAAATGAGTTACAATACTTCATCGTACACACAATATCCTTAATTTGTAATTTGCGTGATATTTCAGTGAGAAACGCACAGTAATATTATAATGAAGTATTTTCTACACAGGGAATTTCTTTACTTTATATATATATACATTGGATAGAAAATTTTGAAAAAGTGACGAATCTTTTGGAGTACAAACAAATATTGACGAACATTTGAAGCTCTATTATTCAGAAGCATTTTTTTTAATTGCTGAAAGGACCAAACATGCGGAGTTTATCAAGAGACTGACATAAGTCAACCACAGGTCTGTCACATGATCTACACGACACTACAGCAGCATCACTATGCTGTAGGACGCAGTGTAGACGCAGCTGGCTACTCCACGGGCCAGCTTGCTTTCAATCTTTCTTTTTTTTCCTCTCTCCCCCTTCTCCCATCCTTCGGGTATGTTGAATATGTTTGTCGGACAAACACTGGCCATGTCTGGGGCACACCTCCAAGACGTCTCTCTGTCAGTGAGAATGACAGCTCTTCCTCGCTGTTTGAATCTGTTTCAACTGCCCTTCCAACATCCCAGTGAAAATCACGAGCTGCTATTTGCACTTCAATGTAGGTCTTACGCCCACCAGCAGAGGATGAAAGAGATAGTCATAACTACTTTACTTTTTATTCTTTCCCTACATATTTTGTCAGGGTTACCTTCCATGCTGGGGATTTGTTTTCCGGACACAATTTTTGAGTTTCAAAAAAAAAAAAGAGAAAAAAATAGTAGACGTAGATAACAATGGACAAGGTACCTGTAATTACAAATTCTTTTGTCCATGAATTATTCTTGACCCTCCGGCCTGCAGTGCTTCCACATACCAAGAAGCGTCAGAGGTCAAAGGTCACTTGCAGAGTCGTCTTCCTCCCAACATGGAGGGGGGTAATGTCGTCACCAGAAGCCTGTTGCTAGGAGAGTTTACTGATGGAAAATTCTGTTGCCGACGATTTTTGCTGTGGGTCTATTCTTGGTGCTGGTCCAGCTCTCTAGGCTGGGGAAACAAGGCTTTGGGGAGCAGACATGTTCCCGTTTAGCCCCAGCGCAAACATGGCGGACGCTCGACGCCAAAGCCAGACCGGAGGCTTGAGAGGCGTCCACGCTGACCTCGCTGTGACCTCGTAGTCCATGTACTGTCGTCTGTGGTGACACGGAACACAAGTCTGTGGTGACAACCTTTTGTTGATTTTAGAAAGAAAGGTTATATGATAAGAGAAGGAGAAATAATGAATCAAGATATGAGATAGAAAGGCCATCTAACGACAGAAGAACATGCAATGACAAAAACAATTACAACGAGAAGACTAGAAAGAAAAAGAAAATAATCTCAAGGAGGTATAGCAAGGAACGAACTGTCCACCGGACATTTTTACAAGAGTTGCGGGGCCTGTAGCACCCCTGCACTCCACGTGGTGGTCGCCGACACCTAGGCACTGACGTCACGAAATGGGATTATCTCCCTTCCTGGTGTAGAGATACTTTGCAGCGACGCGTGACGCCACTTCCGGTCAAATCAGCAAACTAATTAGTCGCCGACCAATGCGCCAAACGTCGGCAGTTCACACGCTCACCCCATGTCTCTCCTTCCACCCCAGCTGTCCCACCCTGGGGCAAAGAATGTGGAGAGGATTGTGACCTTTAGTCTCGACTTCTTGCGTACAGGGTCAACAGGTAACTGTTCCCTGTACTTACCTTCCGCGTGCTGACATCCGGGCTTTGCTCATCATTAATAATGTGTGTAGAGAAGCTACAGAATCCCGAAGTAAATATTTTGCAGAGAAAAAGCAGATTAAATACCACTGCACACATTGTGCATATAACAAGGTGAAAATCTTCCATGTTGAGGAATTTCGCTGTTTAGAAAGTACCACTGCTGCCTAGATATGGAAAAAGAAAATTGGAAGAAAGTAGAAATTTAACAATTTCCACCAGTTAGCAGTTTACTGGTCTTCTTCAAGTGTTCATTCGCCGAGGAATATTATTTAAACAGCGAGTCCTGGCAGACAAGTAGTACTGTAATTGTCTGCACCTCAGGGACAAAGACAAATTACTACATCAAAGCCGCCAGGAAATGAAAGTTCAAGAAACTAACCGCCAAAATGAAGATGAAAGGTCCTTATCCAAACTACACTAGGGCATCTCTACAGCGCTTGTTAGGCCACAATTCTGTAAATTACCTGCGATCCACGAAAATTGCTTTCCATTACCAACATAATTTAGCGGATATTGTGCTAAGCTAGAGATTGGGGGAAGGGGATTGGTGTTTCAGGCAGAAACTAAGGCTACATTACAGCAAGGCAGCCAGTGCTGTAAAGAGATTCCACATGTAGAGAAAAAAAAACAGGCTGTCCAAGACGAGAGCTGAACCGAGAACACTTAAACCTTCACTGTATTAGTGACAGACGCTAACCGTTGTGCCCCCAGAATTCCCTCAGGTAGAGAGAGTCCCTTCCCAAAACCTCACCATGCCAATTCTTTTTGCTTCTCGAGTTGTTTTTTTTTTTATATTTGTGTTAGAATGTTACAAAGTGTAAACCAACTTGTTTTAAATTAAATTTTGTCTTCCAGGTTGTGTTCTAATTGGGTTTGCCACAAACCGTTCACAATAATTATTGTCAAAAATTGCTCCCAGAACGAAACTTAAAGAGAAGGGCTGTTTTCGCCCTCATAGTGCAGTCTTCCCCCCTGACCACTTCTCCTCCTTAGTATCCCTGCAGGGGAAAAGTACTTTACCTTTGTTACATCGCGATAACTTGCCAATCTTCGTCAAGATCGTCTGCCAGATCCTCGCACAGGTCAGCGGGTGCTTGGACCCCGAAGTTAAAGAATCGCAAGAATGTGAGTCAGCGCCCGGCAGCTGCTACAAGGGAGACAACCGACAGGGTTGTGGGTCTTGAGTCGTCGCAACTAAGGCAGTGTAGGAAGATTCTGGGAAGAGTGGGGTGGTAGGGCTTTGTGTGAAGACGGCAGGGGCTCTTACCTGTTACCTGCGCCTGTTACAGGATCAGACATCGATGTCGACGTCGAGCTGATTTGAAAACGATTCTGAGGATGAATATACGGAACCACGTGACTGACAACAACGAAAAATAATATGGAAAATTGCATGGCACCAGGTACCTATTAAGTCATACCTGTTTCAACCTGAGGTATGCGCGGGCTCAGACACCCAAATATCAGATGAAGATGTCAAGTTGGCAGACGACGAAGAACGACTTCACACTGTTCTGGCTAGCATGAGTCGATGTTTGTTAAATTTTGCAAGTTGACCATAAAGTTTAAAAAAAAAACTTTCGTTAAGCAACATCTACACAAATATTGGAAAGAAAAAAAAGCGAAGCAAGAAAAAATATGGTCAAACCCTCAACCCTCCCTATTCCCCTCCCCCAACACGTGCACCCACAGGTCGGTGAGAACTAGCGCCATCTAGCTGTCCTCCCTCAATGGCGGATACCTGGACAGGAAAGCACACGGAGAGAAATCCCGCAAGTGAAAAGCCAAACACAGGCGTAAGCACAAAATTTGTTCGAGTTGAGGACCTGATTGCACTTGGTGGGGCTCGTGCATTGAATAGCAGCTGCCTCCGACACCACCATCACCATCACCACCACCTTCCCATCAACCCTCGAGAAGTGCTTGTTGTCAGGAAGAAAGAGTTCACTTCGTCCAACCACTCCCCTACAACAAATACCAAGCTGTTACACGGCTATTTATGCAAATTACCCGGAATAGCCGATCATTGTTGTTGTTCCTTTGTAAAATCTTTAGACAATTTTGGATGTAGATTGTCTCGGAAGAGTTTTCAAACATGAAAATTAGTTGTCGTTTATACATCTATCCCCGCCAAAATAACTTTAAACTTGAATGACAGTGTTTTGATCACAGATAGATGTCGGTAAGTAAAATTAAAAAGCACAGTTCTTATTGAAAATAGCTAGCTATACTAGTTTCATACATTATAGTGAGTTCTCGAGTAAACAAGGAGCAAAACAAGATATTATCAATTATGTCTAATTAAAATGTGGAAAGTCCTAGTCCATTGGAAAAAATGTTAAAAAAAAAACTATTCACTAACTGTGTGAAATACATTCTTGGCCGTTAAAAGATACTTACGGTATTAGAAGTATAATTAATATAGTCCAATTATTTCATGCCAGCCTGACATTTATACAAACCTACATTTCCCGACGATAAACAATGTCATTATTTGATGTCAATCTGCCATTTCGGCCTTCATCATCTTTTGTGATGAAACAGTCTCAGTGTTTGTCATTATTCTGCTCTGAAGTGTGTGAGTTGGTTGGAATGTCTGGCAGTTGTAGCCAGGGTAGCACTGTGCCATCTGTGCTCAATATTGAGTGAACAAGCTCTGTATTTACCGCCAACAGTTCACTGTTGTTCATACCAAGTCTTGCAGGCTGGTTATGTTGACAGAAACAACACGCCATCTACCGAGGTGAGGAGAGGTATGCGAGCAGGGACCGTGCACGCGCGCGCACACACACACATACACATGGATAGACAGATGCAATAGCGAACGTGCACATTTACATACATATACTTCTGCATATGTAAAAGCGCATATATACAAACACGCAAGCATGTCGTGCACACACACACACACAAACACACAAGCATGTCATGCACTCACACACACAAATAGAGAGGAGGAGATTAGAAAGAGAGCAAACGGAGGTAACAGCAGACACAACAAAATTCTCGACTGTAGACACAAAGCTCAACACCACACGCAAAAAAAAGAACCCAAGGTAAATAAATTGACTTCCACTCACGATTTTATTATGATCACCTTCAAAAAAAAAAAGAAAAGAAAATATCGCCAAAATCAAGTTGAAAGAAGCTGGCAGCAATTTCCGTACAAACTGTCAATTAAAGCACATGTGTGGTACATGAGATGATTTTCAAAGCATATACACACTTCTGTTACTACGGAAACGCCTTTAATTTGCATAGATAGAGATAAACAAGTATCTGTTCTTTAATGACAACATGCTATACAGTAAAAAGACACAAAAAGTCACTACTTTCTGATGAGCAGGATAAAACACAGTCTATCATCATCCCTCTCATCATCATCATCATCATCATCAACATCATCTTTTCTGCTGTTGTTCTTGCGATACGTTCCAGATCTTTGCTTCGAGAGTTTCCGAAATGTGTCTCTTGATGTTAAATTCATAAAAAATAAATAAATAAATAAACGAAAAAGGAACTATCCTTTTATGGGTAGGGGGGATTCCTCACCGATATCCATCCTATAATTAGCATCAAACAGTTGGATTAATCACTAACTCGTAAAAAAATCCCTGTAACCCTTACTTGAATCAGGTTGCATCTGTTTCCGTTTAGAAAATTCATTTTAAGAATTTGCATGTTTGTATACGATGTTTAGCAGCAGTGATTAATTGAAGAGTACAGTTCACTATTAATGTTGTCACGTGTCTCAGAGAAAAATAACCTCGGGATGCTATCATGGGACGAATTGTAGCCCATCCCCCATTCTCTCCCTCAATCCCCCTACTCCCGTCTGATCACAAAATTCCAGCAGTATTGCATCTCCATGGAATCGTTCACTAAGAAGATCATTACCAATCATGACTCAGCTGTAACGCTACCTTGTAATACTGGTCTGACATGTAACATTGTCTAAACGTTACACTCGAAAAAAAAGTAATTTTGTCTAAAACTTACACTGAAGTCGCATTACACTATTCATTCCACATTTCGTTCAACCGCCATGACGAAGAAGATGTTGTTTCTAATGTTATACAAGCTGAAAATAATCTTTGAGGTACAGGAGAGGTGGAGTTTGTCACCGGAGGAAACTTTACATATATAAGAAATATCATATTAAAATAATCCAGCCGCAGTAGCCATTGTTATGTATGGTCACATGTTAGAGATACATTGCAAAATAAATGACTAGAAAGCTAAAGATACATGGGGTCCGTTGCCTCTTTGGTCAGCAGGCAAAGATGGAATCGCTACCTCCGGGTCATGACCCCACGGGTAAAGGTCTTTCTGAACCCGGATACTTATGGACGAAAGTTTTGATCAAGTTTAGCAAAGTTTCTAAGTGACAGTTATATAAAACTTTGCCAAAGGTCAAAGGTGGACACACGACGTTGATCATACTGTCAAGGTATCCGTTATCTCCCAATCCACACTGACGGTCGTCCGGTTGACTGTCATCGTTCACACTCCTGTCATCAACGACTGTCTCCCTGTCGTCAATGACCTTCGTTTGTGGTCCTCACTGACACTCCTTGTTTATCATCAACCACTGTATCGTCGTCAAAGAGAATGGCCCGCAGTCATTGTTGTTTTCATTGTTGCCAGTATACTGTTGATGTTCTCTTCCATCACAACTCTCATTTCATCACTCTTACATGAAGCAGAAAATAGTTTAAATTTCTCAGCTCTCCAAACAGCAAAGAGATACAAGTAATACGCTTGTATACATCACATCTTCATATTGCTATATGATAATTTGCCATTGAAAAGTCTCTCCAGCATTTTCACTCTCCGATAAGCCGGAGAAAATATTAAAAACCGTGACGAAACAACACACTCACATTAATAATTACGATTCATATAAACAAGAGGTTGTCATCTTCCAGGTAAGAACTAAGTATCGCATCTTTTCGTATCGAAGTATTTCCACTTACATTCTATTCGAGCAAAGAAAGAAATTATGACGAAAGGACAATGTAATTAAATATTAATTTCATTTTAACATTATGGGCTTGTTCGTGTTTTGAAATAATAATTTTGAAGGCTGGTGGAGGGCTTAAATAACCGTATTTATATAGTCCTCATTATTTAATTGACAATTTTAAGAAAGATTTGAAGCAATCCTTGTAAGTGGAATTGTAGGAATGCTAGATCATTGTTCCCTGTATAACTTTCATGTATTTTGCGTCAGGTAGAAGTAACTTATTTTCCACTAATAGAGTTTTAAGTTTCAGTGAAATCAGCTAACTAATGCTTACAAAATTTCCAATAGCAAAAATAATAAATGAACAAATTCAAATTTTAAAAAACAACTTAAATACCGTGCTCCTATTTGATAGTTTAAAAAAACCTCAAGTGAAAAAGAACCTTTGAGCTTTGAATAAAACAAGTAGATAACTTTGGGTTTTTTTCGATAAATAAACGTAAATAAATAATATACTCTTATTACAGACGACAGCTTAGCACAAACTCCAAAAAACTCACTCTTTAAAAATATGGTAAGACAAATAAGACTTTGAAACACACTAGCGATCGTTTGTGTTCTGTAGAGAGCTTTTAATTTGATCTGGGTGACTAGCATTATTTTCTAATAATTGCTGATGCATGTTTGATGATGTATGTTTCTGTCTTTGTGTGTACATGAGTGTTTGCTTTTATATGACCATGTGCGATATAGCAAGAGATCTAATTTCTGGAACTTTTACCATAAACAGTTCTTGGCACCAAACTCCTGACATACACGACAACACATATCAGCTTTTCACCTGCAAGTGATGAAAAAGCAACACAAAACCAGCCTCCCTCACCCATCGAAAACAAGAAACGTAAAAGTTGAGCAAACATGAAAACACAGTCATAAATCAGTTGCGAAAGGCACATTCACCATGGAGTCTGATGACTGCAGAAAAACCCTACAGCTAAACTCATCAGTCGGCGTCCTACTCAACTCTGTCAAGGCAAAACATCCTTTCAGCAGTTCTCTTACCAAGTTGCATATTTCTTGATAACAAGTTATCATCAAGTCAAACTCTTTCTCTTTTATCTGAAGTTTTGACCGTGCCTCCAGGAACAGGCAGGTGTGTTAGCTGGTCTGTCCCACACACAAACTGAAGAATCTTTGCGAACTGAAAAATTTGTTAAAGCCGTGCTTCCCTTCACTACAATAATCACCGAAAAGTCTGGCATAATCCTCTTCGGTTTTGCTAGTCCTGTTTACAAAACGGGCACTGATTAGGAAGTTGACGAGGCACAGGTCAACGCATGCGCAGAAATCACTTCCTGTTTTGTCAACACACTGCAAAACAAAATATTTTCTCAGTAGCCTTGAGGTCCTCGTCTCTGTGCGTCTCTAGCATTCCTCAGCCGACAATATTTCACCTCGTGATTTTGTAACTTTGATTTCTATATTTTTTTCTTAAGGTTACGGTAGATGGGACATGTTATAGCTTAGGCAAGACTCCAAAAATAATTTTAACAGCTGATGAAATTAAAAGCCCTTTTCGAGCTTCAACATATCGTGTAGACATGTGTTTCAATTGGACATGATGACCCTTATATACGTTAATTACTTTTTCCCTACAATGTTCATACAAGAAACATACAATCGCTAAGTTTTGAAAGCTTCTATCATTTCATTCTTTCAGCCATTACATATCCCTAAACGATATTTTTAAAATCAAACTTAAGCTGCCATGGCAACAATACTGCGATTGAGAGTAAGTTCCGTAAACATGGATCGTCGTGGAACCACATAGTTACGTCCGTCAGTTTTATAGATGCGTTACAGAAACCATGGAAAATGAAGATTCTTGTCAAACTACTTCAGCAAACTACTGAATCATCACATCACACAGATACAATGTATTGCATCACTGTCTCTGGTTTCAAATGCCTCACAAAGACTTTTTCCCTCATAAAAAAACTGCTTTAAGATTTTGTCAGTCTTCCTTCTCCAAGTATCTCCCTTTTCGTCTTATTTTTTCTCTACATCAATACTTCAACTCGTTTGCGATCTTACTCCCTTTTTCGAAAAGATGGCGAGCATCTGGTTGTCGTTGGTTATTTCCCACTGAACTGGATTTCATGTATTTTTTTCCAGTCTGGTTTTTAGTAAACCTGTCTAACCGGGTATTTGACTTTACTGACAAGGAGGACAGACTTTCCACAGGACACGACTTCGTAACAATCCATCAGACATTCAGAAAATGTCAGATCCCCACAGAAGTATTTAAAGCACCCTCAACGAAGTCTCCGATTTTCTCTGTGAAGGGATTCCTCGGAGGAGGACGAGAATGGATTCTTCCTGGTGAACTTTGCTCACTTCCCAAGATCATGTTAATAATTGCAGTCTGGAGTTTCTCGCTCGTCCACTGAAAAAAATCAGTTTTTAATCGACTGAACTGAAAAAAGTCGTAATGATTCCAGCGAGAAGGTCGACTTGAGACGTGAAAGTAATCAGGTGGAGGTTAAAGTAAGCGCCTCACACCCCAGTCTCGTACAGCTGTGCGTTCTGTCTTTGAGGCGGGTACCCGGGTAGAGGCTTCGGTTTCTTGTGAACGACAGCGTACGTGTCGTTGGCTATGGGAGGTGGGGGAGGGGGCAGACCAAAGGGGACGTCATCGTAGTCCCTAAAGCCCTCGCCGGGAAGCAGAGCCAGCTCGTCCTCCGCTCGGAAGGTGGACAGAGGAGAGCGTGGCAGCGGCGGGGACTTCTGGTCGCTTGGAGGATAAGGGCCGTTGTAGCACTGCTGGGGGATCAGGACGGTCGGACGCAGGATAGGCACGGTGTGTGCCTGGGTGGGGGAGATGGGATGGTCGGGGATGAAGACCTTGTTGAGGTTGTCGTAGTTGCCGTCTTCCAGGCTGCAGGTCGGGGACGGGGGCTTAATGATCTGGTTGTCCGCCTCCATCGACTCCTCCGACCCGGAAGGCAACGGAGTTACCATGGCAACGGGCTGAGAGAAGGTGACGCTCTTGCTGCGCTTGCCCAGCGGGCTTTTGGGTCCCGTCACGAGGATTTTCGAGCGGTTGTCGGGCAAGGTCTTGTGACCGTCGTGAACTTCCGTCCCCGACGGCTGATGCACGTTCCCGTTGTGCCGCGTGTAGCGGAGGGACAGGTGACCGTTGTAGGCGGGGTCTGCCAGCAGAGAGTCCCTCGCCCCAGACAAGGTCCCGCCTCCACGAAGAATCACCTGTCCGTCCCCGCTGTCGTCCTGCCCAAGGTAGTTGCTGTCGACGCCGTGGTCCAAGGGGGTGACGGAGGCTGTGGTGACCACGCCAGTAGGGTTGACGTGGTTGTAGTACTGAGTGTGGTTGGGCTGGTTTTGGTGTTGATGGTGGTGGGCCTCCGCCGTGGCCAAAGTGACGAAGCCGTTGGTGCGGGCATGGTGCGTGGCGATGTCGCAGTCGGTCAGGCTGGACATCTTCAGCGGCGAGCGGTTGATGGAGCTGTAGTGGTCGTCGTCGTAGTCGTAGCGGCAGTAGGAGGTGAGGTTGGTGGACTCGTCCGTCACGGCAGGGTACAGGACGATAGGCTTGGGCTTCTCCTTGGCCTGCTGAACCCTGGGCACAGTAGGATGGCGGAAGGTCAAAGTTCAAGTATCATTCTTTCACATCTTTTTCTCTAGCTTAGTCTCGTTTAACTTTTTTATTTTAATCTGTGTTAGCATAGGAGTAAGTCATTGCATATTTGGAAGCAGAAAAAAGGTTATTTGCCTTTCTTTCCATTTAATCACCTTTTTCACTCACCTATTCACACACACAATGTATTCATTTTCGTTCTGCTTTACCCACCTAACAGTCTTGTCCCATTTTTTCTCTCCAATCTCTCTCCTACATAGATCATATAGTTTATAATTTTTCATTCTACTTTACCACCTTATCACCTGTTCACACTCTTTTTCCCCTCTCTCTCTCATTCATTCATTTCCATTCCATGGCACCTATCCGCTGAACTCCCTCATCCACGTTTTACTCTTTCTCTTTTGTTAGCTTCTTCCGTACCAATAATCTGTTTTCCTTTCCCCTCTGACATTACCCATTTTCTCACGATCCTTCCTCTTTCTATTTACGACTGTAACACAGTTACTAGAAGCTTCGCCGTGGAAGTAATTTCCATGTGTTCTGGGATAATTAGATTGACTATCCCCCTTTCAGCCTACAGCCAGGAGCAAATCAGTCCTAACAGTGTTCAGAGTCAATAAAATGTGTGGCTTGTTATCTATTTTCGCCAACCACAATATCATTTGTTTTCGTTTCGTATCATGCGGGCACTTCCAAGGTGTTAATCCAAATGTGAAAGTGTGCATGAGGGAAAGAAAAAAATATTACAAAACCAACAGACATTATGTTATTTTTCACGTTACAAAGGAAAACAGTCCAATTTACAATAATTGACCGGCAGTAATGCCTTTTCCACTTTTTTTCCACTTCATTACTTTCGTTTGCCTTCTTGGGTAACCTTTTCTACTTGTAACCTTGTTTCTATTCTTGTAGAATGTTCGTCTTTCTTTCGTTTTAACATTCGTTTCCTCTTTTTTTTTTTCTTTCTCTTTAATTTACCCGCGTGCCCATGTAAGACTTAAAATGACTCATTTCCGGTAATTAAACTTGTAAATAAACTTCCCACTAATGCAAGGAGTAATGTCCCTAATGCCCCTACCGTCTGCAATGGAAAGCAACGGCAATGATGACGATGGAGATGAGAACAAAGCCTGCAGCGACGATCCCACCAATGATGGCCGCTGAAATAAACGGACAAGGGGAAATAAATTAGTAAGAATCAATCAGAGTTACGCTCTTGACACGCAGAATGAAGTCATCGAACATAGCAACAAACAGAAATGTCTAACTTTGACCAAAAACAAAATGTAGACATTCTGGAAAATACTTTCACGGTCGTGGAGTTTTAAATGCATTTTAAATTACAGGCGACCGCCTACCGAGGTTGGATGACAGGGAGCCGACATGCGCAGCGAAGGGGAACGTGACGTTGTGGTCGTTGGGGTTCCTGTCGACAGAGGGCGTTGTGTTGTCTCTGCTAGTGGCGCGGTTTCTGTGTCTGGACTCCACTTCCTGTCGGGCTCGAATGAGAAGCTGTCTCAGTGGCTCCCCGCAGAAAATCTCCAGCTGACCGTCTGACTTTGTTGCTGTAGAAACGAAAATGAATGTTATGTCGTAAAATTTTACCGCCATCTTTCTTCCGGTTGCTTGGAACATTTTCTGCTCACGTGACCATCACAGTGTCTGCTATTCAAAACAAAAAGGAAAAAAGGAAAGAAAGAAAAGACGCTGCGAGAAGAAAGTCATGGTGATGCCATCTATAGACATTACTGACATTGATTAACTTTGTTTTCGTGTCATTAACCTGTTGGGTTTTTATTTTAATCCTTTGGATAGAAAGGAAACGGAAAAGGTGGGTAGATGGTGAGTGACTCGCGTGGGAGTACGTTGGTGCGAACGTCGGTGTCAGCGTCTCGTGCCGGCCGCCTTTCCTTTGATGTATCATTACGAGGCAGATTAAGGTTCAGAGAGAAAGCGATTTTGTGGCGGTTTTGTGTCTTTTACCGGGACAGGAACCTAATAGTTTCTCTCGGTGCTGTGTTGTTTTTTGACCTGTCCTGACCAAATTTCTTAAAACTAGTCTAAATTATTCCGTGTAAACCTCATTAGGTAAGTCGGTTTTATTTTTAAATCTTTTTGAGTTTGTAAGTTTTTGACTGAATTATTAACAAAGAAATATTTAATCAGTAGTGAAGTGAATTGATCCGAGTGATCTTTAGATTTTAAGGACGGTATTTTTCTGTCCATTTTTTTTTCTTTTTTCTTTTTTTTTCTGTGTTCTTTGTATATAGGTCACTAAACTAGAGTACCCGTACTTTATAAATACAAGCATAATCTACCCGAATGTGCTCCGTTTTAGCTGTTGAAGCTAACCTCCTCTATCTCTCCTTTCTCTCTCACTCACCTTTCGTCTGCAGCCAGATGAATGCTGCCCCTTTACCCGCCGAGCTCTTCAGAGTGAGCGTAACGTTGTTGACGGGCCGACTGTAGATGGTTCGAAACCCGTAGAAGCCGAGATGGCCGCACTGGATGTCCCAGCGGTAGCCTTTGTCGTCGGCGATGACAAGACTCTTGCTGCACAAGCGCGCGCCATGCTCCGCCCACCCCAGCAGCACGTCGATGGAGTGGATGTTGATGCCCTCTGACCCCGAGGTTCGCACCATGCACGAGCAGTCCGTTTTCTGCTCTTGCAGGCTGGAGGGGTACTCCACGTTGGACAGGAAGAGTAGGTCGCCTCGCTTGACGTCATCAGAACAGAAGGTGGCGATGGCGATTTCTGACAGATTATTTAGAACAGTTTTAAAATAGGAAAACTAGTTGGATTTTTTTTTTCGTCCAGCTTCGCATTAACTGAATAAAGTTTGCCTAACTGTAAGGTTTTTTTAAAGACAGAGAATCACAATTCTTCACGATAATTTTACAATTTTTTTTTTTTTTAAAGCGTCTTGTCATCGTCATACCGAAAATCTTGCTAAAACAGGACTTGTTTAGAAAAATTCAGAAATAGATTTAAATAAACATATCAAAAGATAGAAGGATGCATGCACATGATGGGAAGAAAGAACAAGTGTACAAAAAAAAGTTATACGCGTGTTTTATATTTTTAGATATTATACATAATATCAAGGGACACAACTGTACAAAAACCCTACAATAAAACTGCCGCAGTTATCTTTCTTGATTATGACTTTCTTGCGAACTTTCATTCTAAATTACAAATGATATTTATATAGGTAACGCGATAGTTTACTTATTAATTAAGAAGTCTGCTGAAATGTGATATCTTGTCTTTAATGCACGATGATTACCTCCATTAATAATCACAAGAAAAGGACTAGTAAGGAATCATTTGTCCACAGCACATGGCGCATGATAATTTGTTTTATTTGATCAACTGACTACATTTTGTCGGTATTCTTTAAATCCTTCTGGCTTAACCCTAACCCATCCTACAGTCTTTGACTTTAGCGATGATGTCCACTCGTCTGAGGAGTTTATGGGCGGACATCACTGATTAACATTCCGGGTGGCGGAGACACAGCGTGTCATAATAATGCGTTTTATAAGGTGTCGTGTACAATTTTCCATTAATTATGATAAGTAATGTGTAACATGTTGTCGTGAATAATATATACTAACATGTAGTACCGTATAGATTTACGTGTAGTGTGTAAAATCTAATGATGCAATGAGGTGTAACGCGTGATGCCAGACAACGTGTAACAAGATGGCGCACTCACCAGGAACACAGTCATAGATGACTGTCATGTAGTCTGTATGTGGTGAGCCTGGGCATCTCTCCATGGCGGGTACCTTCTGCACCACGAACTTGCACTGCTGGTACCCGGAACAGTGCGTGTTGAGGGGCGGGTACTTGCTGTCATCGTTCACCATGCAGTCCGTGTGGGTGGCGCTGCAGCAGTCCGCCTATCGCGGAAAAGTCAAAGGTCAACCAATGATTGTGACAATCCAGACATGTAAAATGTATTATCGAGCTCCTGGAAACAAATGGAACGAATTTGGAACAAATGCCCAACGAACAAATTAAACAAAGTTTCGTAAAAGTCCTTCTTAACAGAAAAGAATTTGTTTAGTCTACGTACAAGTGTTTGGTTGGTTGTTTTTTTTTTTTTGTTTTTTTTTTAAGCACACAACTTGAGTATTATATATACACGTGTTTTAGTTATATATATACACGCAAACACAAAGGGTTTTAGTTCACACGCATTCATAAGTCGTACTCTCATAAACTAACAGGTGTAAATTCATAAACACCGGTGTTTTAGTCCACACACGTGTTTCATTTCACACATGCACAGGAATTCTACTGCAAAGACAGGTGTTTTATTCTCACACATTTATGTATGTTTTGTAGTCTACACACAGATGTTCAGTTCACATACGCACATTTATTTTAATCTCACACCTGTACAGGTGTTTTACTCCACACACACGCACTCATATTTTAGACAACAGACACGTGCAAACGAGCTGCCCTCTCATTATCCAGTTCGTGTGTCAGTCTCACGTATATACAAATGTTTAACATGTTCATCATCGCTGACGACGACGATGAAAGTGTCTTACCGCTCGCTTGGGCGCCTGACAGTCCCAGCTGCGCTTGACGCCGAAGAAGAGGCGCTTGAGGGCGACCCGGTGACCCGCGGGGCACTGCAGGCTCAGCTCCTCACCTGTGCACCCGCTGGCGATGATGTTCTCCTGGGTGGCGGCTGCAGCACACACAGCAACATCGAGTTTAGTCGCACGCAAGACGGATTTTCCCATCACGCAGTAAACGTAACTGTCACGTGTTCAACGTCACATCAGTCACGTGTTCAGGTAGATTTGTTGGCCATTAACGTATCTCTTGTATTCACTTGAGATAGGTTACTTTTACTTACATGCGAGTAGACATTTTCGTTTACCTTTTAAAGGTTAGTAGCTTTTTAGAGGCATTACTTTCTCCTGTGAAAATGTTATCTCTCAGCCTCCTCCGTGACCTCTGACCCCTACAACTTTGTAGCCCATGTTTGATGTCGGTGTCAAATGATAAATGCAACTTGTTATGTGTTCATTGTCATTTTTCTGTCACAGGTTGGAGGGTAATTTTTTTTAAATTATTTAGCGCATTAAAAAGGTCGGCGGCACGTACTAGACAGCACTTCCGGTCACGTGCTCGACGCCACATTTTGCGCAGGAAACCCAGGTAATCAAGCAAGCTACGTGCACCGACTGTAAGGTAAACAAAAACTACAACAATCCCCACAGCACTTATACAGAGAGAGAGACAGTGAGAGAAAGTAAAACAGAGAGAGAGGTTGCAGGTGGAGAGAACTCTCAAGCAGGAAGTTCACCGAGAAGGCTGCTGCTGCTGCTGGGAACCGAACTGTTTACATCTTGACCACTTGTGAATGAACCGACATCCTTTCCTTTATCCAGCCTGTCTCCAGTCCGCATGTACTTGTGCTGGTGCAGCAATGACGACGACGATGATGATGAGGAGGAGGAGGATTAAGATGATGGCAATAATACTAAGAAGAAGGAATAAAGAGAGCTGTTGGTTGTGAGTCCAATGAGAAGTTGTTGTTCCAAACGCATCGCTAAAATCTCTTTAATTCCTTGTCCTCGCAGATATGCTGTTCCGAGGAGATAAAAGTCTTTCAACGAAATTCAGATGCATTGTCACCAAAATGTCAAGTGAATCTCTCGCTCGTAAAACGGCCTCTGATGTTCTTCTCGCTGTCTGCTTGCCAGCGAAGGCGGGTAAACATCTGGGTGCATTCACTCTCTCCCATTTCATCAGTCTTATACGCTCTTTCTCTCCCGAGATTAAACAGACCGTCAGAGCGCTATTGAAGGAAGTTTTGTAGCCATGGCCGTCAACGGTAGCTTTTGAAGCTTTGACATTTCGTTTTGTCTCATTGCTTAGCAATAACGGAGTTTACGATACCCTCCCTTCTGCTCCGATCAGTGTTTCAAAAAATCAAGAAGATTATGAACTTCAAAGGAGAATTATGGTGGTCCTGCGCTCAGCACACAAAGAGGATCTGAGTGAAAATGCTATTATATGGTGAGAATAGCAAACATCCAGCAATGCCCGGGCACTCTTTCTTTCTGTCTTACACAGAGACAAAGAGGAACATGTACATAAATTGTATTGAGCAGACCTGTCAACCGGACTTTAAAAGATTTTCTGCTTCCCACCAAATCTCTCCGCTTTTATCTCCATCCCTTTGTCCAATGTAGTCCTTATCGTAAGCTGTGCAATATATTCATGCGCAGTTTGTGAAGCGGTCACATGATTGAGCAGTTCACAAACCGAGCCAATAAGAAATAGAAAGAGAGATCAAGAACAAAAGAAGGAGAGAAAGAAATAGATGTTATCCATCTCGACTTTCTCGCTTTTGCTGAAAAAGTGTTTTAACTTTGAAACAAAAGAAAAGTTCAAATCTTCTAAAACATCATTATAATCAACCAAACTTTTAAATCTCAAATTCAGACAGGAAGTGCACGCCACTCTTTTGCACCAAACATCCTCATTCCCTTTCCGTTCTAATGTTTGAGGATGAATCGAGCACTTTAACCTTTGACCCTGACGTGCAGTAGTGCGACAAAAGTCAAAACAACCCATCGCCATGTGCTCTCCTGTCAAAACACGAGACTCCCGTTCAAAGGCGAGACATCAGTGAAAAAGACAGTATTTCTCTCAAAGGACGCCATTTCTTGAGACGGGGATGAGACAAAACATCCTGACTCCAGCTTTGGACCAATCTCTTTTTCTAGAGTAAAGTTTTGTATTTTTTTCAATCCGTGCAATCCACTTTCCCTGTTACAAAAAGGACGAGGAGGTCACAGTGCACAAACAACCGTGATTCACGCTACAGAAACAAGAGGCTGAGCAGTGGAAGGGCTTGGGTTGAGATTGAAATGGCAGCGAACATGTCGGGAACATCTGTTCTGTCAGACAGCTGTCTGTGACATTGCACTGCAGCTCTCATCTTCTCTTTTTCTCTTTATTCTCTTCTTCAAATTCTTCGTCTTCTTCATTTTTCTCTTCTTTGCTGTGCAGTAGACGCGCAGCTACTGATGTCGCGTGAATCCGCCAGCCTGAAGGTGCAGGCCAGATCCTGTCCAGCCCCGGCGTTGCAGCTTGCTTTCTTTTTTTCTTTTTTTTCTTTTTTTTTTTCTTAACTGTTTCCAGTCGTGGATGGACATCACGAATCGCAGCAACTTTGGTGTAGGCGGGGATGTCGGGACTATTTCGTGCCAGTCACCTATCCACTCGTTGGTGTTACTTAACCATCACTTTTTCTTCTCGTCTCGTCCACGTCCTTCCTCCATCCATCCCTGGAGGATTGTCTTGGGCAATGTGTTGCCAAGCGACATGCCAGTACCTAACCACCTTCCGCCTCGACGGTGGCGAGCAGAGGCTCTTGGGAACCGATCAGGATGGTGATGAGACTGTGCGTGAATTCATTTGACTTATGTTACCTGTAGGAGATGTGGAGAAGTCTCCAAAGGCATTTAATCTCAAACCCTAAGTCATCAACAGCATAAAATGTCAAGGGTTCCCATCTGTAGATCAAATTAGGGTTCCAAGAGGCCTTTAGGGAACACTCTTCTTCACTCTCTATTAATACAATTTTGTTCATGCTGTTGACATACTGAAAATATGCAAGAATGTTACGGTCGACCGTAATGAAATTTTAGGACTTGTCGCTTCTACCGTTGTTATCAGAAACATTCCTCCGTTCGTCGACTACAGTTCCGGAAAGAGCAGCGCCTAGTAGCTCCACGCAGATAAACAACTGTTGTCATGTTGTTTACTACCAAGTATTTGCCCGAGTTGTCCTTGTTCAAGATTTTCCTGTACAGGACTCACTTGCCATCTTATCAGTATCGGATGTTTCGTAATTCTCGACATTATTTACAGCGCTGTGCGTGGAAATATCAAAATTGAACACTGCCCCCAAACCTATTTTGAGAGTGCATGACGGGTAGACACGAAGCCAGTGCGGGTAAGGTCACCACCAATCGTTGTGGATTCTGCGCGACATATACACACCCTTACAGTTCTGCACTTTATTTAGCTCAACTCGACCTAAGGGTTAAAAAATTCTGAAATCGTCAACCACCTGTCTTTAATCCAGCACAACTGCCAGTCGGGTGCAGGGGCGGAAGCTGGGGTCTGCACGTGACGCCCGGCAAGATCCGGGTCTTTACTTTCAGCCAAGAAGTGATAAACGCTGCAAAGCAACTGCAGCTGATTCGTGTCAGGTGGAGGAAAACAAGTCTGCTTCTGTTCCTCTGGCAGAGTATACTTGCTTAGATATCAGGAGGTCTTATCGCCGACAGGGGGCCAACTGTTGCAGAGAACGTCAGCCGCACTCTTACATCAGACTCTACAACAGGCCAAGGTCCTTCCCCAGGCACGGAGAACAGATGGTGGAGAAAATCGAGCTACAAGCTCATTAACCTAATCACATCTCTAATTACGGATGTTCTGTATAGTGGTCTGTATCGCAGCGCCGCCTGTACCTGATGACGAAGAATCGATCTGTTTGGATCTGATGCTCTCGTCTGACGCTCTGGCATTACAGTCAGGGAGTCAGTGCGTGTGTGGCGGATATTTCGGTCTGTACTTTCTTGCCCTTTACTGTTCTGCTTAACGGAATTTCTGGCAAAGTCCAAAGTTTATTCCTATTTCTTTGTGTTTAGTCATCACGATTGAAAGCGTATATAAAATCTGACCATCTTAGGAACCATGATAATATAGAAAAATGTATTAAATGTAACATACTTGTGTAATCAAATTTAAACCAAAAAGCGATTCCAGATTTTTTCATCTGGTCTTAAAGAGAGAGACAGCGGACGAAAGGCAAGGGAGGGAAAAACAGAAGGTCAACAGCTTGTCTGCGCGTAGTCATCTGTCATGAATGGAAAACAAACCAGGCTGTTGACGGAGGTCGCTGGTCTGGTGGGATGACCGTTTACCGCGGAGACGATGTCATCCATCAAAAGCAAGATCACGCGGAGCCCAGACAAACATCGCGAATGCAAACCCGATTTGTCTCGGAAGCAGCGCCATCTTTCCACGCATCCCTACCCGCCAGCCACTCAGTCACCTCGCTGTACCCTCGTGCTGAGGGGATGAGCAGCGCTCAGCATCACTCACAGTTAAGAAGCAGACGAGAGACTCACTTTTCTTTTACAGAGTTAAAACAGATTACAAGAAAAATAACGAAAACCGAAATAGGTCAGTGACCACGCAGCATCCACTTAGGATGCTCTACGGTTTAAAAAGTTAAGAAAGTAAGATAAAAGACTAAAAGAAGTAAATAAATTAATTTACTCCGGTCACTGGAACACCTTTTTATTATGGTGGTGGTGGAGGTGGTAGTAGTTCTAGTCCACTAATGTGGGACGCAGAAAAGTATTCTAGAGCCAAAGGTCGAAAAAATAGGACTGATGGTAAGTCTTCTTCAGAATTACTTATTTTTGTGTGTGTCAGCTAGTGTAGTCCTATTTTCTATTTCTTCTTTCGTCTAATCTCCTGGCGCTGGCTCAGAAAAGAAGCTTTTCCTGCGAACATAAATTTCCAGACGAGCGAAGTAATGGGTTTGAACAAGCAAGAAGAAAATCTGGAATTAAAATGTTATCTCGCTAAAGCTCGAGGAACTTGATATTTGAGGAAAGCAGTGCGAGACAGACAAGCCGTGTCTTACTCAGCTCGGAAAGGCGAACAGGAAAAGAGATGAAGAAAGTAAGAAACTTTGCAACAACAACAAATAAATTATTTCTGCATGTGTCTGTAAGTACAATGAGCCTGTGTTGTTCGTGCACAAATAAACAGTCTCGGAGCATCTGCACACAAACAAGGTTTATAGTGTCTTTCCTCTTCTTTCTTCATTCATTTATTTCTTTCCTCCTCTCTCTTCTCTCTATCCCTTAATGTAAACCTCCATCTACTCCTTCTGATCGTTGTCTTGCTTCGCTAGAGGGTGCTGCAATAAATCCTCTTTATCAACTCCGGGGGTGTTTTCTACAGGAAAAAATCCCAAACAATTATGTTTTCCACAAATGTCCATAAAACTTTGTCACCTCTTCTTGTCTTGACATTTGTCAGCAACACAAACACTACAGGTGGGTCTCGTGATGAAAGACAAATGGTGAACATCCTGTCTGCTTTTAAAGTGGTTAGTCCATGGAGGACAGGGAGTTGTGAAGGGGTGAAGCCAATACAGATGTTAAAACCATTTATTATTATGTACACCGTACTGGAGGTCTTTTACTACTGAAATGTTCATTATGAACGCCAGAAGATTTGAATAATCGTTTCCAGAAAGGCCGATCGTAAATCGTGGAGCTTGTGCGGAGAAGAATTCCTCTCGCCTCTGTGAGCAGCAGCAACCGTAAGCAAATCCATGTGCAGACCCTTGAGATAACTTAACCAAATGTCTTCGGAAACTTTCTCTTGCATCCAGTTTCCCTCCCTAATGCCCTTATCCCTCCCTTCTCCTCTCCCGACATCTCCTCCAGCTCTGCCCGACTCCCACCAGCTCTCATCATATCTCGCTTACTTCCTTCGAGATAGACAGAGGGTGGAAGCATGGAGAAAGTGAGAAAAGGAGGAATTGACAGGGGAAAGAGATAAAGTGCTTTTACATGTGTGAGCCATGGATGTTGTTTATGTTTATATTTGTGTGCGTGTGAGTGTGTATTTGTGGAAATTCTTGTCCGGCATCTTTGTCTGAAGAACTTTTGTCTAAGAAGGCGTCAGTGTTTAGGATGTTAACATCCCGTCTTCCTTCACTTTCTCTTCTTCTTCTTTCTCTCATTTACTGCCCCCTCCAGCCAGCAAGTTAAGTCGTTACTCTTCCTTCCTTCTTCTACCATTGAAAATATTTTCAAGCCCTGATTCTGCTCATACATTTCCTTCTCCCACTAAAAATCAAACCCACCATGTTGTTTACTTCCTTTACCTTCTGAAACATTCGTCTGAGAAAACAAATAAAAAATACTTACATTTAAATTAACATTTCTTTAGATGTGTTTGATTTTTTTTCGAGGGGAAACAACTCTGGCAACATTTCTCCCCTATGTCGTCTCCCCTACCTCCACGCAGAGGACGTCTTGATGCTTATCGGTAACCGTTTGTCGAATAGATTAAGCTCGACAGGTGCACGATCTATCAGGTATATATTAATTTTCCGAAAGGTCGAGTCTATGAGCAGTTGCCGAGGAAGTGGCGGAGTTTTTCCGTTGGTTACCTGTGTGTAGTCGCGATGCCCGCAGATTTATTACTTTGCAATAAGCGAAGAAAATTGCGAAAGACTTTTTTCTGGGACAGCAAGTCTGAATGACGCAGGGCTGCACGCAAAGAGAGAATTGGAACAATGGTTTTATCTGTGTCCAGGAACAAAAATATATTAAAGCAAAAAAGAATAATCATTAGGGTGCAGGAGTCGTTAGCCCTGTAAAGACATCTATTGAGTTCTGGTTGGAAGTCTGACAAATGATGCTGTTACTTGTGCATCTTTTACGAGATTCTGCTGAAAATTCCAAGTTTGCTTCTTAGGGTCAAAGGGACAGTCCTCCCCTAGAGCAATAGTTTGGTGGTTTCAATGTAGCAAACCCTGTGTGAACATCTTTTATTAAATGTGTCCACAAGTGTTTTCCTCTACAGCAAAAATTGTAAACAGATTCGCAGCGGACCTGACGAGAAAGCGAGGTCCTTCTTAACATACTTTGTGAAATATGTCACTATGGAAAATTTTTAGATAGACATGATTTTCAGACAGTCACATTTGAAACAATAAGCTTCTACTTCAAAAGACACAGAGAGAGAAAGGAGGAGGAACAGCAAGGGACGAAACCCAACGTTCACATCAGTAGGCTTTAGACCTGCTGTCCGCTTCTGTCGAGTTGCCATAGAAACAGCTCATCAATCTGGTTACCTGATAAAAACCTAGAGCAGCATCAAAGAACTAATTATGCGAGTTAATAATAACCAAAATAGTCAAAGAACTCGTTCTTTTTGACAGGGTGGAGATACAGAAACAGGAAAATGTCTGCCATGCAAGGATGAGGATGCTGGTTATAAGGCTAATACAATATTTCTGTATAAACGTCGCACATCAAACTCCATCATCGATTCCCATTTGATACTTCTTCTCTTCCTGCTCTTGACAGATCTCGTCAATGGAGACCACAGCACGACGACTGTGCGACATTCAGGTTTCCATAAATCAGAAACTCCTCGAATCTTTCCTTTTGTGGCTGGCTTCGACTGCGAACTTTGAACTTTATGCCTTAGTGATGAGTGTTCATTATATTGACCTTATTGCCCTTTAAAAATAATGAGAAAAAAAAAAAGAAAAGGCCGTGCAGCTGTACATGCTCGGGACCGGCAGAAACAAGCGCCAACTCTCAGAAGCTCTTCACATGAAGAAGTTAAGAACGTGCCACGTGCTGCGGAGGCGAGAGGATTGATGACTTTCTGTCTCCTGGAGGATGGGAGCAGACAGCTAGTCCATTGATGCTATTACAGTGGTCGCCTGGGCCCCTTCAAGGAGAGATGGCCCCCAAACTGGCGTTTGATGTCCTCAGATCTCTGTCCAGAGTAGGTCTGAAGAGACAAAGCCGGTCACTCGAGGTGAGCTCACAAAAAGCTTGTGATCGCTTCTCTAGTCGCGAAATTTTGCAGTGCTCTCTTTTTTCTTCCCTCTTCTCACTTCTCTGACATTTTGAAGACCATTTTTTTCATCAACTCATTCCAAGCCTACCTCCGCACTTCTCAACCCTCATCCCCACCACCACTACCTCCTGTTCGGGAAAAGAGTTTTGAAACAACCTTTCTGAGTCAGTGCCTTTTTCTGTCATAATCCAAACCCAGGTTATTTTATTATTTGAAGCTAGCTGTCTGGTCCACTGGTGTAAAGAAACATGATTATAGCTTGTAGGAAAAATAAGAAATAAAACTTGCAATTTTTGAAAGTCAGGAGAGCGAAAGTGAAAAAAGAAAAAAAAAACTGCGAGATGAATTATGTCTGTGACAGGGAGAGTTCTGCATGGTTTCCCATATGAGAGTAAGAAGAGTAAAGGTGAACTCTGCCTAGTGCACTGTAAAACCTTCCTCTCTTCCCCCCTTCTACAATCCCAGTGCACTGGATTCTTTCTAATTTTCTCTCTTTCTCCCTGCCTCCTCTCTCTTGTTTCTCGTTCGCGTGTTCTCGTGTAACAAACAACTCTCTAATCAGCGACAGAAAATAAGATCAGTAGACCGAATTACAAGAAAACAAACAAAACAACTCAAACATGCTCACATACTTGCAAACAGAAGAGAAAAATTCACAAAGAACGTGCGTAACGCACAACCTTGTCATAGCCGAGTTAATTCCCTGCTAGCTTATACACGTCACGTGGTACGTCAACGTCTATTCAGTTTGAAAAAAAGGGGGACTGAGACATACGAAATTTATGAGAGATGAAGTGGAGATTGCAGACACAAACAGATATTACTGTGGTGGATGGGGTGATGGGGTGATGGGCCCCTGCCCCAGTCTAGGCGGGACGTCACATAGTCAGGCCCAGAGAAAGGGAGATTACTCTCTCGCAGAGGCTCAGACGGCGAACTTATTACAACTTTTGGCATCAACAAGGATTTCCCTCCCCCTCCCACCTCCCCACACTTGCTGCTTAGCCTCTTGTCAGGTGACGTTTCGTCCCGGAACTCGAAAAAAGCACGCATGCGCGCTCGATGACGTCGAAAAAGCTTGTCAAGCTCTCAGACGAGGAAATCGGTGCACAAACAGGAGGAGTGGAGGGGGGTGGACAAGGAATACGTGGCATACGAACGGCTTTTCGAGGTCCGATCGTCGATCAATCAAAATTAATAAGGAGTTAAAAGGCCCATCGAGAGCGAGATGAAACGAGAGGTGCCGAAAAGCATCTTTTCACCGCCAGCGATACGTACAGCAGCTCGCCAGGGATCACATCTCATGAAAAGGTCTTTTTGGAGCATTTTCGTAACCGCATGTAGCGGAGCGGACAAGCCTGGGTTCCTCCTTCTTCCGCTGCAAGTGGGTGGCCAGTGAGGTGGGAGGGGAGATAATCAGAGCTCAGTATCATAAAAATACAAGCGAGTGGGCGAGATGCCATACAGCTAAGCTCATTATGGTATAGTGTAGCGAATGGTGGTGCCGTGTGACGTGGTGTGAGATCACGTGATGTGGCTAGGCAACCCATGGCGTGACGTAGTCGCAAAGTCGGTCTGGCGAGGCACGACGTCATGCTTGTACGTTATGTTCTAATGCTGTAATAATGGGAGGTAAATCAAGTAGGTAGCGGTAAAAGAGCTGCACCTGGAGGGACAAGGAAATATGAAGAAAAAAATCGTTCATGAGATGAAATCTGAACCTTGGAAGCCGATCATCACCATGCTGGCGACTAGCACCGAGCTGCTGCGATATCGGACCGCACGTCCTGGAGTGAGAAGCCGGAGTGCGTGGTGTGGCACACGTGGTCTGGTGTGGTATGCAAATGACTCTGTTAACAGGATCTACCTCCCGCACTCCGTATTCTCTGGGAAGTAAAACCTTACGAAGCAGCTGCATTGTAGGACTGACACCCCAAACCTCAATTCTCGGTTGTCAAGCGACCCTTAGACAGATCCCACTGTCACGTGAAATCGAAAAAAAAAACCCACTTTTCTATCGACGATCGTTCCCAGAATTCAAAAAGAGTCTCTTACATTTAGTTTCGTATTAAGTTTTCTTGAAGTGTAGCGAGCCTTCTCTAGGTCTAATCCACAATAGCCTCGGGTATGCCATACTGGAGAACGCTACCAGCGAACGCAAACGTTCGCTCTCGTTTCTTGTTCCACGTCTCGCGCTGGTCCTGTTAAAGGTTACTGTGCTACTCACAGACACAGAAAACTATTGAAACATGTCATTACGACCATCATCATGCCTGTCAGAGACTGAAACCAGTAGGATTTTAAAAGAAAAGTTACCAACAGGGTAGTACATTTTACAAGTGTGACAATTAGTCTCGCTCTTTTCATTCGGTCATCTTTGAGACTCCCTATCAACGACCTTCTCCCGAGTGTTGTTCTGGACAACATGAATCAAGGTGTTTTTCCAGGTGCTGCCTGCCCACGCCGCCATTGTACGCTGCGCGAAGATTTCAAACCCGGTGGGTAGTCATGTGGCTCCGATCTGAAAACCCGACTCCACGTGACCACAGTTCCTTGCGGGAAATATCCAGACTGTGTCAACAACTACCTTTCTCCTTTATTTTCAGGTAAACTATTCCCCCCCATACCCCACTTCAAACGCACGCATGCACGCGCACACACACACTAATCAGCCTGCAGGAAGGAATGACCAAATGAAGCTGTTGTCAGGCTCGTGTGTGATTAGCGCGGTGTCTGGCGTGCACGTGCCCAGCAAGCTGATAGTCCCAGCCTCAGGGTTTATTAATACAGGAACTGGAAAGGTCAGGTACGGCGATCGACTACCGCTACGGCGACTCTTTACGTCCTCTAAACGTCGCAAACAGCGCCACCGCCGCCGGCTCTGTCCACCTTGGACTGTCAGCGATGACCAAGTGGATAAGAGGACGGCATCAACGGGATGCTCAGATTCAGATGTTTCAGAAAACTGATAGACATAAAGTCTTAAACATCCGCTTTGTCATCTGTGACTGAAGGTTGAAATTAATGATGCAATGGTCAAACACATAGACTAACTAGGTTACGGAAGGCACATGACCGTGAGTGGTTCATCGTGACAAGGACACGATTTTAGGAAGGAGGAACCCAACCTGTTGCCTTTGATCCTCCCTGAACTACCTGGCGAGTGGACGGGGATGGTTTTAGCAGTTACGGGGGTTGGCAAAGCCTCATCACACAATCTTGTGTTCGATGGTAAAAATATTACGGTACCTTTCGTCCTGGCATCCAGCAGAGCCGCTACCAGTGAGTAGCTACAGCTCACCTTGATGGCAAAAAGAGATGATTTTAATTTTCTTCTTCATTACTTTATGGATGTGGGAGGAAAGTGTGGAAGAAAAGGGAGATGGTGGTGGTGGGTGAGCTTACAGCTGAACTCATTCTGCATGTTTGAGCTGTTGAAAATAACTTCCAAGCTTCAAAAAAAAGCCGGTGTGTATATTAATAGTAACAGCAGCTATAACCGTCTGCCGGTGCCGCCCTGAACTTCGTTTCGCAAGCCGCTACGTTCCGCTCCGCCTGTAGTCAGGCTGCAACACGGTTCTCCAGATTTAGCACCAAAGGAACTTTTTTCCATATTTTTTTCCCACCACTCTAAGTCAAATAAACTTTTTGTTTATCTGGAGTGTAACGGCAGCTGGTGTAGCAGCACAGGACAGTCAGTATACACCATAGGACCTGCAGTAAGGACTGGGATGACTTTCAAAATAAAAACTTGTTTCAAAGACTTAGTCCAGCATATAATCTATCTAAATATATATCTGTGATGGTTTATGTTCTACATTTCTTTTTTTTTTTTTTTCGTATTTATCTGTATGTTCGTCTTTGCACATCATGTTAAATTTCATCGGGAACCCGTCAGGAAATTTCGTCAGGATAGTTTGTAGTCCTAATCACGACTCCACTAAAATAATTATTCACAATGTGATATCCGGTACTTAAACACAAACTGTTTGCTCAGGTTAATCAGGTATTATATTACAATAAGGAGGGTGAAAGGTCACTGGAAGGAAACTGTGTTTAATTCACTCCCTTTCGTCAGCGACAAAAGAAAGAGACGGACATGGATGAACACGAAGGAGGAAGAAGCCTCTTCAGTCAGCGTTGAGAAGAAATTTTGTACCTGTTACCGGTCTCCAGGAAACCAAGCAAACCGGTTTGTGTCGTTTCATATACGTGGGCGTTACCTGTACAGCATCGACAGTCTCTCTGTTTTCCAGGTAAAAAAATCTCCCACACTTTTTTTTTCTTTATCCCGGAGAGACGAACAAACACTTGACATAACTGATATGTTTATACACTCACCCATACACACAAATAAACACACTAGCTGCGAGATGGAGATGACACAAAACGAAAGACAACAGATCGAAAAACAGGAAGACGTATGGTTGGATGGCCCGATGGAAGGCCAGGGAGACAGACACAAACTCGAAAGTACGACAGAACAAATTCTGAGCAGTCATACATCATTCATAACATCAAAACTTTTTTTTAAAAAAAATCCAGAGAGGACAAAAATAAAATTAGGCGAAGGCCGTTATCGACACACATCAAACTGTGGAGACACCGGCGTCTGGCAGACGGCAACAGAAATCTTTAGTCATCATCGACATGCCGACTGGCAGAAGGAAGCCATTTCTGCGTGCTAAATAAACACGTGGCAAAAAGAGGACAGAAATCCTGCCATCGAGCTGCAGCTTGGCATTTGGGGTTATTGGAGCGACGAGGAGCGAGAATCTGCGTCGTTGTGAGAGATTGCGCAAAAATTTACTTTTTTTTTTCTTTTGAAGAAAGTGCAAGTTATCTATGGACCTTCTCGACCAGGAAGATTTGTATGGATCTTCTTGTCATTGCACGTGTTCGATCGTGCATAGTTTTACTGGATCTTGTCCACACACACACGGGGAGCCAGGTGGCGCAATGTCTGTCACCAATATAGTGTGGGGTTGGCTGTCCTGGGTTCAACTCTCGTCTCGGCACGCTGTTTTTTTTTTCCTAACTGTGGGATTTGTTTATTTGTTTTGTGCTATATCCTTAGTTGCTGGCTCGGCGTAAAATACCAATTACCATCACACACACATATGACTCTCGCATCACATGAGAGATAAGGAGAGAGAGAGAATGTAGAAGAGGGAGAATGTTCATAAAGCCACTAGGCATGCGGATTTTAACTCCTTTTCTCCCTTCTAAACCGCTCCATCACTCATTGCAGAAAAAAAAGAAAAGAAAAAAGAAAAATTAGGGATGAATGTCGTCTTGTCTGTGCCGTATGCACCCGCGTGCATATCAAAAGTTTCTCCGAAGACTGTTTGTAAAAAAAGCTTTCAAGTGGAGAAAAGAACGCTTTCCTTGCTTAATGCAGCGTTCAGCAGCCACCCCTCCGCGCCACCTCGCCAGACATTTCGGGTGTTTGCAGGTCACAGTCGTTGACCCTTTCCATGCTCACAGATTTTTGCAGCGAGTCGGCCAACCAGAATATAGTCCCTTCCGAAAACACCGTGTGCTGTACCCCGAACACAACATACCAGACAACCTCTACACAGGGTGCAGGGTGTCATCGGTGGGGTAGCGACAGTAAGGAAGGTGTGGAAGGGAAAGTGGGGTGCGGCAAAAAGATTAGGTGGTCGAGATGTCTGAAGGCAGATACCCTGGAGATGGCGATAGTCATATACGACTTAACCATGCTTAATACCCACATGGCCTGCTGTTTACCGGGGTGGGATCTTGAATAAATTGAGTTCTATTAGCGTTGATGTCATATAAACAACATTAGGTCAAGTCTGATTTTCTCTAATGTCATCCTGAATAAAGCCAAGTACGGGTGTATCAACATTAATATTATGTTCTAGTTGCTCCGAACTTTGCTTTCAAACAGTGATTCTCTTACGATTTAAAAAAAAATGAAAGGAAAGAAAACAGATGGCTTAAGAACTGTTTAACTTTCTTCTTCCATTCGCTGCTTATACAACCCTCGGGAGGATGATAAAACAAAACATCACTGAGAAAATAAAGTTCGTGGGGAGGCGAGATGGGGGACGGTAGAGAGAAGATAAAATGATGATGATTCCCATTGCAGTAGGAAAGAGATGTAGCAAACTACGGCAATATTTAGTCGACGGTTTTCAATAGAGGTTTAAAAGTATATATCAAAGAACCAGTATGTGTTTAAAGAAAAGGTAAAAACAATGAAAATGTGCGGGAAATATCACGTGAGGTCAATGGGAGTTAAGAGCCAACTGTTCACGTGACTCCGCTCCATTTTGTGTGAGAAGAGCCTAAGCTGCTTCGTCTCGTGTTTCGGCTAAAACAAAACAATGCGTGTAAACTGGAACACGCACACTTACCTGAAAGCTTGTGCAAACAAAAAGAAAATGTAAGAACCTTCAGGAACAAACATAAAAACTGTGCATTTGCGGTAAAAGCTTCGCGCAAGGTTGCATAAACAAGTGGCCTCCATAAAAGATATTTTTCTTGTTAAACCTCTCCTTTCCTTTCTCCGCCTCCGCCTTCCCCCTCTCTCTCCTCTCCCTCTCTCTCTCTCCCCTCCCTCCCTCTCTCTCTCGTGCGTTTGTCCTTACTTTTATCTACCCGCTCAAGCACACGCATGCGCTGGCCCCTGCATGAATTTTTAAACTGTAAAGAACTCCATTGGCGATTGCGGAAGTGTCGTGTTTTCCACATTATTAATCACCTCCAGTATTGATTGTATCCGATTATTCTGATTGCTTGAAAGGTCCCGGACTAGTCTACAATCGCTGAATGAAACACGTGACAGCCGCGCTGTGGAGGTCTAGTCTTAAACTACGTCACGAGCTGTCACTTAAAACGCTCATCTGAAATTCATGTCGAGGAGGTACCCCACTAACATGCCTGTCCACCCGATACTTTTTATTTCGTGTGTGGCCGCCATGCGCTCCAGCTTGTTGCAACAGGCCCTCCACCATCCATGTCGGTTGAACCAGCCTCCGAATGCGTTGCAGCCACCCTGTCCCCCGACTTCAACGGTTTTTATTTAAATCATGCGACAGCTGCCTACCTCATATTCCCTTTAAACACATTAACTATAGATTTCCCCCTCTGTGACCCTGACCAGTGCGTAAGGGAGATCAGGGTGGGTAAGGGGAGGTAAAGATAAAATGGGCAGATAACTCTGATCTCGCGAGAAGCCTAGTGCCCTAGTGGGAACGGTAACTTGGTAGAGGAAATGGAGGAGATGATAATGGTACCACCGTGCAGAGGCCGGCGATCTGTAACTATTAAGGTGATATTGTCATCCTGGGGGAAAAAATGGTTCGACGTGCCTAATGCAGGGGAGATAATTTGGCGTTGCGCCAGTTAAAGACAGGCTTCGCGTCGTTGCGGCCATTACCGACTGTTTTGTGCACGAGTCGCGAGAACGGAGCAGGGGGTTGAGGGGAGGGGTTGATTGTGGAGGGTTGTAAGTGGAGGAGGGTCTTTATAAACAAAAAAAAAACAAAAAAAAATGTCATGGCGTCGAGCGGACATGGTAGGATCCTGTTAATGAGTCGTCGACATTTATCACTGGGCTGGGATCACTACCAGCTCACAGTAGGATCCTTGAACATAGATGGCAGGCTAGGCTCTTGTCTTCGATTATTTTAGAAGCAGCCTCTCTCTTCCCCTCCTCTCTGTTCTCCCCACTCCCGTGTGTGTGTGAGAGAGAGAGAAGAAAGAAAATGTTGAAGCTTTGGTGATCGATTCTCAGCGTATGTTACGTAAGCTGAAACCATTTCTCGCTGCCAGACATGACACTGGCCTCGTTATGGGCATCGCTTGAGTCCTGTTGATGTGTGGATATCAAGTAATGTATTGGAGTATAGTGTGTATTGTGTGTATGTTCGTGATTATGTGTCATTATGTGTGTATGAACATCTATGAATACATTCGTCAGTGTGTGTGTGTACATGCGTACGTCTGTGTGCTGGCTTGCGTTGGTGCATACGTCCGCCCACGAATATAGAGCATGGCTGCGTATATCTGCTCACCCACAGCTAATCTTTCAATAACATTTCATTATGCAATGGAGAGAAACTACTGTGTTTCTTCGCAAAAAAAAAAATTGCTTAAAATAACAAACTACTCAGAAAGTCAGCTCAACGTCGAACAAACATCAGAGAAACAGAATGACGAACAGTCGTCCAATATTCATGTTAATTAATTGACAAGCCTAAATAAACAACACATAAAACTGAAAAAATAAAAAATATGCAGAAATGCTGAACAGTTTATTTTCTTTTATTTGTTTACTTTTGCCTTGTTTATGCGATGGAAAGCAAGGAAACACACAACGTGGTGGAAATTGTAAACAAACAACAAATTCCAAGCTGACGCCCGCAGCATCACGTGACGAAACACTCAAAGACTCACGTGCACGGCTCACCCCAGGCATGCGCAGTGTCGGAAGTTGCTTTCAGAAGACTTAGCATCCCGCAGCTCGCTAGAAATATCGTCTGCAACTGTTTTCAAAGGTAATTGGGAAAACCAATCCGGTTTAACTGCTCCTCGACTTTCCGTAAAGATTTTACAATTCCATTGTGCGCCATAAACGCACTTCCGTGGCTGTCTCAGTCTGTCAAAGGAAGTAAAAGAAGTCTCGGTGAATAAAAACCAGAGAGAAAAGAAGGTAGGAGGTACAGACTGAAGAATGGGATACGACAGGAGTAAAATTCAGCGGATGAAAATCGATGTTAGGTAAGCGACGATGATAGAAGTATCGTTGTAGATTGGAGTAGAAGGACAAGATGTCTGTCTCTACCTGTTTCGCCAAGAATTTTTCAAAGGAACCGCTCTTTTTATATTTTTGGAAGCTCTCAGAATTCTTCCAAAGACATATCAGACATAAACACAGCTCGGATTCTAAACCATTCTCACTTTCTTTTTTTTCTACTTTTTCATCATCATCATCATCATCATCATCATCATCATCATCATCTACTTCTCGAGGCGCTTAAAGACTCTGAGCACCCCGTAACCTCAGCTGCTGAAGTTGACTTCCCCCTCCCCTCCATCACCACCCACCACCTAGTCGTGCGCATGCGCCGTGTAACCGGAGAAGTAATCGCTGCGCTTAGCACCACTGAGCGAGACGGTAAATGTCAAGCGACCAAACGATAAATTATCAGACTTTACTGTCGTCAAGGGTGAAGTTGAGTGCTGGAAGGATGGAGCGCAGCAATATTTGTCGCTCGACACGTGGGCTGCACCCGCTGTTACACGCCGTCGTCAAGGTTGTTGCAGCACTTGGTGTAGACACCATAGACAGGTCCACTGGTGCTGTCACAGGAGTGTCCTTCTAGAATTTAGAGAAGCTGCTTTTCTGCTTCTGAAACATGAGGGCTATGATGAGGATGAGGAGGAGGAGGATGGAGGAGGATGGAGGATGGATGGAGGAATGGATGAATGAAAGATGATGAGGATGATGACGCCGATAAAAGAACCACCGACAGGAAACATCATCGGGTGTTACAGTGCTTCCCTTGCCCAATGGTACCCGCACATGCATACCCAAGATTGACCACCCGGGCCCATAACAGTAGATCTGTCACAGCCAGACAGCCAGTCCCTGGGCCCTACACTGCAGGGCAATATCCTGTAATGCAGCGAATTATCCCATAACCACATAACCACGGAATGGAAACGTCATTTCGGCCCACGATGGCGTCTCGGTGCTGGGACCTCGGCAGTTGCCGTCGTCATCCAATAGGAAATTTCCGGCCCTGACTTACGAGTCCTGTCAGAGTTGCCGCCCCCTCCTGTTTTCCTCCCTGCATATCACAGGCACGGGCCCAGAGTAATAATCATATCTCATGTCCCTGGTCTCCTCGTGTCTACGGGCCAATACTGAGATAACCCCGCCACGATATGAGCATTGGCATGCTGGGTTTCCTCCCCTTGGCGGCCAGTTAACCAGTTCATCTGCAGGATGTGACCAAGACATCTACGGTAATTAAAAATCGACTGCAAATTGGAATGTGGAAAAGTGGAAAGATGGTGTGGAGCATGTGGGGTGCATGGGTGTAAAAGTGAGGAGCAGCTTGATATGCACCCGCCGCACACGCTGAGCCCAGTTCACTGCCAACCGTCAGAAAATCGAATGACGCCGCCAAGGCGCCATGATGTAAGATGGCTCCCTGTCGTGCATGCAGGGAAGGAATAAGCAAACCATCACGATGAAATAGATGACAGAGTCGATGTGAGTGCCAAATTTAGGTTTCTTGGCTGTCGGCATCGCGACATTGGGGCAGCAGGGGCTAACCTGCTTTTGTACTTAAAGGGGTGGGATGCAGAAGTTTGCAAACAGGGAACACAACCCGGAATATCCGCAAACCCAGAAATGCTGACTTCATGATTAAGATAAAATGTCAATCCTAAAGTCACCAATGGCAACTTTTCTTTTTAAAAAAAATGTCACTGAAACATGATTGAAGTGCTCGTTACAGATTGCCTGCAATCACCCTGGCGTGTGCCTCCACAACGACCACAACTGTAACTCCATCACTAGGCAACAGACGCTTCCGCCATGTTAGGAACAAATGAGGCTTGAACTTTCTATTTTGTTTGTTTCTTGGAAGTTGTTATGTCCTTTGCCTGCTTGCAGATTCCGTGTAGATGAATCAACAAACAAACTGACCCCTGGTCGGATCCAATAGGTCACTCAGGAGCGGACAAGGGGCGGGGACTTGGGAGGACTGTAATAGTCGGGAAGGAGTGGAGGAGTGGGAAATGATAAAGAGACGGAAACAGTGGATAGGACGGCATGAGTTACGACCCTCAGTGGGCGAAGGTTGTTTATGTGTACATCCTCCCTTCTGAGAGCAGACGACAACCCTGACCTCACATTCAAGCAAAATAAGAGTTCAGGGTAAGTTATTTCGGTTTGAACGGATAATAAGTAAGTTTCTTTTAGTCGAACGGTCTGCTGCAAACTTAGACTACAAATGTCTGTGTTTTCTGGGCTTAAAGTTTGGAAGGAAGTGAGCATGCGCACTCTCGGAATCCGCTTTCAAGAAATATCAGAAAGATGTGGACTATGCATAAACATGGCGAGGCGGCGATAGACGGGGCGCAGTGCGAGCTGGGATGCATGGCTTCATAAACAAGGGAGGAATGAGGTTCTCAACCTCGGGCAGCAATTATAACCTATCCAGACAAGCCGTGTCAAAGTTCTTCTTTCCGGAGTGGAGCTCACGTGTTGTCTGTGGAATGTTACAAGATGGCGCTGAGAGGGAGGGCACTCTCACGTGAAGTTATGCCATGGCGAATAATTCTAATGGTTTGACTTGTATAAAAATGATGACTTGTATAAAATGTACTGCAAGTGCTGTCAGGTATACAGACCAGAACTGTCATTAGCACGAGACAATACTGAGTAATTCGCACATGATGGTATTTTCTTTGTTTACTGTTACAGACACTTGTTTGCAGATGACTCACATGTCAACATGTGTAGACAAATATTTGTCATTCTCATCAAGCTAGCATCCCTGTCAGTCACACTTAGCTACAAGTGTTTATGTCGCTGCTCGAAAAGTGTAGATGTTTGTGACTGATACAACAGCCTCGTCACTCAAGATAACATGTACTTGGGTCCACTGAGAGCAAAATTGAGTCCTCGCCCTTCAGATGATACTCGACAAGTCTGACAACTCTTCCTCTTGCTGATAACTCTTCATCGCCGTTATCCTCCTTCTCCAAGTTAACATTCTGTCTCCAAATCCAGTCCCTCTGTCTTGTTTCAGCAGGAAACAGTCTTGTGGCAGCGAGGAATCCACAAGTGCGAGTGGAGGAGTGGTGGGAGGACTGCTTCTGATTATTTCTTCAGAGGAGCAAAGTCGCTGTACTTATCTCCCCTGCTGCAGCCGCCCTCTGTCGTTTGAAGCTGGGTTCTGGCAAAGTTCTCTCTGGTTCTGGTTGGGGTGTGACCGCTAATTACAGTCTGTTCCCCTGATTCCAGGTTCGGTCTAGGAGAGCTCGACTCCTAGCGTGGTCACGCCTCGTCTCTTGTGACTCCTCTGGCGCTGTGACGTCACATCCTCTTCTCGCGCTGTCTGATGTCACATCCTCTTCTCGCGCTGTCTGATGTCACATCCTCTTCTCGCGCGGTCTGATGTCACATCCTCTTCTCGTGTCTTTTGGAAGCTACTAAAAATTCTCGTATATCGTTTTATTTTTGTTCACCTCGACCTTTTCCCTTTGCTCTCTAACCCCTTTTCCCACTGGTCCTCTTCTCCTCGGGCTGCTAGCAAAAGCGAGCCATGGATGTAAAACGGGAACTTTTATCCAAAAAAAAAAGGGTAAAGCTATCAGTGTGACGATCACCAACAAACAAGAAACTTCTGTTGTGTGTCTGTGTGTGTGTGTGACTGTAGGATACGATTCAAAATCAGATACGTTAGTGTGGCAGATTACTTTTTAATTTTGGAAAATGGCAAAACCCCATCGCATTTTATGTAGGCTGCTCTTTCAAAGTGTTTGCTCCTTCCGACTCCCTCCCACATGAACTGTTTTTCATTCTCTATCGTTCTATCTCCTTCGGTGTGACACACACATGCACTCTGGTACACACACGCGCGCGCACGCACGTACCACTCACCCCTCTCTGCGTGTTTTGTTATACATTACAACTTCGTTTGATGTCCACACAGCCTGTAGCTATGGCTCCTGCAGTCGCTATTTCAGGCTGCAGGAATAAACTCGAGACACACCAGTGTGGGGGAGGATGCAGCAGACAAGAGGAGTCTGCATGTTCGTGACAAAGGCCATGGCGGCGACGTGGTGTCTGTGTGTGCAAGTCGTTAACGAAGCGATTAACGTTTTCTGCGCTGTTGTTATCGACGAGCGCGATGTGCCTCCAGCATTGTTGTCATAGAGTCGGCTTGAGTTCAGAAGTAAGTACTACATGTAAACTGTACATGGATCGTCTTTGATCTCCTCGATCTCCCAGGTGCTCGCGCATATACACACACATGGTTAGATTGCACAAAATTTCTTCTCGCTATTTACAACTTTACTTTGAGATTTATGGACACGTTTTCGTGCACATACTTCCTGCACTCCACACACACACACCCACACACACAGACACAGTCAGGTAAGCTGACAAGACAGCGAACACAGGTAGCTGCACAATCACCGCAGTCCCTACCGCTGACGCCGGCGAAAAATGCCTTTCCAGACAGCAACAACACTGCGCACCCCATCCAGACTCTCAGTTCCCTCCACAAACACACATGAAACCTGCTTCTGATGACCCGCTGACGTCCCGCTGACGTCCCTGCACGCGCACGCTCGTGGAGAAGCGCTCAGGAAGAGAAGGACAAGTGGATGGTGAGAAGACGTGCAAGGGGATGGGCTACAGAGCACGTGCTTAAGGCTCTCGGAAACCATCGGCAGAGGATGCCGACCCCTGACACGCGCCATCGAGATCCGACATAGAGGAGCAGCCGAGTCCTTCGATTCCACTAGCACTTCACCTTTCCCCAGCATATACAATACAACTGTGTAGTTGTTATGATAGCATATAACAAAGTGTGTAATTGCAATAACATTTAACAATATAATAGTAATTTTCAGACCACCTAACAATATGACTATGTAATTTTATATCAGCTTATAACAGTCCGTAACGCACAATGGATTCAACGAGGTGCAAAACAAAGGGGAAGGAGAGATGAAGGAAACAGCCGCCAAGAAAAATACCTGACCCTCCTTTCTCCTCCATCACCACAATCGTACTTGTCATAGAGATGAATGTTCCCAAGGAGAGTAGAGATAAAAATCGAATAAATAACTCAACGCCCTCCCGCTACCTCCACACGCCTCAAAAAAAAAAAAAAGAGTGGATCGTACAAGCGCTACTCATAAATTCACATTCAAAATAAAAGTCATTGTCACTATCAAGTATCAAGAGTCTGTCAACGGCGTGCTCAGGCTCTTCAGGGTCACGTGACTCGCGACCGAGTTAACAAAGTGCCTCTTGATGTTGTCATCCGGGTCCTCCGCTGCCGGCAGCGAGCATGACCCCTTCTCCTCCCCATCCCCCGACACAATCGCTTGAACCCTCGCCACTAACCTCCGCGTCGTTGTAATCAACTGGCATCGGCGCCCGAGGGGTGGGGACGGGAGAGAAAAAGATGGCGATAATCTATGGAGGACTCTGTTTACAGACTCTTTTGTGGAGGAAGACACGTTGTCTCAAATACTCATCTACTCTTCATGTAGTTTATCACGCGATGAGATCGATTGCTGAGATGGTTATTATCTTGCTGTTGCAATACAAAGTATTATTTGCTGTAATTTTCGGGTTTTTTTTCTCAGTCGCTCTTCCCTTGTCTCTCTCTCTCTGCCCCCACCCGACCTCACTCCCACCCTTTATCCGCTAACCGCCCTGCTATATGTAGCCCCGCATCTGCTCTCAACATTTGCTTACACCACCAGGGTCAAAGTTTACCTCTTTTCTCAGTCTTTGACTTTTATCTCCGACAAGGTCTTCCCCTCATCCACCCGACTGACGCAAACATGGACCGACGGGGGTCTACCCTTCCATCAACAGACGGCATCGCTACCTGGGCCTGGGTGCTAAACACGCCGGCCTTTACCTGAGAACACGCACGAGCTGGCAGGCGCGTGCACGTGGTTTGGTAAACACTGCCAGACACTAGCAGCCCACCTGTGTTCTGGTTCTGTTAGTGTGTTTACCTGTTGGTATGCGTGAACGAGCATGCGCCGAGAATTGAGATACAGTGGGGTGGATCCACACACCCGCGCACGCACACATGAACGCGCACACAAACACATACAAAAACACCACAGAAGCAGAGATATATGACAAACAAACAGGCAGACAAACGCATTCTAATACAAAGCTTGACATAAATAATCTCTTTCTGATGACTGGAGGCCAGACCGGTGTGACCTCGTCAACCCCACTGTTTGATCAGACCGCTGCTGCTATATTCCATCCCTTCACCTTCTCAGTCCACAAACACATCCATCAACCCATAAACACGTCCACCAACCCATCCATCCATCACTCAACCCAGACACTTTACCCGAGATGCTTCTGCCTCGGCGTATTTTATGATATTGCATTCACATAACAAAATAGACAAGTAGATATACGGCCATGATTTATGTCTTCACTGACACACAGCTGTCAGAGCAACATACACAGTATAAATATAAATGATTGTCAATATATATTATATATTGTTGTGAAGGTGGAAAAGTCGTACCCGACCTTCACGAGTCAGGAATCTTGTAAATCACTTGACGAGGAGGAAAAGATAGAGATGGGTAGAGAAAGGGAGACTATGTCAATGTGAGTTCAGAAGCAGAAAAACAGATCTCGTGTCGTTTAGCTGTGGGTTTTTTTTTTCTCCTATCGATATTTCATTCTCTTAATTACACGCCGCTCTCACCTGACAAGGTCGGGTGGAAGTGGGTGGGTAGCAGCCTTCGGTTGCTGTTGCTGCGCCAGTCTCTGCACGTGCGGCAGGATGGAGTCGAGGAAGGTATGTGTACTAAGTGCTCGTGCACGTGGAACAGGTGAAACAAGAGTGAGTCCAGCTCCAGTTTTAACAATTCATCGTTAGTAAGTTCATCGACAACTTGTTAAAGACAATATGTGTGTGTGTGTGTGCTTGCGCGCACGAGCGTGGCCGAGCGCAAAGCAAAATGACGGATCAGAAGGTAAATGTCCTTGTATGTGTAAATTTCTCCTTTCATCTTGTTTTTCATTGCTTCTAAATGTATGCTCAGGATAAGTATCTTCTGATGTCTCGCAGTCTACCCGTGACAGCTTGTCCTCGTAACTGAAAGTTGACAGCGTGACACACTTGATCTCTGACCCCTTCAGCCAAGTCATCTAGTACATACTTTGGCCAGACTGTCATCGACGACCTCTCTCGTCATTTACCTGTCCGTCAAGGTATTCCGCACACTGCGCATGCTCCATGCATGGTACCCTTGCAAGCCGAGTTTTTCAGGTGAAAAACGTGTCCTAACTGGCGACAACGGTTATAGTAGAAAACTCTAAGACTCTCGTTTACTCAAGAAACAAAGTCTGAGATATTACTCCATGTACAGAGAGTAAGGTTGACAGCTGAGATGTACTCATGGACACAAAGAGGAACATGACATCTGAGGAAGAAAAATAGAAGATAAAGTCGACGAGAGACTGTGAAAGGGGAAGAAAAATGCGGTTTGGTGGCGCAGTGGTAGGAGATGTGTCACCTGTCAGCGAGAATCGGGTGCCACTGATTCGAATCTCATTTCCCTCTTGGGTGTATGTGTGGGGGGGGAGAGGTCTGGTGGTGCATATGTTAAGCGCTAGTCACCGATACAGTGAGAATCGGGTGTCTCATCTCGGGTACACTTATCTTTGCTACTGGCACCTGTATACAGGGTCGGACTCTGGGTTGTGATCTCGCCTTAGCTGCTGATGGTGTGATACCCCCTCCCTCTCTCGGAGTGTGAAGCCTGGTCACGTGGTTACAGTGAGAAAGGACAAAAAGACAATAACATTGTTTAGGAGAGGGGTGGAAATCTCAAAGCTGACTTACCTGATGGGGGAGGTAGTGTCGCCAGCACGCACAGCAACGTCCCCAGCGTCCACTTCATGGTGACGACACGAGGTCAACAAACACTCCCACTGAAACTCCTCACACCCTGGGTAAGGTCTCAGCTCACACTCCCCAGTCACCTGGCAGCTTCATTGTTGCACTCCGGCCGACATGATTGATCTCATATCGATAGCATCCCCGTAAGTGAGCACGCTCCCCGGCCACACTGCTGGGCCATGAGGTTAGCCACCCTTACTCCAATTTCCACAACTACTCACGAACTTTCAAAGTCCACTTTCGGTTTCGGAGAAAAAGTATTTGAAGACAAAAGTAACGGATATCCGACACAACTAGGAACAGGTAGGCAGGTGGGCAGAGAGAGAGAGACCCCGACATCAGCCGTTAAGCACTCCTCCCTTGCCTCCTGGTGTAAACACAGGAATCACAACACATCATCAGTCCATCGCCTCGTCTTGTGTCCATTTCGAGATCGAGGCATGCAGGTGATGCGGTGACGGTTGTAGTGATGCTATGAACAGCAGCGATGCTCGTTAAGTGCAGCCTCCGCAGCTCCCTCGATCGTGCGTGTCCACTCTCCACCTTTCCTTCCTGCTTCTGACGTCCGCCACGGCTGCCGAGTACTTTTCTCCTCCTCTCGCACGCGCGCTGTGCTCTGGCAGCGGGCGCCACCTTCCTCCAGCAGCAGCAGCAGCAACAGCGGGGCGTCTACGTCACGGCGGCAACTTCACAGAGGCTTGGGAGTCAGTGGGGCAGAGCGAGCGAAACACAGACTCTGAGACTTGCAGTCTCTAGGAGGGTTAGTGGGGTGGTTGCCCGACCCCGCGCCATCCCGCTACCCAGGGGGGAGGGGAGAGGTTTGCACACCTGTCTCCCTGCTTCGGGACAGTTTGGTCGTCTGGTTCTGATGGGGAAAAGCAGGTGAGTCATCATGGAGGAAATTTGTCAGGTGTGACGAAGCCTCGCAGATGGATGGTTGATAAAAAAAATCCCTCCCTCAGCTGACGTGGTCAAGATTCTGAGAGCTCGGCACACCTTGTTGTGGGTCTCAACTAGAACTGTCACCTGATGATTGGCCACTGACTGGTGACGTAATAACGGTCACTGACATAGGTGCAGCATGGTATACACGGGAAACACCTGAAGGGTTTTTTGGACATAAAGTACGTGAACAAAAGTACAACAACATCCACACTAGTGTACAAAACAGTAATTTTTTTTAAAGTTATTGACGATAGGACGGTCACGTGATCACCTGATTATGAAGTTTAATTCAAACGACTGTTAATGAGATTGTTATATAAGCAAGATTAGCATATTAGGAAAAGAATGGTTATGTAAAAAGTTTGGAAAAATTTTGTAAAAGAAGATAATTTTCTAAAGGGGAATTTTAACTGGTCAACAAGTTGTACAACATATAATCAGTCTGAATGTAGTGGAATTATCTTAAAGGGAGTGAAGCGTAAAGGGACACAACTATTTGTTTGTAGAAAAATACTTCAATTAGCAATTAATTTTGGTGCTTGTTGTCACTCCACGCTCGTTTCTACCCGAAATGTGAGTCTTGATCATCCCACTTCTTTTTTTAACGCAACTAGAAATTGTCGCCACCTCTCCAAGGTTTTGAGAATTTCCTCCATCCGGTTAATTTTTCTGAGCTTCCGCCATTGGATGAGGGAAATCACTTTTTAACCCCAGAACTAATTTCGTGCGATTTCTTTCTCTCTGTCTCTGTCTCTTCCCTCAAATTCCTACTCGATCTGTCCAGCTGTACTCAGAACCACTTTGCTATCTCCTCCATCTTGAGACTGTGTGTGAGAGTGTGTTTGTTTGTTATGTCGGAGGAGAAGGAGTGCTTTGTTTTTGCGTAGGGAGGCACAACAGTTCCCGTTGCCCGACCTTCACTTGCTGCACAAGCAGACGATAAACTCCGCGATTTACACCTCGCCTGACGGCCATTCCTCGATAAAGGCCGCTCTCTCCTTCCTGGGGGGTCGGAGGACCATCTCACAGTCAGCTGACGGGGGAACCGGAAGTAACCTCGTTTAAGAGCGAAGCAGCTGCGAGAACTTTGTGCTAGATGCCTAACCTCACCTCTAGTCCTCACGTGACTTTTCCGTTCTACCTGGTCTCTCTACTACAGCTGTAATTCGGACGCACAGCTGACGCTCACCAGCTGCATACAGCTGCAAAGCTGACTCGCAGCTCCGTGTGCGGCAGATGGGAGAGCAATATTCTTGAACTGTAGCTGTCATCGCTCGCGCACAAGCTCTCCAATCTGTGCCCAAACCGATCTCACGGAAATTACAGGAAAGAGGTTGTGGGGTGGAGGAGGGTTGACGGGTGGAGGGTGGATGCGAAGTCATAACGACACGTTCGATGGCTGAGGAAACGAACCTCTTTCGACGCTCGTCTGGGACGTGAATCACGCGAAACCCGCCAGGCTCGTGCGCGCTACACAAAGAAAGATTGGCTGCTGATGGGACGCTGCGCATGCGCAGTAGCTGTGGGGAAGTGAGAGTCGGCGACACAAAGCGGTTTGCTGCCAATCAGCGCATCTGTTGCTTTGAGACCCTCTGGGACAATGTCACTTGTCTGCGTGCATACGGGTGTGTGCAGAGTCAGTGTGCGTGTGCGTGTGCGTGTGCGTGTGTGTGTGTGAGTGTGTGTGTGTGAGTGTGTGAGGAGGAGGGGGATGGAGACTAACGCTCGGGGAGACTGTGGACGTGAAATGCGAGGAAGAAATAGCATTATCGTGAGAAGTGAACAGCAGTCACGGGACCACCGAGCTGCACCCGCCCATGTCATCATTCTTCGCCCAATGACAGTCTAGACAGAGCAGCAAGACACATGGCATCGACACACTGGACAAGCACAAAGGCCAAAGTGCTCTTCCACATGTTTGCACGTGCATTGTTGCCGTTTCCATTTAAACAGGAATCGGAACGGCGCGCGCACACACACACAGACACAAAGGGCGAGAGAGACAGGAATGTTAAAATATGCATTTTGATATTCAGCATGACTCATTCTTGAAGTTCACATACATGAGATGCGAAAACAAACATATTCAAGAAAACAGAAAGCTTTGTTACATACAATTCGGGAGATATATAAGTAATTAACATGTAGATCTTACTTTCACTTTTTTGTTTATTTACATTTGTAGTTTTTCCTTTGTATTTTTTAATTATTATTTTGCATGTTGAGATCCATGTGTTCATAGCAGGCGTTTGCTGTGATTCTCACACTACCACCACATGTCTTGTGCCCCACAGGCCAGGCTACCCCGGTGGTAGGACGCGAGGTCAATGACACTCTCCGCCGCAGTGCCACTGAGGGCGTCTGAGTTGATTGACCTCCATAGACACAAAGAAAGAAAGGATGAATTAATGATGAGTAAAGATTAGAAATTAAAGATAAGTGTTACCACATGTTGTATTTAGCTCTGATATGGAGATAATGAATGTTGTGTGTGTGTGTTACATGGACATGCTGGAGGACAAGGAGGAAGCTATCCTCACCGACAGGCTGTGGCGATAGCAGTCACGTGGTGTGCGGCCTATTCATCTGCTCATCTGAACAATGCTCAGTCACACGTGGCTCACTAATGCTGGCGTCCTTTATCATGGTTGGACTTGTCTCTCTCATCTGTAACCAAACTGTCTCAAAGTAAGGAATAGAAGATTATGCATGAACAAACTAAAAAACGAAATTACAAAATGTAGAAAGAAAACGGAAGATATTAAGAATGGAGGAAAGGAAAAAGACATGAGCGAGAAAAGAACAAACAAATCAAAGATAAGATAAGAAAAATAAAGAATGAATAAAAAATGAGAAAACAAAGAAAAATAAAAAATAGAAATAAATGAAATGATAGAATGGAGAAAGAAAAAAACCGAATAAAAGAAGCGAATGGAAAAAGAAAGGATTTGTGAATGATTAAAAAGAACTGATAACGGAAAAAGAATGAGTGAATGACGGATATTTTTCCATCTCTGGTCAGCTGCACCCTATAGACATGTTTAAGCCTAAAGTTAAACACACAGCCTGCTGCTAGGACCGAGATTTATGTGTTTACTTCTTCTTTCTGGGAATCAGGAAGCGTACTTAAAAGACAAGAAATTTCAGTTACCAAGGAAAACCTATAAACGGCCACATTTCACCTGGTGGCTGGAATGTTTGAAGAAACAGAGAGCGATTGACTTTTTTCAAGGGTCATTGCCCTGAAGTGCATGATGTTCAATAGCAAAATTCTCTCCTCTTGGAGGACGAGTCTGATGGTGGCGCTGTGCTCGCTGTCAGACGGAGAAACTGGATCCCGGCATCTCGGCATTGCTGCTGCTGCTGTTGCTGCTGCTGTTGTTGCTGGATGAAACTGAGGAAGCAGTGCATCAGATGCGGGCTGTCGTGTGGAATCGCGACGGGTCAGGTGTGACCACTGAGGCGTGAAAACACGCGCACCTTTATCTTCACAGGGTGTAGATGACGGGGAATATTTTACAGAGCGGAGGCAGCAACATGCACGTGTCCCGGGACGTCTGGGTGTGTATGTGTTAAAGTGTGGATATACACGATTAAACAGCATTACTGTGTTTATATGTACACACGAATGTGTACAGTCATTGAAGAATTGTCTTCAATTTATTTTTGTAATAGTAGAATACTTGTGTACCTGTTAAAGCTGTTCCTGCCTGTTGCCCTTTCTTCTTCCTATTGTAACTGCCAAAGTTAATCTCTCTACTGTTGTCCTCACACACTCTCCCAGCACAGGCTCAAGCAGGACTGGAGATGTTATCCCTCATCTTGACCACCGCTTACCGCTGTCCACTCTTGTGTCCAGTCTAGCGTGAAATGGACAAACCAGAAGGTCCTTCCTCTGGCCAAGATGGCCGAACCCAATATGGTCAAACCGCCCTGTAAGTGCCTCGTCCGGCCACTTATCTCCAAGCTTATCTGAAGACAGTTCCGAGTAGTGGGGCAACTAATTTGCCCGCTGACAGCTCCCATTACAGCTCCTTCTACGGAGAGGGACCGGCCGGCTCCACAAGAGTTTGTGGCGATGGGGTCTGCCATAACTTGTTACCAGCGTCCTCTGTCGGGATGCTGTTAGGGGGAGATGAGAGTTGGAGATTTGCTGAGACAGTTCTCTAACTTCTTTACTCACAGGCACGCAAGTGAGAAAGACTGGTTTCAACAAAGACACTTCGCACGTGTAGAGATGGGAAACGTTTCTTAGTGTCAAGATCAGGAGCACATGACCTACTGTTTATGATGTCATTGTTAATCACATGTCAAAGGTCAACTAAACCCTCAGCAATGACATCCCCTTCAGGTAAGTGACCGTGAATTCATGAAGGATAACTTGCAAAGCTGTTAAATAACTACATGTAAGTCACTTATTAAACAGGTCGACCCCCATAGTTCCTGTTATCGCTCCAACAGTTTCGTTTTCTGTAGAATTTATGCAACAAAAGAAATGGTTCACTGTTCAGAGTCACCCGTATGTTAGCAATGGACTGTATTCAAGCGTAGCTCTTCAGTCTTTTTCAAAACTATATGCCTCATGGTTACGAAGAAGAACACAAAAAACTTCACAATGAGAGTTAAAATTGCGTGGGCACAATCGTGTGTTGTTCTGTGCAGATGACAGATATGATGTGGCGGTTAGATTCTCATTTTTTTGTTTACAAGTGGTTAAAAAAAAACTTTGAAAGCTTTTAACTTTAATCATTTGGGAAGACAATGACGCACGCTTTCAATGAATGTGTTGAGTGTATGATATGTTAAGCTATTACAAACTGTTTTAATTTAAAAAAGTCCAAACTAACTAAGATGGCAATACACGCAAGTATAGTTGACTAATTTACATATAATATCAATTATATTCGAGAAACCTCGAGAGGCTGCCATTAAGCGGTGCGCTGTGATAAACGGTGAGAATCTCGCTAACTACCGTTACCCCCTGTAATGAAAATAACAGATTCTTAAAGTGTCACAGAAACTGAGAATGAGTGAAACCTTTCCCATTCTACCCTCAAGTCGCTCAGAATATCCTGGGTGTGCAAACAACCGGGCAAGTACAACAAAAATAGCATACTGCTGCTGACATCGATTATTAAAAGACTAATGAAATGAAGGATGAAATTAAGTTTCCTAGAGTGATTTGTGGACTACACAGTCGTTAGCTATTGACCTCGACGATTGCACGCTTTCCTGTTAGCACCGAGGGTGGGAGCACGTGAACACGTGCAGTGTGATAAACAGTGTGAGAAACAAGACTGAGAGCGTTCACTCTGGCATTTGTACAGATCTCATTGGCAGTGGATGTGTTGTCAGCTCTATAATTGTATCAAAGACCAAGTCAACCATGTCCTATTCGCAAAACTCAAGCTCTGTTATTCTTTGTCTGAGGAGAAAAATACACGAGCCTCCTAATCTACCCGTATTAACCTTAACACAACGACCGACCCTGTTAACACAACATCCGGTCACCATTTGGATTTGCACATTTATCACAAATCTCAACCCCCAACACACACACACACACGTACGCGAACACACAGACACACACACACATCGCTTTTCAGCAGTTGTTGACGACGTAGTCAGCCTAACGATGTATAGAAGCGGTCCTGCCTACACCCCACACCCAAGCAAACAGTTTAAACTCCTTCATCTTAAGCTCTTCCCGGAAGAAACGTCTTCACAAGGTCCACCATCCCAAGTTAGCGACTGTTTCCTGCACCTCGGCAACTGAGATGACATCTCTGATTTCAACGACCAGCCGCAGCGTTCGAACAGCTCCGCCGGTAACAAGACTCTCGCCTCTCCGGCCATGTCTGCCTACGTCACACACCCCGCGGTGGGCGGAAGGGAGGTAAATCTTGACTAAAAGGAGAAGGTAAATCTCTACTTCCTGTTTCATGCAGCCACTTGATAAGGACGGGGTGTGAAAACTAAGCCTCCTGCTTCGTGTAGGCGCAGACAATTTGTCAGTGGGCCTGCTGTGGGCGGGAGGGCTTCTACCTCATGGCAAGAGGTAGAACCAACGATGAGGTGTCAGAAGGTTTTCATACCCTACCCTGGTTACCATCAGGTATCCGGAAGCGACTCGATAGGAAAGCTCAGACAGCAAGCAGCGGCGATGTTTTCAAGCGAAACACGATATCGCCCGATATTTGAGTAATGGGTTTGACAAAGCAGACTGTCGGCATATCCTTTCTGATCCTCCTACCCCACTACCCACCCATTGCCAGCCGTGGCGGGACCAGACCAGGCGACGACAGGAAAAAGGAAATGCAGTTTACTTTGCTTCACTCAATCAATGCAGTGAGATCGATGCTCAGGTCCAGGAAGGGGGTGTCTGCACTGACGTCTCGCTTCCGAAACAAGAGAAGCAAATGGCTGCTGTACCGGAAACGGGCAAGAACGTGAGGGAAAGTGACGTCATCGTTTACCTAACACACATCTTTACAAACCCTCGGCCACTTCGCTCGTCATGCTTTGCTTTGCAATGTTTTCGTTTCCTTTGATTTGCTTTGACATGTTTTGCTTTGGTTTGTTTTGCTTTCGGTTTTTTTCCAAACGTTTGTTTTTGTTTACCGCATGTATGCTTGCAGATAAGGTTTCATATTTTGAGAGAAACCGAGCGAAAAATATAATTACTGCTTCAGATTTCAGTAGCGGTAACCATAAAAGAAATTATTTTTGCTGCTGGAATAAGTGCATTAAATAGTTAAAGCATTGGTTGCTATAAGTATTAGCGTGTTTGTAACAGCATCTTAAAATAAATCGTAATAATTTGAGGGAGAGGATGAAGGATTGCAAAACAGGATTGTAAGGCAAAAAATCCTGTCTCAAGTCGACGAAACCTGTCATCGGGCAAAGGAGGGAAACATTTCGACTCGCGAGGGAAGATGTCATTTCTGGTATTTTTGAGCTCATTCAGTCACAAAGAAGTTTGTCCACCTGTCTTGACTCTCCATACATAGAATGTCGTCCCATAATTCCTCAGTGAACGGTCTATCTTCGTGCTGCATGCTGGGAGCGAGGCAGGTGATGTACGTGATGTTGTAATCTTCCAGTTGTTCTCGTTATGACATAAGTTACAGCTGCCCAGCCAGACAAAGATGTGTATTCAGGAATATTTCGTTCAGCCGCTGGAGTCGACCCCACCGGGTGCCCACCGTGCAGGGGAGGTAATGAAAATGCAGCGGCACGGCTGCTGGCTGCAAGACGCTAAAAATAGAGTTGATGGGCGTTTAATTATCCGGAACTATAGGCAAGTTATTAAGACCACACACATACACATGACAGCACATCCGTCATGTCTGCCCTCCGGCGAGACTGGAACCTCAGGACCAAGGGGCAAAAAAAGGGCCATAACCACAGCACTGGAAGGTGCATGACGAAAATTGTCAGACTGCAAGAAACTCTAGCTGAGGATGGAGATCGAAGACTGTCTGAGCTTGGAAGAAGTAAGGATGACTAAAGAAACTCAACCGTGTAGAGCAGAGAAAAAGACAGGACCGACAGACAGGACAAAGCTCCGAAGACCGATAACTGACTCCAGACGAGTTGTATGCCCTTGACAGGGACCACAGCTTAGTTGGAACATCAGCTGCTAGACTATACTATTTAAAAGAAGAAAACAAAAACTTGAATATCTGTTTGCAAGCAGATTAAATAAAATTATCGTGGATATTAGAAGGCAGTCTCATAATTAATTATCAGTCGTTGAGGATTCAGGTAACCAACCACGTACCTCGCTTCGTAGCTTTTTTTCTGTCTTTCCTTTTCCAACCTTTTAAAGAAGTCATCTAGCATTCAATAGTCAACTGAGGGAAGTCCACTGGGTATCGAACCGGAATGTGTGGGCGCCTCTAGTGTCGACCAGTCTCTGTCCTGATGATCATTGGACCAAATGCATGCTGTAGGGCGAAAATGTTTTAAAGCGCAGTTTAAAAAAAGTAAACCTTATTTTCTCAGATATTTTGGCTTAAAAATGCTTTTCCTAAAAACATTTTTGTCCTAACATTTTATCGTTATTCAAAGCATAGTGCGCTTTCAAAGTTTTTCAAGTGCAGCTTGTTTGAAGAACAAGACTATTAACCAGAAAAGCACGTGCTAATGCAAATCGCTCTTAACAACCTAATGACAGCAAAGTCTTCTCTGTCTGATTCCCCTTCTGATGTGCCGGTTCACCTAAAAATAAAAACTTGCAAAGACGAGAACAGCTAAGTACAGGACAAAATTAATTCTTCAGAGTTTTTCACCGACCTCACACGCGACCTCCAGCGCCATCATAATGCCGAGATGCTGAGTGACAGCAGAGAGAGAGAGAAAAATAAAAATAACAGAGGTCTCTGGTCAAAACCAAAGTACTCCTGGTCAGAGAAGGCCAGCAGCGATCAATCGTCCCTCTATTTCCCTGGTTGTCAGGAGCTGACCTCAAATGACCATCCAGGACCGACATTTCCACGGGTTCATCAAGGGGGACATAACTGCTGTTCGATAAGTAAACTGTGAAGAGGGTTTCTCCACACGCAGTCAGCCCAGAAGAGAAACACTCATACTTCCCTTCCCATCCACTCCCAACCCTCCTCCTCCTCCTCCTCCTCCTCCAGCCCCTGAGGGCATGCATCGTTTGCTGTGTTTGTTTTGCGGATTATTGGGTTTTGACAGGACTGGACGTCAAGTGACGGAAACTACAAATTTGTTGGAACATAAACATGAAATATTTAGACAGAGAAGACAGTCAGAGACAGAAAGTCCAGCGAATGGACCAATGCATGCGATGCCATACGATATTCTTTAATTGAAGCAGACTTTTCGCCAATAATGAAAAAGGTTAGATGAAAAGAGGACTGGGTATAGTCCCTTGACCAAACCAGACTAGCTTGCACCACTTGACTGTTACCAGAAGTGGTTTCTGGTGTCCACAAGGATGACAACCGTTCTCCCTACAAAGTCATTAATTATGTGTTCTATGTAAAATATTCGGAGCATCCACCTCAGGCATTTATTCTCGGATTCCTGTATTTTCCTGTCCATTCACAGTTAGTTAAATCCTAACACTGGCATAATAAAATGAAAGAGTTGGCAATGTTTGTACATCTTTGTGGGGATAAACTGTTCTAATACAAATAAGAACAGCTGTCTCTTTGTTTTCCAGTGTTGGAGCAGGACTGACTTTTTTGTCATTTTCCTTTATCAACACATTCATGTAGTTAATAAAATTTTTAAATGGACATGGATTTACCAGTTCTACATTTAATAAATCCGTCCTTTATATCTCTGTTTGGGGTGTGGAAGAAAAATGTTTTGGACATTATGACTTTAATTATTTGGAAAACATCTATGAGTACTTTTACAGTGTAATAACATTCTTTATGTGAGTATTGCCTTGCTCCTGTTTCATTATTTTCTGGAATAGTCTAGCATTACTAGCTTATTATTTTTTTTACTCAACATCATGTTTTAAGAAAAATGAGAATGATACATAACAACGTTTTGCTGCTTTGTACCTTCAGCTGAAATTACATTTAATTAGCTTTCCACCAGTCTGGTCTCTGTCACTCTTAGTAGCCGAATCCAGTATGAGTTTTCAATACATCAACACAGATATATTTCACAACGGTATGAGGTTATATGCTGATGTACAAAAAAAAAAGAAAGAGAAAGATAGGGAAAACGAGGGAGAAATAAAAAAAAACAGGGAGAATCTCATAAACAAACATTCTCACAACTAAAACCAAACTAAAACAGCCATGCAATCGTACACAGCAACTCACAATCGCCATGATCTAAACAAATATTTCGCTTGCAGCCCTGTGAGATTTACCAAGCCACTTCACATCCATAGCCAGACTTCAGAAGGTCGATGGCAGATGTTAATGGGTCATAACAAGCAGACGTGGCGGTAACCTTCGATCACAACCGATACAATAATCGTCTGGCCTACTTCTTCGACTCGGGTACAGCTATTGTGGACTACAACGAAAAGCCATTAAACGAGGCTGTAATATTCTGTCAAAGAAAGAAAGATCAAGCGAAGGAGCATAAGCTGACGAATAAAGGACCAACAGACCATAATGATATCACCTACAGATCACATTTGAAATTTTTTAAAAACAGTTTTTAATTCTTTGTTGTAGCAAAATCAAAGACTGCAAAAAGAAACCGTGTAACAGCAGGGTTTTGGCTCTCGATAAAAAAGAGAGTAAATGGAAAACAGAAAAAAAAGTGATTCTTGTGCCAATGAATCAGTAGATTATTTCTAGCTTACCGCTGGCTCTTTCCAGAAGCCTGTTTGGCATTTGGTTAAAAGAACCAGAGCCACCCTTGAGGAACAGCATTTCCAGCCCCGTGGCTGTAGATTCTATTAGCCACGAATATGCAACACAAACGGTGGTAAAACAACAAAAATTGCATCTCAGAGCACCTGTGATCTGTGTGTTCTTTGTCCACCCTTGATTATTGGCTTCTGCCTAACCTAAAGATGATTCATCTATCCCCAAGTGTATTTTTCAAATTTTTTTTCTTCTTTGATTCTTCGTTTGTCCCTAACCTTACAGACAGACAGGGCGTAACACAAGATGCCCAAATCGTCAGAGGTTTTAGCAAAATTATACACAGATTGGCCACTCATTGATTTCCGTAACGAAATAGCTGTCTGGCTCCGTGGCTGCAGCATGTGGAAGATATACTTGCATGAGGCTGTGTGCTGTCGATAATGAGTCTGCAGCCGTCTTTCTCTCCGTGTTTACAAATGGCTGCAGGCGGTTTACCCTCCCTGCCTCCGTGTCTCACCTTGTCTCACGCTGAGCAGAACTTAATAATGAGCGGAGACTGAATAACGAGCTTATTCCTCGTTTTTATCTTCTTCTCCCACGTTGAGTAGGGACGATAGAATGTCGGCGTGCTTGTGTGTGTGGTTTTTTTTTTTTGTGCGTGCGTGTGATTGTGCAAATGCGTGTGTGTTTGCGTGCCAGCGAACGAGCACTCTGTCTGTATTTTACACTAAAATGCCCGTATTTGAATAGCACTTCAAGAAGAGATTTACATGTTCATGTCTGATTGTTCCTTTGTCCGACCAATCAACAATTGTTAGTCCTGTCGTTTGTCACAAAAGTCACGTGAGGCTTAAGATCTTAATGACTTCTTTCAACGATTGGCCTTGAAATGAGACAACGAGGCAACAAAATCTGTCCGAACTTTTTTTTTATTCTTCTTTGTCGCAGAGACAGACAAATTAAAGTAACAAGACACTTCAGTCAACCGCAACTTTTATGACCACGTCCACTGTCCTTGATGAAGACAACAGGCCTCCTGGCTGGATAATGGCTTGTTGTGTGGGAGGGAATACCTTTCTCCTAAAATGTTAGACAAATTCAATATTTGTTTCGTTCGTGGACATTGTTCGGGAAAAACATTATCTGTCTAACATTCTTGTTTCCGTCTGCTTTCCGACACGTTAGACGGAAATGCATCATCTCAGGAAGTCCTGTGGAGTCTGAAGGCTTTTTTCTGCCTTTTGACATTTTCCCTTAAGCGGACAATAAAAGCTCAAAGCGGATTCAGAAAATGTCTGCTGTTTTTAAGGGGATGACACAAAGGTATGGAGGACATTTTGGTCTCGGAGGTACGAAGGACAAAGCTGGGACTTAGTTGAATTCTTCTCGTCCTTGTCCTCGCATGGCCCCAACATGGACACCACAGACCCTTCCAGAGACACATATTGTAGGTCCTGATGGCCACACGCATCACTGAGCTCCTGACAGAGTTTACCATCCTGTAAGTAGATTAAAGTCGCCTCTTGAATGAGGATACTTCGTCAATTATTCAGCGTATGCGCAGTATTAAAGAGGGAGTTCAGCCTGTTAGACACTAAGTTGCCTTTACCGAGGAATACGAATGTCAAGAAACTGGTGGAAAAGATCCCTGTTGTGCTATAAATTGTCACAACGGAAAATGTGAAAAAGGAAGAAAAAAGTTAGTATCAGTTAGTATTTCTGATGGTAAATGTCTCAAAACTTGAAACAGAAATTGTATTTGTAAGTGATGCGAAGCTGACAGCAAACTGAACAACATGCGAGGACATTTCGTGTCAGGATTTTCAAATAAATGACATGTTAATCTTTGCCAATCTCGGGGGTAAGCAGTACAAAAGATGTGTGTTGCCGCACCAGGTATTGGTTCCGAAATAACAGATGGCGGACAATGTCATGTATGTGTGTGAAAATTAGTGTTGTTGTACGATACACGTTAATATATGTACAAAGCTGTGGAATCCTTGCAGAAACAGAAAAATATGAAGACAAATAATAAAGCAAACAATAAAAAATTATATTTTTATTACAATTTTATTACCATCGCCCTTCCCACACATACGTATACACATACACGCCAACCGTGAAAGCGACTTTGTCAGACCAAGAAGTCTTCTTCACTGGAATCGTTCTTTATTTATGTCAGAGAAGGTGAACTCGTGTAGAAGAAAACATGGGCCACACACACCTGCTGGACCCCCCGAGTCTGCAGGCCATGAGATCGACTAGTAAGCTTCAGCAACTGAGGTGTAAAGTGCACTTGACTGGGCTGTGAGATGAAAGACAATCACCAAGTGTTCCACCCACACACTGCATCCTTTGTACCCTAGTAACGGTTCATGCGCTGTAACCCCTCGCCCTACAGAGTGCTCTCCCGATGGATTAATTGCCTCTAACAAACTTTAATTAGAATGATACATGTTACATGCCTTTATATACTGACAGTAAAGCTTCTGTTCAATTTTCCTTCGATATTATTTGAGGCTTTCACATTCACTTTTGCCCCGTAATCCTAAATACATAACGATTATAACGATTTACTGATGTGAAACAACAATAATAGTATCAAGTAAAACTAGAGTTTATGAAGCATGCAAGGACTCCAGCAGAACTCATAAACATTCCCCCAGACCCCTTTAACACGTCCCCCTATACTCATATCCACATCCCCCAACAAAACAAAATCTTCTAAGATGGACAGACTAACAATAACCTTAACCCCTCCGCTTTCTTATCCCCCCTTGCCAAATACAAAATGTGTGTGTGTGTGTACGTGTAGGTGTATATGTCAGAATATGTGTGTGTGTGGAACCTGGCCAATCCTCGCTCATATCCTCCCTCCTATGGCCTTATTATCGACTTGTTTACTTGACAAGCTCAATCTCCCAGACACAGACCGCCTGCCTCTACCTCCGGGTTCCCCACCAGACTGAGGCGGGAGGGCATCTCGTCCTGCTGCAGTCGCCCCCAAGTCGCTGTCTAATTATCACCAGTTGTGACTTCAGACCGACTTCAGCGTCAGGCCAACCGATCGTCAGCCTCTCTTCAACTGACGCATGCGCAGAGCTAATTTTTATCCTTCGCAACAACACTCCCTTGGAGAAGGTTTCTTGGCCAATCGTTAGCCTGTTGTCAGAATGGTCGAGTGAGCGACTGGCGGGGGTCAGCGTGAACTTGAGGGTTTACATTTTTACATGCCAACAAATGTCTGTTAATGTGCTCGACCTCGTCTGCAGGGGATCTCAATAGGAGCGAAGCTTTTTTTGAGATTTCTTGTAACATCGAGGAACTTCACAACTCTTGTAAAAATCCAAGAAGGGCACGGTGATCGGTTGGTGTCAAGTAACTGGAATGGCAGTCTCGTGTGGTGATTAACCTTTTCCATGCTGTGACTACAGCAATAACGGGTAGGTATGAAGATACACTAGGTGGTGAATACTCGCAAAAAACGATTGGCTGGATGTCAGGAAGTTAAATAGACAAAGGTCAGGTGTAGGTCTTAATTCACGAAACAACGCAGACGAAAGTTTTGGGTTGACATGACACCGAAGCTATTTACATGAACAAATACACACATATTTACATATTTAAACTCACACACACACTTGGTCTATCTCTTTCCCACAGACTACACTATGGGTTTCCGAAGTGTACATGTGAGCTGTAACAATTACAATATTGTTTACATGTAACATGGCAGAGCAATGATCCAAGCCCGACGACAGCATTTTGTGTTTTTATTTTTCCGTTGTTTGTTTGTTGACAGAAATGGGACAGTGTCCGTATGTGTGCTCTGCCCATTCATTAACCTTTCTCTTGTGAAGCGCTTTAAGCCTTTTGTGGGAAAAAAATTCCTTTTATTACTCTTATGTCAACTCTGGGTGCGACAGAGTTACGGTGTCTCCGTGGAGCGAGCATGTTTGCACGCCAGCTGTTGCAAGACTTGGATGCCAAACAAACCTCGACCATGTTGATGGACCTTGCTTGGCCAAGTTTTCAGTTAAGTGCAGAACAAATAAACAAACAAATAAAGAGATTATTGGGATCGAGAAGCAAAGCAACGGCAGTGATTCCCTGCGTTCAGACACGGAATCTCGCAAAAAATTTCAGTCATGTGAGATATTAAACATTATGTCAAAAGCATTCTAGGATAATGGAGTGTTCTGACGTGAAAACCAAATCCTTTATGATTCTTAAACTGCAAAAGAGTCCTTGTAAATTGTCATTTACTTGCGAGAGGTCATCTAGGGTCAGAGGAATGTCCTTCATGACGTAACCAAGGGCTGTGAGAATGGTGAGTAGGGGTCATGACCTTTCTGTGTGCGGCAGACAGTCGTCTCGATCTGGCATACACTTGCATCGTCTGCGTGAGACCATGCGTGGAAAGCTTGCAGACTGTGACGCCCACAAGGTGGAAGAGCGAGCAGCAAGGCGCCGAATAATTTCTTGTCTTATTAGCTTCAAGCAGGTCTCTGGCGAGAACGGCTTTACTACGTGATTCATACGGCACAGAAACGTTATCGTTATAAATGAACCAGAGTGTGGCAATGTGTGTGTCGCAGAGTTACGGACCCCTCCTGCTCCCCAGAACAGCAGACATTTCTGTGACAGGTGCGAAAATGCCAAGAAATGTGCTTAATGGAGCTGATGTTGACTGATGAATTGTTTGCCGTGTCGAACAAAGTTCAAGATCTCCACAGGTTCAATACAAAGGATGGCAGACAGAGGAACTCAGACACATTCCTCGATATTTACGACTGGCATCTTTCAATATGGCGAGTTTAATGGGGTGTTTCTGAGATGCTGGTCCGCATGACGGGCGGCAACATTCTACAAGTTCCAGACATTGTTGATGACTGTGCAGTCTGTCAGATGGCAAAATGATGAAGCGATATCTAGAATAGCGAGGTATAGGTCACAGACACACATCAGTGCAACCAGACAAAGATGTGTGTCATTCAAACAACGATGATGATTGCGATGATTTATTTATTTTCGTAGAGTAGCAGGTGAGTCAGTGAAGCAAGACCGTCCATACCACCCTGATTGTCACACCATTCCTGATGGGTCAGGGAGCGATTTGGCGATTTGTGTTTTACCTCAATTGTGAACGAGTCTAACATTTCTTTCTGTCTTGTCTTGTGTCATTTCCTACTTTCAATGACATTTTTCAAAATAAAATTCACTATTTAGCGAAAATGTTACCATTGTTCATGAAGAAAAAGTTTCTTCGTTTTCTCTCTCCCTCTCTCTCGCTCTCACACAGCCCGTGAGCACTATTCTGCTATCACAAAGGGATAGCCCTCTACAGGCCTAGTTGTGTTCACATTAGAGCGTTCACATTATTTGACTGAGTGCAGCAAGGACACGTTGATACAGAGTAGAATCTGTTCACGTGTATATACGAATTCGGACTACAGTGTGTCCTTATGAGGAAGCTTGAAAACATATTCAGGTATGTCGAAGTGTGTGTCGTCTTGGCAACAGAAAAGTGTGCACAGCACGTGCGCCAACATACTTTTCCTCTCATTTTCTATCACTTTCTCTCACACTCTTTTCCTCTCTCACTCTCTCACTCACACACACACACAATATTACAGAGTTTCTCTCCTTCACTCACTTTATCACACACACACACATCCTTCCTCACGCTGTCTCTCTATCCCACTCACACAGTCACGAAATCTTGCTGAGAGCTGCGTTGCCATGACAACAAGCATTAGCTTGGTACATAACCTTTCTAGCCTCATGAAGCCGATCCTTGTGATAGGGAATGAGATACACAATAATAACATGTCTTAAATAGTACAGCGCTTGCCTCATTTCCCTCGGCGACCACGCACGCGACCATTTCTCGAGCTTCGCGGGAACTCAATGGGTAGATGATTGTCTTCCCCTACCCCCTGCCCCCTGCCCCACCGACACCCGCCCCACCGTCACGTGGGTCCCAAACAGTCCCGGTCCTTTGTCTCTCCTTGCCTTCCTCTCACTTATTGCAGGGGTAGAAGACCGAGTGTGTGAACACATTTATTGTCTCCCCCCGGACAAGGGACAGAATTCGTGCAAACTATCGTTTGAGTGATCCCCCTTTGTGTCCGTATTGATCAGCTTTTTTTTTTTTTTTTGTCAAGCCGCCGTTTTTGTTCCGATTGTGTTTACTCTTAGCTGGGGGAGAGTAGGGGGGCGGGTGTGGCGCTGGAGGAGGAAGGAGGGAAGTTTGCAGAGAGGAAAGGGAGGAGACAAAGTATTTTTCATGTGGATGTGCAAACAAAATGAAATCATAAAATGTGACCATGTGAAGCGATTAGTGTCAGACTGAAGAATTTAATCATTTCAGAAGCGGAGTTTGAAATGTGTCACTTGTTGAAGCTTACTTGTTTAGTGGTGTCTGTCTGTCTGCCTGCCTGCCTGCCTGCCTGCCTGTCTGTCTGTCTGTCTGTCTGTCTGCAATATTAAATTGCTCATATGAAAATGATAAGCACCAGAGTTCTTAGTATGTGGCTTTCCTTTGTCAACTGCCATGATAGCGGCTTGTAGCCTCATATCAATAAGAAAAATCGAAATCAAAATCTCTCACATTCACACAGTGAAAGAGACAGAGCTTTATTGTTTCTGCAAGGCAATAGCCTATTACAATTGGGTTTTTTGCGATGAAACAATGAGAACAATGAGTGTATGACAAAAAAAAACAAAAACAAAAAAAAAAACAACAACACAGAAATGTTCTGATTTCTCTGACAAAAAGAAAAAAGAAGAGAACAATAACATCATATTTCTTCAAATTTAGCTGAAGCCAAACAAACGGTGACTGAGAAAGAGCAAGAGAGAGAGAGATGGAGAAAAAATAAAAAATGAGAAAGTGGAATTGTGGAAGAGGTGGTCTTTTCTGAAAATACCAAAAACTTTGTGTTAGTTTTGTTTTTCCAGGCTTAATGATTAATAATCTGGCCTCCCGATTATGTAAATATCTATTACAGCTTTTCAACAACACTTTCTCAATCTCTCATGTTGAGTTGCTTTTGCATTTCAGTTTGACACATTCTCTAAATTCTGAAAATTGCCGAACGTACAAAGAAAACTAAGGTTGCACGGGTGGCGTGTAGAGAAGAGCTTGTGCTTCCATGGCTGGAGGGTCGCAGTGGGCGGGGTGAAGAGGGAGGTCGAGGACTGGACGACAAAAGCTTTGCGAAGTGGACTACAAAGAGAGGCGCTCACAGGGTACCCATTGCTAACGGGTACCGCCAGACGCACCCGGCCACGCTCGAGTGAGCACGGTGAGTCACCCACCTCCACTTCCTTTGTCGCACGCCGCCCGCGACACGCCCTGCTGGCGGTGAGGAGGTCGCGTGGCAGGTGCGACGTCTGTAGCAGTCACTTCCCTTCCACCCCGCTCTCTCCATACCATACTCTCGGCTTCTCTTCCACCCGATTGTCGAGGACGGGTATTGGTTTCTATTGTATTCCAGCCTGTCACGTGCACGGTCAGCCTTTAGTGTCACCCAACAGCGACTATTGGCGAGGACACATGAGCCGTTGTTTATTACAAAAAAAAAATAAAAAATGAAAATAAATAAATAAAAATGAACGGTCTCCTTCTCCCTCGAGTAAATATGTTAGAATTATTAAATTTTATCAAATTAATAGAAGAGTAACAGCAACATGAGACCCCATTCGTTCGTTGATAATTTAACTTCTGAATTATTTTGGCTCAAAAGTGTTGGTAGTAAGACTGTCGTTTATTTACTTTTTACTTACATTAAAACTCTAGAAGGCTGTCATCGTTTGCTGTCGAGTGACGTGACGTCATTGTAACGGCTGTTCTAGTTTCTTAAGTGCGGGCTTTGAAACGCTGACATCACGGATGTGATGGCCAATCAAACAGTCCTTCCCTATTGTTACTCGGATTCAAAAGATCCACAGCCACACGGTACAATAATCTCGCACTTTGTGTCCTCTGGTTATTAAAGGAAAAGGCAATTAAGTGAAACGGGAAGATGAAGTTACTTTTTTCAGGATGTAAAGCAATCGTTTACTTACAATAGTTTCTAAAACATAGCAATCAGACGACACAAGGAGGTCGCCATGATCTGTTGTGTATTGAAGTGATTATCAATCCGGCGCGAGTGCTTGCTTCCATATAATTTCAAAACTGAGTCCAGTGAGAAAGAGTTGAATGAAATAAAGACAGGCGTGATAGAGTTACCCTTCGTGTCCAATATTTCACCTACATCACTAATTAGAGTCAGTTTGCCTTCCTTTCACATGAAATAAGAGTCATGGCGGCCTCCGAGAACCTACCCTGGTGGACTGCAAGTAAACGGGAAGATTTACAACCAGGAGTTTTCAGAGAAAGCGATTTAGAATGGTTGCCAAGGAGAATAAAATCCGGGAACACTGATCCAGAGTTCTTCAATGTAAGAAATCAACCTACACACCCCAACTAACATTAACCTACACCCCGAACCAAGAAATCAACCCGCACCCACGACAACAGCTCAGAGCTAAAGACCTCGCTACATCCTCAAAGAAGAAAAAGAAAGCGGATGCAAGAGAGTTGGGTCTGGGAGAGGAGATATAGACCCTCCTTAATTATTTCTTATTTATTGCTGTTTACCAGCAAGCGGGGCGGCTTCAAATACACTGTGTTTTGTGCATCCTGGTGTGTGTGTGTGAAAATGTGTGTGTTTGTGTCCGTGTTTTGTGTGTCTGTGTTCCTGTCTGTGTGTACCGACATGTAGACACACAAAACATGCATAAGAAAGTAGCAATAAAAAAATTATCAAGAACACGGACTGGTGAACAAATGAATGAATGAAATTGTGAGGATTGGTTAGGAAAGAATATGCATACAGGGTTCGAGAAAGAAGTCCTAATTTTCGTCCGACTGAATAGCACCATAGAGCGGGTGTGAAACACCTCCGGGTGTTTGCTTTGACATTCATTTGATTTCTCCATTCCCCACTTTTTCCACTTCCACCATCATGAAGAAATGAGTCTTTCTGAGGTGGTCATAACTCGCGGCTCTTTCCAGCAAACACGCGAAACCTTATCTGAGAGCTGGTGTCCCTCCTGTGTGTGGAACCTGCCGTTGATAGCATCTCGTGCCGAGTGGGGAAGACAGATGAACGAGCGTTGTCAAGCTTCATCAACACCCAACACATGAAAACACCTCTCCTCTGCCTCCTCTGTAAGCAAACATTCCACGATTTCCAAAGTTCTTTATAACAACCTTCTCCTTGTAGGTAGACGTGGAAATGATGAAGCTGGGCGATAGAAAGAGTGGGAGAAGTAAATCCAAGCACGAGGGAAATAAACGGCGCACCAACGTGAAATGGACGTAAAAGAAAAGAAAATGTCAGTAATTCTTCGAGACATGTCAATTCCCGTCCTTCAGACTCTATCAAGCGTTATTCGCCGATAAAATTGGGTTTAAGCAGCAGCGCTCGGTGGAAATGTGTGTCGAAGAACAGGGAACGACAGATGCTGGAAACTGTATTAAAGGGAAAGGTAAGTGAACTGTCAGGTTGGGCTTTAGAGACCTTGTATAGCTTCCTCTGAACTTTGGGTTTTAAGCAAACAGTTTATTTACAATTGTGTCTTAAACACTTGGCTGTCGGAGGGCAAACATATTTTCTTTTTTTTTTTCTTTACTTTTCTGTTTCTTTTTGTTTTGTTTTGTGTTTGTTTGTTTGTTTGTTTTTTTGTTTTTGTTTTTGCGAACGAAAACAGACCCTAATTAGTGACGTATGAAATATTCGACGAGAAAGGATTTCTGTCAAGCCAGTCTTCCCCATTAAGCTCATCTTTTCAGCACGATCTCCAGAACGATGATTCCAGTGTATCGATGACTCCCATCCACTTTTTTGAGACTGAAAATAAAAACTCTACCCAAATGGCTTTGAAGACGCAAAAATATGGTAGCCTTCTTGTACTACCTTAGGAGATTGTAAGTAAACGATTGCTTTGGTAGCCGAACTTTCGAGAAAGTCAGTATCGATCACTGGAGCCTAAATTTCCATTTCACTTGCATTTTCCTTTAACAACCGAAAGAGAGGATTGTTGAATACCACTCGAACGAGTGGCTATAGATCTTGTTAGTCCAAATAATAAGAGGGAATGAGAAAAATGGAATGTCATTTGTTTTTAAAAATACTGAATGGCTGAGGTTATTTTTTTTTTTTTTGTTTTTTTGTTTTTTTTTTTTGTATTCCTGGTAACCGTGAGCCTTTATCCACACAGTGCCTGGTGTTTACGATTAAGAAAGATTGCAACTTGTCATTTTAGCAGTTTGTGTTCCTATGCATATCTGAGTCGATGTCATACGAGTTAACAAAGCAGATTTAAGTGGAATAATAGTTAAGGTCACACGTGACCAAACTGTAGCCTTATATGGTAGCACGAAGTTTCTTGGTGGCTGTCTACACGAAATGTTGTCTTCTCTTCCGACAATCACCTAGAATCACCGAGAATGGGTTTATTGCTTTCTGTACAAGGGAATGAAGCTCATGGGATCTGAAACATTACTCGTCTTGGCAATAAAGCAAAACAGAAATAGGGAAAGAAAGGAAAAATATGTTCATGTCTGGGGACATGTTCTGTTGCGTTGACTAAAGCCTCGGAGAATGAGTGAAAATTAGCGAAAAGACAATTTTAGTAACCCTCGCCGTTTAGTATACTCGTTTGTTATAAAGTTTGATATAACTATGGGCAGACAAAAATGTTAGACATGGTCGAGCATATAAACACACATAAACTGACATAGACACACTCTCTTTCTTTCTCTCTCTCCTCTCTCTTAAGCTGTAAAAGAAATGTCAACGTCAGCAAATGCATAAACATCCGCAGGAAAACCACTTGCACGTGACACGTCACCTCTCTCTTCCACACACACACACACAACATGCACTCACAGACACACAAACCTCATGCACACACACACACACACATATCACATGTACTCGCACGCACGGAGACGCACAGACACAAGCTCACGCATGCGCAGAGACGTGCGGACCGGCGAAAACGCAATGTAACTAACGGACGAATGAAGTGGGCATGGAACACGGGGCAGGAAAGGAAATGAATCCGAACAACCCGACCTGACCTCACAACCCTCCACCCGACAACACCAACCCGCTACTGCTCCCACCACACCAACCTCCGCTCCCTCACTCATCTCCTTCATAAGACAGAATGAATGTCTGTCGTCCTTATGTTCAACTCAAGAAAATTGGGAAGACGCCATATCAAACCACGGAATCTGCAAATAGAAGCACAAAGTTGTCTTTGATAGCCTCTACACAGTCTCCTCTGCTTCTCCTACAAAACATTCTGGAGTAAATGAAATGCAGAATGGAAGCCTGTTCAGTGGACTTGCTACATCCTACAGGAACCTGCAATGAACCAGATGAAAAAACTGTGTACTGTCCTGTTTGAACTATATATGCAATATACTTGCCATTTCCACCGGAATATACCAATCACGATTCTTACCACTTCGATTTTTCTTTAGGTCGTCGACAGAAAAAGAAAACTTGGAAGAGGATTATTAAGGATTCTGTTGCCATCCAAAGCCTTTCATACGGCGTCCCACTGAGACAATTCCAGCCATCGGGTCTAATGGAAGGGATGAAGCTTTTTGCAAAGTTTTGGTTGCCCTTCCTCTGGGAGAAACTGTAGGATATTTGTTTGATGGCTACTGTTTGTGTTCTGTGTATATGTCCTGTTTGTTCGGATCGTCAGTCAACAGAACAAGTCCCACGAATGGTGTAACAGGCTTCAGCAGGTTTATGAGGCGCGCCGAGCCAGTTAAGCCAAATCACGGTAGAAGGCAACGGATATTCTCGATATTTCTCACGAGATTATTTTTTCCAGTTGGTGATTGTGAGACAGGAAAAGCCACAGAAAGACTAATTGCTTTCCTCTCAAGGAGAACCTTTATTCTTTTTCCCCTTCTGTCTTCCCGATCTCTGTCGCCCTTTTTTTCTCTCTATCCATCTCTCTATCCATACCTACCTATAGTTTTATTTCGATCTATCGTTCTATCTGTCTAGTATGTATGCTCTCATGATGAGTTGTCGATGAGAACACAGTTATATTCACCCAGCTTGGGGTGCACCCGGCATCGAGATCCTGACTCTTCAGCAGCTGATCACATTCGGTTTGAAAGCTGTCGTCAAGTCGTTAAAATATAAGTTTAATTCCTTTGAATTATAATGGCAGGTGTCATTAAGGATAAATAAGGATCAACTGGATTTGTAATTAATTAGTATAAAAATATTATACTGAGAAAGGTTGCAGACATAAAATCGTCGTATTTGATTTTTATAGTTTATTCAGTCTGATTAGAGCTCAGAGATGGGATTCTTGACCTTTTGTATTTCCTGTCAGACGAAAGTTGTTCATCAATTCTAGGGTTGGAAAGGGCTCTGGGTCACCTGAACCTTCTGCCGTTTGTCATCGTTGTTACGGCATCGCCAGGACTGACACGACCTTTACCCTAGTAACTGTCGTACAAGACGATCGGGTGGTGAGCTGTGGTGATGGGAGGTCGGTGCTAACAGGTAGACTTTGGGTAACACGTGATTTGAGATAACAGGGGTTAGTGATAACTAAAGGGAAGTCATCACACACAGCAGTTTCAGTTTTCTTCTTGACTTTATTTTTTATCCTGTCTTTCCTCTTCATCTTTCATTGTTTTCCCTCCCTGAATCGTATTTTCCTACCTCGGATACCCCACGAACACCCTGGCTTCTTCAGTTAGGAGATCGGACGTTACAAGGCGTTACAATGACGAGGTGACGTCATCTACCTGACGCTCGGCAAGAAAGGTGAGTTCACCACTGAACTAACCTGTCACCCAGTCTGACTCCTATTTCCGCACGTGCTTGTGTGTGTGAGTGAGTGAGGGATGGAAGGGATGAGTGCAGGTGTGCACAGTTGATGCTAGTGTGTGTGTGTGAGTGTGTGTGTGTCTACAACAAAAATTAGTCATCGGCTCTGCAGTGTGAGTGATGACAAGGTCTGCGTCATCCCACCCTGATGACTCCATGCGATATGATGAAGTCTGCTCTACCACAGGTGGCGCTGCCGCAGCAGGTGACAACAGTCGTTCATCAATCGCTCCTGATGAAGCAGCTCGCTCACCATTTCCTTAATTTGCTTTCTCTTTATTGGTGTCCATTATTTATGTGGGAGGGCGACACAGACCACACTACGGCCAGTTAGTGGGGAGGATGCTGCAGCCATTTACTGTCCTTGGCGCCAAATAACGTCACGTGACCTCAACATCTCCAGACTATTTGAATCAATTAATCTGGTTAAAGGCCTCATGATTTTCACCCCGCCGACCACCAAACAACCGTAAACCGTTTCTCTCTCTTTTACTCATTCTCTCTCTCACTCAAACACACAAACATGCGCGCGCGAAGCTCACGACAGCACGTAGTACAAACATGAGTCAACGTTTTCGTAATATGACAAGCCCTGTCGAGCCAGACCGATCAAATAATCAAAGAATCTGGTCAGACGAAACTGCACTCAGGCGCCAGTGCAACGATCCGTTCACGTCTCCGTTCCGGACATAAAATCGCCCATACAAAAGTAACGCTACGCTTGCCTACGGACAGTTTTATGTACGGGAACTGATACTTTTATTTCTCTCCTCCTCTTCTCCTTACGATGCCTCCAAACAAGGATATATTGCCAATCATTGCGCCACCATGCGGACAGAGATGTAACAAGTACAAGAGTCTATTCTTTACTTTCGATGGTCATCAACTCAATTTTCTTTGAATTTTTCTGTGGAGTTGTCTCCCTGCTTGTAAAGCTGAGTCGCTTCCCTTCTGCTTTTTCTTCCTTTTTTTTCCTATTTTGTGAATGGGGTTGGGTGGAGGAAAATTATTTCTTATTTTGTTTTCGTAAAATTCCTTACTTATCTTGCTTAGCAGCATAACTACTTGCTGCGTTCTACAAAGGAAAGAAGAATTGATCAACAGACCCTTACACCTGTTTCAAAATTTCGTTCTTGTTTTGGGGTTTTTTTGTTTTTGTTTTCATTTTTTATTAGAAGAACTAATTTGTCTTATTTTGTCACCTTTGTTCAAGGGACGATCCGCTTATGTTTCCCAGGAGAGGAATGTGCGTGCTTGCTCACCTGCATTGGAATCCGCCTCCGTTGTGAGGACCAGGTACGTCTGACCTTTACTTACAGGAGATCAAAGCTTACCTGAGTTACAAAGTTCACCATGCCCCACCCCTGGCAGGGCGATAGCGTGCACGGCACTCGCCTCCTTATAAAGCAAATAACATGTTGATGTTTCCTCATCTTCCTCCTCACGTCACCGTTGACATGACCCGGAGTCGGGTCACAGGGAGAAGACAGAAGGAGGAAAATAAGCTTTATTAGTCCTTTGTTTTAGCAAAGCATCTCTCCATCCGCCTTCTGGTTTTTTTTTTTACTTTTCTTTTCTTTTCTTTTTTTGCAGTTTTTTCTTCAATTGTGTAATTTGTTTATGTCACTTTTATATCTCTTAAAGAACAAGTGTCTCTGTGATGTCTAATCTTTATAAGTAGATAATTCACTCACACTGTGAGAGAGAGAGACCGTTAAATCTACATGTAAGCCACGGAGTCCCTTTCCATCTTCAAAGACATGCCTGTCGTCCTTTTCTGAAAATAGTTCTAGTAGGATCTCACTCATTTCTTCTCTCTTACATGTCTAAGCCACTTTGTCTTTCTTTTCTTTTCTTTTCTTTTTTCTTTCCTTCTCTTTTCCTTTTTTCTATTTCACTTTATTTCTTTTTTTTTTCTTTCTTTCTCTACCTCTACTCTCATTTCTTTTAACTAGAGTGTACAATTACATAAATTTCCTCAAATATACACACTCTCTCTCTCCAAATGGTCTGAGAGATCGGGTAGCTCGAAGGATTCTGTATACAGCGGTTGTATACGGTGGATGGGTGGATGTGATGATGAGGCCTCCCCAGTTGGACAAATCCTTCGACGTGAACTCACTGATACACACACTGTGACTGAGATTTGCACTACACCAGTGAAGACGAGAAAGACCTTTTTTCTTCTTTCTTTCAGACCACGTCCCATTCCGCCTGGCTGGCTGTGTATAATCTGTTCCTGCCAACCGTTTCCTTTGTATACCGCCCTCCTCGGTGTGTTTTGAGACTGGTCTGAGTATTTGATTCCGCAACTGCCTCCAGCCCACTTTTCAGCACGAACACCGCAGTCAGCTACCGGAAGTGACGCAACCACTTGAAGTTGTTTGGTTCCAACGAACTCAGATGAACCGGTGCAGGAAGGGGAGAGAAGTTTCGCATGCAGACATATTCAACGGCCACTCATTGTGAACTCTGTCCAATACCATGTACCCCATCCCCCACAACTGGGACAAAACAGCCGGAATCAATTACCCCGGAAGTGACGTCACCACTCACCTAAGCGCCACTGCCCTAGATCACATGCCTGTGTAACCAGAAAACACCAAACTGGGGGCGAGGCTCAGTCCAACCGAAGCAAATTATTTTTACAGTCGGGGTAGCTGTTGTGGGTGGCTAATCGTGATCAGGGAATCAATATTCGCGGGGTGGCTACCCGCACAGGTTACAGTCCACCCGGTCTGTCCACGAAATGACAGCTCGCTGCAAAATATCACATTACATGTTGCAATAGACTGGTAAACCACAGAACGGGGTGGGCGGACAGGTTATGGGTAGATGAATGGACGCGCCAGTGATTTCTGACCCCCGACTACCTTCCGCCTTCCCCTCCACCTTCCCAGCTGACTCATGCCACAGCTCGCCTCCCCGTTGTCTCAGTGCAGGTAGCAGCCAATGATTCATCAACATGTGTTATTAGTTTTTTTAATTTAAAGACTGACAAAAAGGATCGTGCGCAGCCAGCGTGTGCGAAAAAAATATTTGGGGGCTGGGGGTTGAATCGGGGAAAGAGGTCAACAGGAGTAAAGGAAAAAGCAGGTAAGGGGACCTCGAGAAACAAGTGGGAATTCGTGTCTCAAGTAAAAGCAGGTGACAATAAATACAAAGATTATCTCTCGATTCAACTATTTGTCTACTCGTATTTATCTATAGCGTCAGTAACTGAAAGCAATAAGTCGACATCACTAAGGCGACCTGTGAGAAGACATTAAAAGATGAAGTAGTTTTCTTGTGAACATGTGTTGAGGAAGAGGGGAGATGGGTATTCGGGTACTAATCAGCAACCTACGTAGCCAACTGTCCAGATAGGCGAGGTACCCCGGGTTGATGAAAGCCAGACGATCGCAACTCCATGTGGGATACGTTTCGATGGACACCAACCTCTGTAGCTCGGGGCGCTAAGGGATTTATTTTCATATCAAAGCTGGAATGAGGCCCATGTTGTATTCAGCCTCAAATATTAAATTCTTAACCCTTAACCCTTAAATAAATAAGCTGTACAATGTCGAAAACCTCAATATTAACATGCAGTAAACTGTAAACTTCTCGATCCATTGTGCTCAAAAAAAGCCACAAACGGTATCCAGAAGGAACAGGCAAGAAAAACAGTTTAGTTATGTACTTTAAAAGCCGTGTAAATGTAATAAGAATCGAACCCATGGCATTTTCACACAAGAGAATTACTTTCGTCCCTTCATTACATCCGTTTTAAGACTTTACAACATACAGTCTTTTATCTCATCACGAGTTATCTCCCTCCCCGCTTCTCGCCACCCGGTTATCTCCCAAACCCGTCTCTCGCCACGAATTATCTCCCTCCCCCGCCTTTCGCCATCTTTGTTGCAAGACAGATTGAACACAAAGTCAACCTTTGGTTAGGAATCACAACTCTCTATATTCAGCGCCTTCACCTCTCCCCCAGCATTTGTGTCAGACGGATGGTAGCGAGATAACCAGTCAGACTGTAGTTGTTTATTTATCAGCTTTAGTCGCCTCGGCTTCATGAAAAAAAAAAAAGAGAAAGAAGCTGCCGTCCTAAAAATAATATTGCATGTACGCATGCGCCAGAAGGGCGGAAGAGGCGCGTGTGAGTTATAAATAGTTGTAAACGTCAGGTGTAACATTCCTGTTTAAACAAACCATGTCAGCGAAGAAAAAAAGTGTTTGGATTCGCCGGCTACAATGAAAGATAGGAAATGTGTCTGGGAAAGTCGTGCCTGAACGAGGCGAGCTTGTGAGGACGAGTCTTTACACAAGGATGTGGGTCAAAGTTCAAAAGGAAGGCCAGATGAATGGAGACTAAAGGTGTGAGGGTCTGTATCGTGCTGTCTTCGTGAATGAAAAAACTCACATGCCTTCTGAGAGAAAGCGGAAAGGAGAGAGCGGAAGTTCGTGTTCCTTTGAATATGCGCGAGCAGCCACGACGAACTTCCGGTGCCAAACGAAGACAGCGGAGTAAAATAAATTATTGCAAGAAGACGAGGAATAAAAGTCTTTCCTTTTCGGGTAATAAAGTTCCTGAGATTTTTGTTACTGTCTCCAGAGATTAATGAATTAACCACAGTTTGGAGGGAAATGTCATCAAATTGGGGAAAGGGGAATCAGTTGCCCAAAAGTCAGCCGCCATTGACGCATCGTTTCTCGTTGATGACACGAGCATGACACAGATGACACATGGACTTCATGACACGTGCCCCACGTGCTGTGCTAGAAGTGTGAAGGGTCGTACGGCACCCGTATGACCACCCGGTTCAGATCATCAATCAACCTCGCTGTTCTCGACAACAGGCGCAAGAACTACGACAACTGCGCATGACCGGCTTGTCCACCTCATACACACTACTTCCGCTGCCTTCTCTTTGCTCGCAACACCCCAGTGCCACGGCCATCAACATGCAGCTCAGTATTGTCATTTTAAGGTTCTTTTAAGTTTCATTGCTAACATGAATCGAAGTTAGTGACAGTGTCTTTAAAAAAGGAGAAAAAAGTTTTATTACCGCTAATTACAAACTCCGAGGATTTACTGCTTTATGAACAGGTTCGACAACACAGCTTCCGCAACACAAGAAAAAGATCATGGAATTCATGAGCCTTCATTCTGGGGAGAAAAAGGCAATTGTTAAAATTGCTACAATCGGCCGCTGATTATGCCTGTAATTTTCAGATAATTAACCTTGCCGGGCAACATGAAAAGATTGCTTGGCCGAGAACAAAGGAAAAGTCCTGTTGAGGTAGAAACGAGGCAAACTGCAGAAAAGAAATCACCGAGCACCTAAACTCTGAACGATTATTTTTGTTTAACCGCTTAGAAAACCTGGCAGAAGCTGCCGGCACTTGGAGAATCAAATTGATAAATAGCATTATCGTCGGCGGTGAGAACAGAAAATAATAAGAGACTAAACATTTTATTTCCTTTACCATCCGCCTTCACTTTTTGTCTTCAAGAAGCAAAACACTTTTATCAAAATCCTGTTGTTGTTGTTGTTGTTGTTGTTGTTGTTGTTGTTGTTGTTGTTTCTATTTTTAATCCTGGTTAGGATTACAAGTAAAATAATCGTTCGCCAGCATTTTTGCAGATACATACGAAGTTATTTTCTGGGGAAGGGGAAGTCTTACACACTTCAAGAAGAGTTAAGAGCGATAGAAGAGAGGTTTTCCCCATCATGTTTGAACTTTTGACTTGCAATAAAATGCAAAATGAAGTCAAATCTTGAACCCAGTCCAAGCCCGTACAACTTTTTCACCTTGCAACTGCAGAGAGCAAAAACTCCGGGGATGAACACGCTTATATAGATACAATAAATCAGGCGTTCCTGTCTTTATCTACCTGTGAATACCTTTTGATTTGAGCACCGGCCCCACAAACACTACATATTAAGTGGCTGCAGATTGGTAGAGATATGGAGGTGATGGTTCGTGTGTTCACAGCAGAAGTAGAAGGTAAAAGATTGTCATAGAAGAAAAGCAGTGACGTTTATGCATCGGATAAGGTTGTAGATGTCTGGATCGAGGATATTATGAAGAGAATAACAACAAACAAGCTCCGAGGCTATGTATAAATCATGTATTGCTTGTAGAGGGCATTGTTATGCTCGGTGTTTACAAAACATTCTTGACAAGCAAATGTTTGGAGTGTGGTGTAGACTTGATGAAGACATGATCAAAATGGCGCCGAGCTACCTTTGACCCCTGTTTGAGGAGCTTTCCCGAGGGTAAATCGCGGATAGCACGCTGCAGACAATTACCACGTGAATGTGTGTATGGGAGGGGAGGAGACAGGGGGAGGATGTGTCGGGGTGATGATAAGGTATCGTTATCTCTTCCTCTCCCACTTTCGTTCACCAGGGGAGGTATCATGGGAGGAGGGATTTAATGGACTAAAGCGAAGCCTTGCTCTGTTCAGAGAATCAGAACTGCATCAGAGTAATTCTCCTTATTACGCATTCATTATGATATTATTTACTTTCAAATAATCTGTTCTCGCTCCAATTGTTCTCTCGTGCAATGATGCCAACACATCGCTCGGCGATAATGACTACAATAACCAATATTTCTGTCTTTTTTTTTTTTTTAAAGTGCTCGTTCATCTGACGATATCTTTGGTGTCAGGAGTTTGAAATCTCAGCGCCATGTGTATTTGCTGTAACCTTTCATTTACTAGTTTTTACATGTGGTAATCATCAGCTTTCCACAACATAAAAATGGAGGGTTTGGGGGGTGAAGGAGGGAAATCTTAATGCAGGAGAAATATAACCCCATGATGCTTTCGTCTTCAGAAGCTGTCGTCTGGGTTTAGAAAGTTCTTAAAATATATTTCTTATTTAATTTTTTTAACTTTAGGTTTTTGCCAGCTTTCTCTTGATTCTGAGGGGAGGTGAAGACAGGACGAGAAGAATGTTTGCCAGGCTGGCAATAGTTTTTGCTCAAAACAAGAAGTACACACTTTAATGTAACCCAAGACTTTGTTAGATGAGGAATAAACACAGAGAAAACAGTAACATACATAGAGTGGGTGAACAGGGATGTGGTGTAGGTGGATGATGGTGGTGGGTTTCATACCTTTGGCTAAGTTTAGAAGTGGGGTGATGACGGTTGAATGTGTTCGTGGATTTCGAGGTCCTGAGGATCGTCGCAATGTAGACAGTCCTACACCAGACTTAATGTCACAGCAAACAGTGTTAAACCGAATTGTTAGCGATTTAGGTAAAGGTTAAGAGGTGGTCCCCTGACCGTTTTAAGTCGCTGGAGGTGTGATATGTTATGGACCTGACTTTTTTCTCAGAGCCGACATGAGAATGATAATCACCTTCTCTCCCTCATCTTTGCTAGAAAAAAACTTGCTGCCCCATATGGGTATCGAACCGGCGCGTCTCTAACAACTCGGTTATCCGTTTCCCGATTTAGACACAGTGACAGGTCAGTCTTCGCGGGAAAAATAAGCATAGGTGACGACTGTAATGTTTGTCAACAGGTGCACAACAGCGTTTTGGTTCTGGCGGGGGAAGGGGAGGAAGGTAGCGGAGTCTACCTGCTTTATCATCTCATTTTTCACCTGTGGGACAGGTATGTACACCTGCGAGTGTGCGTTTGTGTGCAGTGCATGCTGACAGGTAAAAGCCGTAGCTATTGGCTTGCTTTCGTTGCTTGGTCACTGCAAGTAAACAATCGGTAAACAATGAGTACAGCTAGGGTTTAGCCACTTAGAGTCTACATACAGAAACGGTGTACTGGTCTCACACTGCAGCAAGCCCTCAGACAAACTCCTTTCTTTCTCTTATTCACACACAGAAAGAGAGAAGGAAAGAGAATGGCAGCAATAATAGGAAACATCAACTAATAAGGAATTTATTTTTAACCAGCATCAACAGACTGCTCGGGGGAAGCCTGCGGCAGACGATAGCTTGTGTGCAAGGAAATCAAATCTTTTCAAAAGCGACCGACATTTCGTAATCACTAATTGTGCCGACAGCGAAATCTCCATAATTTTTATTTGTAAAGAGAGAGTTGCATCTCTTAGTATCTTTCCCTTTCTCTGTACCCCCCTGTGCGTCCGTGCGTTCGTGCGTGCGCTAGATGCATAACTGCCGAGTGTTGCCACATTTAGATGTTCTCTTTGACTTGCTGGCCACTTCCCTGCTTTTAGCGGGTACTAACCTCACTTTGTTAGCGTCCTCCCACATTAATTGCCGTTAGATGTTACCCGGATACTCACATCCAGTACAACGGAAAACCACCTGCCTCCTGCAGGTAATTATAGCTTTCTTTGATGTACGTCAGCAAACTGCACGAGAGGCCATCTTACAAGAGAAAAATCCTCTGAGAGCACATCGAGCATCAGAATTAGGAATACAAATATTTATTTTACAAAATATTTTAAAATGACATATACGGACTCAACAATGAAAAATGTTGTGTTGAAATAAACATGACCATAATTTATAACATAATATGGAAGACAAGGTCCAAGAAAGCCTTGCGTTTATCTTCGATTAGAATCGATACAAAGCTTTTAAATTTCTAGTTTTTCTGCGTCCTGACTCTCCTGTTACTTTTAATAAAAGAGAGTTTGAAAAATTACACAGACTAGGGTATTCAGCCGAGAGTGCATCAACCTCTTACAAAATTAACCTCGTCTGGAATAGAATGGAAATAACTCCACCTTTCAAGGAAATCGAAAACATAAAGAAATCAGTCTCGATATTAATCGGAATTCTGATGACATGACAATGAGAACCTCTAGAGACAAGGTGGAGAGGAAGGCAAATTATACAAGCCTTTTTTAATTAAAAACAAAATTACTTCTACGAGTTCGTTAATCGGAGGAACAGTTCTACGGGAACGAATCGTTAAGTAGAGAGAAAGGGAAACAAAGGGAGCTTACAAAGGCTGATTGATGGCTGTACAAGAAGCTGGCTGCCGAGTAAAACCTTTTTGTGCGGAAATCACAACATTTATCTTAAAACTTAACTTGCTGAGTTTATGTCTGAAAGGGTTGAGGGACTGAGCCTCTGTGGAGTTGTGGTCGCTGCGTGGGATGTGACGACCAGACGGTCCTCGATTCGAAACTATACAACCATGACGTCACTGCATGGCCGTTTCAGTTGACATTCTGCCTGCTTAGTGACACGATGATCCATTCATTGTCAACAGTCTGTTTGCTCAATGGAATTATTACTCATTCATTGCAGCCATTGTCCTTTTTCACAATCACCTCAGAACTCTTTCAAATCATTGTCAACATACCCACCAGTGCAATGTCCTCGTTGCTCATTCAGTATGAACATATTCCCCTTCTCAATCCCATAATAGCTCAATTCCTTTTAACATATTCCCCCGTGCTCAGTAGCATCATAGCTCGTTCATAGTCGACATATTTCTCTGCTCAGTAACCTCGCAATCAGTTTGATTTGTGACGATGATGCTGAAGAAAACCAAAGCATCTCCACCAATCGGAGCAGTTCGAGCTAATGGTAATTTCAAAGTTCCGTGCAGCCAACGGTAAATGATTACAAAAGTAACCATTATCCACACTTTTTCATCGTAGGCAAGCAGGTCACGCTCGTGCCAGAGGGAATCAAAAGGAAACTGGAGAAGGTTGATCATTATGTTTAAAAGGCATTAATGTCGTGAACAAGATGCAACACGGACGTTGAGCCTCCCCCTGATGCTGTGCGTATAAAACATGGAAACCGCCGGCCTCCTGAGCACGTGCAGTCTCAGGTTTCTGTTCATGAAACAAGCTCTTCTGTTTGCCCCCTGTTAAGCCCCCTACGTGATGGCGAGCCCCCCTACGTGACAGACTACCCGGGGGAAAAGCATCAGTTCCCCCTCTACTACTACCACCACCACCACCCGCCTCTCGCAACGATTCCAGAGCTTTCAGCCGCAGGCTTGGGTTCCGGCCGTTGAGGGCGTTCTGGTGGCTACATACGTCACTGCATCCTCTTCAATACTCCCCCCTTTCCTTTCTCCCCCTCACTGAAAACAAACAGACGGCAACGCAAGGAATAAGGATGTGTAGGAGTCGTCTGCTTCACGCAGGGAAATGATGGGATGTTCACACGTCTCCAGGTGTTTGGTTTTACATAACAACAACAGTTCGGTTTAGATAATGTGTTAACAGTTGTAAAAACGTGAACTACATCAAAACACGTGTCACTTTTAAAAATCACTTCTCTAAGCTCACATTATGTTTTTCTGTTCACACTGATGTAACATTACACATCTCAACTCAGCAGTTCACAGCGCACGTACCTCGGTATTGTCAACGAGAGACTAAACACAAGAAAGCGTCTCGCCCCAGCAGCCACACGTGCCCCCCATCGCCCCCCATTGTCCCCCCATTGTCCCCCGCTATTGATTGCACGTGTAACATGGCGCCAGACAAAGGGTCTGTTTGCTGCCAATGTTTCCCTCCGCGTAACGTGCTGACGGCCTTGCTTCTCTCACCACACCACCGCCACTACACCAGCAAGCTTCCGCAAGTGAAATGCATCTTTCGATAATGTCATCGATAGTCCTCAAAATGACGAAGTGATATCAGTGGCTTCCTTGATCGCCGCACGCGCTGATTTTCATTTTAATTTTTTTTAATCGCCAGGAATAGGCTGGAGAGAAAGACAACCAGTCAGTGAGATAAAGGTAAAAGGCAAAGGTCGTCCCGTGACCTTTGTCCAATGGTTAGACAGTGAAGTGTTTAAGATCTCACTTTTCTGGAGGGAGGTGTTCATCTCCTCTCCCTCTCTATTTTCCTTCCACAACCCTCTTTAGAGTCAGGTATTCATTCCCTCTACCTGGGTCGACTGGGAGGAAGTTAGCTGCGCTACACGGGTTTCGAACCGGCAGCGCTCTAGCCATGCGAGTCAGTAAAAGTTCAAAATACCTGACGAGAGAGGGACAGACAATCCGTAGAAGTGGAAAGCATGACAGGGATGCAATGACTAAATAAGACCTTGAGACAATAAATCTTGAATTATCATGTGTTGTCCTCGTGGTCCTTGGAGGTGGTTGTGGAGGAAAGAGGAGATTAGAAGTAAGTGTAAGGGGTGGGGAGGGAACTGGGGTGCGTGAGCACGGAGCTTCCTACAAGCGTCAGCTGCTGATTGCAAGATTATTGATCTCGTTTGATGCAGTCAGTGACGGCTTGTAAACATAAATAAGGCTTCCGCTAAAATAGAACTAAGCCGCTAATTAATTAAAGGCTTGTCTCTCTAGTCTCTGCCTCCAACCCTGAATGAGGGACATTTTTGATGAAGATTCGCTCCTACACTCATGAAGACGTCAGGTTTTTATTTTGTTCGTGTGTGCGTGTGTGTGTGTTTATGCACGTCTCTGCGTTTGATTGCTTGCCCTCCCCATCCCCATCCCTGGTACCCATCCTCCCATTCCAGAATCGTCGCAACCATCTCGCTTATTAATCATCCACCTATCACAGTAGTTTGAGTAGATGACCGAGGACGCAGTCGCCCCATCTACCCTGACTGACATGGCGGGTCCTGCCGTCTGCCTCCCGCAGTCCGCCGGCACTTGTTCTCTCGTCTAGTCTCATCGACGCTCCTCAGACGCCGTGTGACGTCAAGTCCTCACCGGCCGTGTCTCGTTCAATCGACGGATTCCAGACGCACTGACTTTTTTTTTTATTATTCCTTTTGCGACCCCTTCCCCCTCATCCCCCTTAACCTCACCCATTATCTCCCCTTGTTGCTATCTCTTACATCTACCTTGCCAACCTTTTACCTAATATCGCTAGCAAATTGTCTTTCCTCTCAAATCCCTCCGTTTCCTCTTCTCTCGTCTCATCCAGGGTTTGTGTGCACGTGGCATTTAGAGCTTGGGATTCTCGTGGTATGCAATTAGTTGCAACGTCGAGGGTTCAGCGAGTTCTTCCGAGGTTCGTCCAGTCCGTTGTAGCCACACCTCTCCTGGACACAGGTCATCACCAAGCCAAGCAGCCGATGCACCAGAAATGTAATCAAGTGTAAAGAATCTGTGTTGATGCGTCTATCATTAGTTTTCTTTTATTCGTAGTGTGAAATACATAATTTATTGTTTTCTTTTTAAAATTAGCAGCTGTATCCATTTTAAAGTCATACTTTACACTTCACACTGTCTATTACAGGGTGAATATTTTATTTACTTTCTAAATTAATAACGATCAATCTTTCTCAAATTTTTAAACATACATTTCAACATCAATATAACCGATAATTAATATGTGGAATTCAAACTATATAAAACTTTGAAAGAAATCCTCATCAAACAGAAGTTAAATAGCAACTCCATCTTACTTCCTCCTTTCTGACATGAAATATTTGATACAATCTAGGTCTTTCGGTTAAAGATATCTTAAAAGCTTATTTGTCTCTTATACATCTCTTAAAACTCCTATAAAGTTTTCCTTTTAAACGCACTAAGTTCGCATTACAGACACAAATTATCTTCTTGACCTATTCTGTCACCTTTAACGGTTTGCTATTTTAAGAGTTGACTGCCATGTCTTCTAGCTAGTTCAAAAAGGTTACACTTCTTTGTTCTAACTTAAGTTTTGATGAGTCATTGTGATGAAGTACACTCATGACTGAACACTACTCCTCAGTTGTTGATTTCGGAGAAAATTCTAAACCAACTCACTGTCGGAGAGGTTATTTTTTTCTCGAAGGCGTGAAATGTCATCAGGAACCGTTCGTCCTCAGGGGTCACTTGGTGAACCTTGCCTGACTTACATCGCGCCATGTTTGTACAAAGCAGCCTTGACATCGGCACTTTGATTACTAGAATCGATAAGCCGACAATAGATGCTTAGTGTCTTCGAAGCAACAGCAGCAGCAGCAGCAGCACGGTGGTGCACAGCAGCAGCATTGTTGCAGCTGCAAGCAAGCCTGAGTTTTCGAGAAACTTGCTCCAAATTATAACTCAGCTCTTAAAGAGCTTGAAGCTGCACTCAACCCACACGTGCAGCATCCCTTCAAGAATAAGACACAACATCCCAGCAACCAGCCTCCTTATTTTTTTTTCCCCTGTACATTTCCTCCATCGACAAACAAATAAAGCAAACTGTTTTGTCTATCATTGCCTCTCTCTATCTTTCCTTTTTTTATTTTTATTTTATTTTCTGTTGTGTAGAGTTCAGGCTGCATCAATAAACGGCCGTGTAGACTATAAGAAGTCTAGGGCCTTCTTGTCATCGATAATCCTGTCGATGACGGAGCGTGGCAGACAGTGTCGTCGTCAGTCAGTCGATGGCGGCTTTGTCGGCGTCAGTCTTACCTGTCCACTGACGTGGCCGCTCTGTGATCAATGGCTCGCCGATTATGAGGCTAGTCGGTGAACAAGAGCTGTTAACTTTCTAGACATGAAGACAGCCAATACCCTCCATACACTCTACGGTGCTGGGTTGCTAAGAAACTCTAACCTTTCCGGGACAAGACTTAAGACATAAGCTTTTAGAGGTTGTTTGATCCGTTATACTCCTTCTCTCCTTCTTTTCTTCTCTCACTCTCTCCAGTTATCTACCTTCTCAGTTTGCCTTTTAGTAACATTAAGAGTTGTTGGACAAGGAAGTCTTACCTCACAACGAAACTTTAATTAAAAATGAAGCGTAGGCAACAAACAGAAAGTTGCTGTTACATCCTTTAAACACACCAAAACTTAAATATCACGGGGAGAATATATACATCGAAGCACGCAAACTAGACAGTATATTCCCTGCAGCATTTTGGGAAATGTAAGATATATATATATATTCTACTGTAAATAAAATATTTCAGAACTTCAGTGGTTCGAAGGATATATTTCAACGTAGTCAAAAACCGACATGAGACATTCCAATATACTCAAAAGTAGTTGAGAGAAAGTATTCATACAAAGCGAGATATTTCAAAAGAATTCGACACAGCAGGTGCATGTATATTGAAACATGAAAGACTATATCTACGAAAAAACAGACATTTCATTCATTACACTTACATTACATTCTCCAGTGAACAAGTGGCAAACAGGATGAACCAAACTCCATGACAATGTAAAAGAAAAGATGTTCCAATAAATAAATAAATAAATAAATAAATAAATAAATATACACTTTTCGTGTTTATTGGGACATTTTTCGGATGCCCCAATGAATACGTGAGACTGTGAGAGGCAAAGTTCCCCAATAAATGATATTGAGATTGAGTGAAGAGTTACTGGAGGCGGATAGATGTTGAAGCAAGAATGGTTGAGGCTAATGGGGAATTTAAAGGACAAATCCTTCCAGGTTTTAGCCAGGAAAAGACAACTCATTTCGTGTTGTGCTTAGCATCCCTTGGGCCACCATCGACAGAAGATCATTAATTTTGTCCTTGGCGAGCTAGTGAAGAGCCGAAAACAATGGTCCGGCTCACCGACTGGAATATGAACGCCTACCGCTCCTGCCCTTTCCTTCCCATTGCAGAATAACTCCTGACATTTCCCAGTTCGTCTAGAATGAAAAAAAAATTGTCTGCCATGAGTCCCATGCGGCTGGAACCTGTTGAGGCCCAGTCCTGCGGCGTCTGCCGTGATGTGCAGATGGTCACTGCATGCTTGCGTGCAATGAAAACTAGTTCATACACAAGTCCTGCAGGTCAAAGGGCAAGAATGCATAGCAACGAATGACGGTAACCAGCACTGCTTTGTACAGTCAACCAAACTGTATTTTCTTGTTAAGATAAATGACAACCTTTTTTATTTATAGAAGCAATGAAGAAGACAAAAGTGAACTAATTTGAAGAGAAAAGCGGTGAGATGAAGCCAGACGCAAGTAACTCTGTCAGTGTGTATCATCGTTCATGAACTGAGCGTCCTCTAGCGGCGAATTTGCTTGAAGTCTATGAGACGCTAGAGATGGTCCAGAAAATCAATTTGGCATGCAGAATTGGATGGCACAGGGAGGTCAACCACTTTGACAAGTTATTTGGTTTGCTGCCAAGGATGAAATTAATGATCTTCCGCCGATGGTCGCCCTAGGGACGCTAAACACAGCGAAGCCGAGGAGAGAAAGGCGAGCTCACTTGACTGAAATATGGCGGCAAACGGTTCAAACCTGGAAGGACTACATTTCCTTGACCTTCTACACCAACCGCTCCACACACACACAAACATCCTCCCTTCCTCCACAGGCCCTCCCCAGCTTCATTCCGTTACGTGCACTTGTTGGTGTAGCCTGTGCACATACCAGAACAGCCAGGGGAAAACAACTCGGGGCCTGACGGCAGGTTGTTGCTGAGGCAGGAGGAAAGCCATCTTGGATTATGGGACATTCTCTTTGATGAATTTCTGTGCAAGATTTGTCATGACACGATCTTCGTCTCCGCACAATGAAGAGCCAGCAAGACAAATACAAAAGTTTTACTTTTAAATGCTCGATCTCTCCTCAAACATTCGAAACATTTAGTTATTGCAGCTAATTTTTCCAAATTATTGCCTAACATTCTCTCTTAACGAGCAAACCAGAGGAGAAAATGTAACAGGAGTGTTTCTAGACTCTCACCTTGCGTATCGTAGCGGGGAGACAATTACGTGAGCTCTCTAGTGGACTGGAATGATTAGATGAAGAGTAATTAGTGTTCTATTCAATAATGAGGAGAAATTAAGTGGAATTTACATTCCACGGGAGCCAGAAAATTAAGGCTAATCACCCAAAAATGTGCAGCATAGAAATGTCAGTGAATTTAAGAAAAAAATCCAACAAAAAACATCTAGCTACAAATTTTGTGAATTGAGGGAGTGGAGAGTCTATATTGGTCAGTGACCCCCGAACCCGGAAGTGCACAGGGTGACTGGTTCAATACCCGCCTACGTTCTTCTATCGATGGTTAACGATATAGCCGCAGCTATGTACATATCGCAAACTGTATATTTTGTGACAGTATCCCTGTTATTCGTTTTGCAGTAGTGTGACAATTAACTGTTGATGTCATGTCGGTTCTTGTTGACATGTTCTTTAGTTCATTCGTGTCCGTGTCTTCTGGTCCTCTTCAACTATCGGATGACGGCTCAATAACAAGTTTTTTCTTTGATGATAGGCATTGAAGCGTGAAGTGGATTATCTCCCGTGCCCCAGACTTGCGAGTGCGTAAGGGCAGATAACCATCTTGGAATGACTCGGCCACGTGACTCACAGACGTATAGCTGACGCATGCGCGGTTCGCAGATCAGGTCCAGCACAGTTCCCCTAATTACTCACAGAATCAGTGAGGGTAACACCGTCTCCACCAACACGCACGCACACACGTACACACCCCACTCACCAATTCCCCCGGCATCCGCTCAAGCATCCTCCCCAGATGGGACCAGCCAGTTGCTTTGAGGTCCTGCAACATCAGAGGTCTCGCTGGTCTCTGGCACTCCCGGGGTCTGGTGAAGGGAGGTTCACACTAATTTGCAGGTTTTGCCGGACTGGAGCTGGAGCTTCACGGCGAGGGGCACCTCCTGGTGTTTGTGAGGAACCGCAGTCCCGCTACATCAACAGGACACGTGCTCTTGGTCTGCACTTGACTTCCCCACGACCTTTTAACAAGATCGATTCTCTTATTTTCTCGAATACTCTCAAAGGTCATTATTATAAAAGACTTTTAAAGGAATGCCTGCAGGTAATGGCGCGCAAACACACTCACACTCATTTTCTCTCTCTCTCCTCTCCCTTTCTAATACATTAAACGCGCCTCAGTGAGAGAAATAATAAGAAAGAAAGGTCAAAAGGAAGCAAGATTATTCCCCACTATTTTAAATGCTTTCAATTTTTCTTTGTAGATGTTGAAAGTCTCTTTTCTCCAGTAGTTTTCCCCGGCAATCTCTACATGTATCCTGCAAAAATTATAAGTATGAAAAAAAACAGGTCAGATGTGAAATAATTTATAGAAATGTTATTTGACAAACAATAAATCACGCAATAGATTGACAGCTCGCTGGCCATGATTGTATGATTGTACTAACAATACTTGGCAGCAAAATAACAAGTGTTCTTCGCTTGCTGAGTACCAAGAAAAGGTTCACTTAATTTACCTTCCTTGAAATAACAAAACTTTGACATAGATAATTGGGGTATATTTAAGGACAATACCGCCATCACACCAGCAGATCCTACGCACACACACACCAGACGTGTCATAGAAAGACCTACACAAGAGAAAAGTTCCATACATGTGGCAGACATAAACACAATGTCCAGATGAATGACAAAAAAGAAAAAGATACACAATCAGATGGAGAGATCAGCCAAGTTTCCCGTGATGCTAAGACTTTCCACAAGTTCACAAGGTTTCAGCTAATCGCGACTTAGAGCAGCTTATTGTGTTCTCAAAGCAGCCAACCAAATTGATTTAGCCAGAAAACTATGGCAACCCCGAGGTTTATTCATTGTTATTTCATCCTGCGTTCTTTCTGCGCCTCAGCGGCACTGGAATCCACTTGAAAGATTTTAATTCCTACATCCTCTGTTCTTCTTACATTCCTATATTACTTTAATTACTGACTTTCTTCCACCCCGCTATCCCTACAAACTTTCCCATCCTTAATTTCCTAAACTTTTGTCCTTCTTTACATCCTTTCTTTCCCTTTTATTCTAACACTTCTGTCTTGATCTTGTGTGATCAATTGATTCATGTAATGTGTAAGGCAAAGATGATACACTATAAGATTCTAAATCACCTAATCACATTCACACACACTCACACACACGCCCCAGCAAGAGACAGAACTCCTCATGTCCTGATTTCTCCATCAGACCGAAATCTTCCAAGCCCGCAATCTCTCGGGTTCCCGTACGAAACGTGAGAAAATTGTCGGCGACCTCGGCGTCTCCCTCCTCTTGCAACCTTATCAGCCTCCCAGAAGTCAGCCAGACAAGCGGCCGGCCAACCTGAGAAGGGCAATCGAACCAACGGGGTTGCGTCTACCTCAGTGAGCATGTTCTCACTGGCGCCTCGCAGCGGGACATGCAGCAGGGGAGAGAAGCAGCGTTGACGGGGGAGCTAATCAGCGTCGTCAACGCGGACTGCGGCAGGAAGCTCCGCCAAGCACTGGCAGACCCTTGCACGATCATCCTCCCATTAATTGGTTACAGACAGGAAAGACTTGCACAGGGGAGACAACAAACGGACTTCCGGAGCAGAACGAACGGTAGAAGGAAATCCTCGCGGAAATTTCTCTCCTCGACAGTTTGTAAAAAGTTTTTGTGCAGTTCTAGGAGGTTCTCAGTCAACTGCATCCAAGTTCTTCTCGATGGAGTGATCTTTCCTGAATAGAAGTTGTTTCATAACATTGTCGTCGATGATGCCAAGACTTTCTCAAACTAACAAAGCTTCGGATAACCGGGACTTAGTTCAGTTATCAAAGCTGAGGTCAGAGGATGGAGGCGATGTGAAATAACAGATTTCAAATAAGCTTTTATGTGGCCAGGTCATGAACCCGAGTTGTTTGTTTTCGACAGTCTGTTGTAACGAAAGGAGAACTGAGGTTAAGGCAAGCAAAGCCCTAGGGACCACATCGAGGCAAGTCCCTCACACTTCTGACTGATTCTGTAAGTTCTCTGGCAATAAAACTTGTGTTTGACAACTCGGTATTTTACAAGAAAATGTTTCTGGGGGATCCAGCAAGACGCAGTGGCTGCTGGTGAAGCTTCAAAAAAAACTTTACTCAAGTTGCTCTGGGAAATTTTCTTGTCTCAGCCTCTCCGTTTCCATGACGGTAACACAGTTTGCATTACAGCATTACAGTAACAAAGTTTGAATTACGGCAACAAATTCTCACCAGACCTTGGGTTGGGGAGTGCGGCAATGCCATCCAGTGCACCGCCAGCAGGATGGTGTGGGATCTGTAGCTGCGGCAGGAGAGAGAGAGAAAAAAAGTGTTTATGTTTCTCCGCCAACCTGTTTGCTAAATCCATTTGTCTCGCGAAATGTCTGCCAAAAGAAATTGGAGTCTGTAATGGTGTAGCCTTCAGAGTCATTAGCTGCAGCACTTGTTAAGGTGTTAAGCGTAGGGCACACGAACCAGAAAAGCGATTTAGAAGAGTCGCTCCTACAGTCGTTCCTTTCTTTATTCTTTTTTGATGGCGTGATTCATTTCTTCCCTTCCTTCTTTTCCCTTATGTTTCCTCTTTCCTTCCTTTTTCAATTATTCCTACTTTCTTCCTACCTAGGATGATCCTAGCACCTGTGACCTATACAGTGAAGGCTGGCGTCCTGGGTTCACTTCTTGTCTCGGACACATTGTTGTTGTTTTTTTCTCTGCATGTCTGCATGACTGGTTGTCTCGCCGTGATAGTCTTAGCTGCTGGCTCGGCGTGCAACAACAATTCCCCATCCCTCATTCTTACCTTTATTTTTTTCTCCCTGCTTTTTCTTTTAATCCCTTTATTGTATGTATTCTTCGTTCTTTAATTTTTTTTCCTTTTTCTTCCTTCTTTCATGCATTACTTCTTTTATTCCTTCTTCCTTTCTCCGCTCCCTTCTTTTCCTCTTTTTCTTTTTTAGTTTTTCGTTTTCTTTTTCTTCTTCCTTCTGTTCCTTAAACTTTTCTTCCCTCACCTTTTTCCCCCAAAACAACTGATTTAAAAAATTATCCCAGCTTCTCTAGTGTTTCATTAACTTGCTTTCTTTCTCTCTTTCCTTCTTGTCTTCTCATCATCTGCGTCGTCATTTCTTCACAGTCGGTTTACTCTTGCCAAGCAGATCTACTATCGTCTTCATCTTCTTCTACAGACTGTTGGCAGTTACCGGACAAACAACAGCCGACAATGACTTCTTCAGGCTTCACCGACTTTTCTGTTTAAAACATTTCTCTCGCCTGCCCCGAACTCTTATCTCCGCTCTGTGGAACTGTTCTAGCGGCCACCTAGAGGATGAGGACGTACCTGTAAAAACAAAGCAGGCAGAAACTGTTGCCACGGAAATGGCCATTACCTACAGATGAAGGATGCTGCAGCAGCTCTGGCACATCCCACTAACGAGCGTTGCCGGGGGCAGCTATGCAAATGTCAGTCACGTCATCACAACGAGGCAGCCAGCTGCAGGTGGCGAGAGATTTAATTATTTGTAAACAAGACAGTTACCGAGGTTACCCTGTTTAAAAGCTGCTTGGAATTTTCGCTGAAGGTAAACAACCACCAGAGTTTAAAAAAACCGTTTTTCCGTTGGTTGACTTACGCGTCAAATAAACTACCCGGGTAATTACGCCTGACAAATAAATCTTTTGTTCATTAAATCCACCGGCGTTATCTCGTTCTGCCCGCGCCAGTCCGTCTTTCTAAACACAAAGATTTACCTAATCATACCCGATAATTTAGAAAATTGGAATTTTTTTCTCTCCAGGCTTTGTTTAGCAGGGACGCCCGGTGGTGTAGTGGTTAAAACACTGCAGTGAGCGGCTCTGGGTTCAGATCTCGTCTAGGGACACTCTCTGTGATACCTGTTCTTCAAGTACACCGGTTTCCTCCCCATTCCCTCTCCCCCCATAGTGAGAAATCACCGCAGGTTGAAGCACTTTCCTACTAAATAAACTTAGTACAATGTGTATTGTGATGTGATTTTTCTTGTAATATAATAAATGCTGAAATTGTGTTATAATAGAAAAGATTATGAAATTATTTATAATGAAACAAACTTTAGTAGTATATCATAATGGAACAAATGCTGAAATAATGCGACAATTACTTAATACGTTGAAATTATGCTATAGTTCTACAGTATTAACGAAACAGTTTTATGATGCTATAATGAAACAAACATTGATATTATGCTAAATGGAGCAAATGTTTGAATTATTCAATAATAGGAAAAACGCTGGAATCATATCGTAGTTTGATATTTGCTGTGCCGCCTTTTATTGACATTTATTTTGGAGTCATTTCCTAGTGATTAAGCTTTTTCCGTGTTTACTCGTCAACTCAATATCGCTCAACACATTCAGCAATATAGATTCAAATGTCCTCATTGGCATTTAGAAATCACAGTCAGGTAAATTTCAAAAGCCACGTTTAACTGTCTGTTGGAGGTGGAAGTGGGGAAGACCAAGATGTAGCTTGGAGGGTAGCTCGTCGGTCATCCCTAGACATGATGATGCAGTGTAGCTTGTCACCCATGACTGGACATGATGATACAGTTTAGCTGACCATACACCTAGTGGCTTCCTGACCTGCTGTGCAACTAAGCTCTGCTCACAGGGAATGTATTAATCAAGTTCCAACAATCATTTAGCAGCCGTCGGCAGCGTGCAGTAATTAGGACCTGCGTAAACCTCCATTTTTAATTTATTAATAATAAAGTTTTCATAATTTACTCGGAATGATAACAAAGACTCCACTTTTTATTCATTAGAGGAATTAATAACCCATAAAGTCTTTAATAAAATTTCGTTTTATTAGGGCTTTTATGAAATCCAAATAAAGACGAGGATTTGGGGGAAATATTGAAAACAGTGTGATGCAGCGTGTGTTGGATCAAAACTCGACAGATGCACTCAATTCATTAGCATGAGGTAGATTTTTTGTGTTTAACCCTTGGATTTTACCCCATCCACATCATGGAACGCAGTAATGTGAAGATATTTCATTGAACCCCCGGATATGAATTGTTAACAGGAGGGACTGAGGGTGGCGGCAGGAGGAATACCCATGACGGAGGCATGAAGACAGTCCATGGAGGAACAAGCAGTTACAGAGCAGCTGAGAGGAGGGAAGGAAGGGAGGAGAGAGTGTTGTGCAGGTGCATGCAGGAAGATGCAGCAGACGAAATTCCGCAGATGGCAAAGTGCCATGCAACCTTAAATTTTGTTTTTACCTGAGCTCAGAAGCATTTTTTTTCACCTGAAGAGGCGGCGCGCCATTTACCTGCCAATGCCGACACCTCGGACGCAGAGGCGTCAACGGTGTGCTTGAGGACAGGTGTTTTCTATTGTCGTCACAGTCTGCACGTGCCTGGTGTATTTTCTCCAGGGCACTTCAATCAGGTGCCTGCAGGTTAAAAAGAAAACTAGAGATATAACCATGACCACCGAGGTAAATTTCAAGTCTAGATAACGGTACTGCCAGATGCCAGGTAACTCGCTTCATTACTGTTACCGGCGAGTGCCGCTTGCCGTTGGGAGGGGGAGACTCGCAAAAGAGCGAGAAGGAGGAGTAGAAGAATAAGGTTATTGAGGGAAGGGGTAGGAGACACTAGTCAGAGAACCAATGGCGGGGAATGACTCGAAAAGGGAGATAACTCTCATTGCAATGTAAAATGCGGGTGGCTATTGCAGAACACGATGGTGGATAGTGTAAGGGTTCATATGGATGATCTTTGTCGTCGCTGAGGTGAGGTGCCTACGATCCTCTGTTCAGATCTTGTCTCTGGTTTTGAACTTTTTTCGTAGTATAACGCCGCTTTACAGAATAGTTTGTATCCGGTTTCCTCCCCTTTTCGTAATTTCTTAACCACCCACCCAACTCTACCTCACAGGGAAAAAAAAGAGTAGGAGATGCAAGCACGTGGTGTCAAATAAGCCAACCAGACTACACAATGTCGGGTCATGACTTAATAATTCATTGCAAGTGGCGAGGACCTCACTCTTTGTCTGAAACGTGGAGCACGACAAGCATTTGCAACACGAAAAAACTGTATCATGCTCCTCATGTTCCTTCCCGTTGTTCCTCTCATCCTACAAAGTTTTACTCCTATTTTATCTGCTTCTTTCTTCACCTGTAAGTGGACTTAGGATCTCACAACATAAATGCATTCGTGTCCAATCCAAATATCCGAGTTGTTGACCTCTGTGCATCGTCATGTTTGTATCTGCCTCGAGAATAGAAAGGGAAAGTGGTTGGATGGTGCATGTGGGGTGTTCTTTTCAAGTTTTGCACCTAAGTCTACACAAGACCCTTTTAAGCCTCTGCCTGAACAAAAAGCGAGTAGATGTGTCCGGGTTTGTGAACATGTTCACATTACATTCAATGAATTATTAACACAACACTGGCAATGGCAGTCGGAATGCTGTGAAAGTGAGGCTGCCTTCTCGTCCTCTCTTTATCTCCCTGCTTCACTCATTGACCGAAAACACTGACGAAAACAGTCTTTTATCAAACAACATCTCATGTTTATCGCCTGTAAACTCGTGTTTACGGTGCATCACAGTGGCTGGAGCTGGCCAAACATTGGTGTGCGTGCCTCGGGTACATCTGATACATTCTTGAATGAAGGGATGCTGGGAACAATTTGTAAGCACTGCCGGCGATGTGGAACCTCCCCTGCCACCCGGCGGGTGCAGTAAAGTGTATGAGATGAGGATGGGGTGGGACTGGTGCTTTTCGCCGAACCAGCATCATGGCAAAGCAACCAGCCCTATAAACAGCACAAAATATTTTCTCTGTGTGCATCTGCTGTGTCTTGTGGGAGAGAGAGAGAAGGGGGTGGAGAGAGAATAATAGAGAGGAGAGGGATATGAATACAAAATTCTGGTTATGCCAGTAATCAGCAATTCTAATTCATCTGCAGCTAAATTCATCTGCAAGCTGCAATCTGCGCAAAGCACTAACATTCGTGCAGGACCCATAACCCGCCAGGCTGGCCCTGACCCCTGGTGTCGACTTGCACACCACTTGCAGCCATGATGCCATATAATAATGTCTTTTAGATTTATATTTCATTTCAGTTTTTTGTTACTTTTTTCTCAAACACGAGACCCTTAAGTCCCCTGGCGCGCAGTTGCCATTTGTTTTCAATTCATTCGTCTGTTACTGTCGTGATTAATACAAATAAAATCAATCTTCGAGTGTACCGACTTGCCTCCCCCCATTCCACATTTTTTGTTTGTTAGATGCTCCCCTCTCCTCACTCCACCATCACTGAATCGTTGGTTGTAGAGGTTCATTGTTAAGCTTCACTGACAAGCATTAATTCAGGTGAAGCATGAATTTTGTTATCTTTAGCAGAGGAACCTGTTAGGGCGCTATGTGACTTTACGATCATTAGATATGTGCTTTAAATTATTACTCGTGGTTACGAATGGCAGAGTTCATTTATGTACGAATAAAACCATTAGTCCACAACTAATAAGCAGTAGATTATCAATCAATCCCATGAATGCTTAACTTGTTTGTACAAAGAATTCATTTTTAAAGGGAAAGTTGTTAAACTTTTAGAAAAAAAACTTATGAATGAATCTGTAATTAACAGAAATTTAAATTAAGCGTTTAAATTGTATTTGTAATAATCATGTTTAATTTGAAAACTTCCTGTCAGTTATGTCTGCCCTCCATAAAGAGATGCTTGCGAAGACTGGGTATTCATGTTGTAAAGGGTGTTTAAAGTTCAACCTTGTTGTTAACCCCAAGCACGGACTTGTATTACTGGACTGCTGGCTTACGATTTTTCTACTTAACTACTAAAACGAGGCTGGTGTGTACAAAGCTTCCGGTTTAGTCACATTCATTGTTTAGGCTCGCCGAGACTAACAGCGGAGAACTTCGCAAGAAGCTAAGCGTTGGTCTCGGCAGACAGACAGCAGTCCACCTATACACGTCCCTGACCCCAGTTTCTCTTGGGATAATGTAATTTGACCTCAGATGTAGTAACGATTCCCGAAGTGTTTTGGGGCCATTTAGTGGCAACGGTTTTTTTCTCTTTTTTTTTTTTTGTCTTGTTTTTTTAGGTTTATTTCAAGGACGGTTGGGAGGGTTAAGGTTTAAGCCCGGCGCCAGCTTGCAGATACCAGAAGGCTTTGAACCGCGTATTTATTGCAAAGAAAAGATTGCCGTGCAAAATCCCCCAGGACTGTTTAGCATCCCTCCCTGCGCGTGAAGTCGACAGCTGCTCTGGGTTTCTGTCTGCCATCGCCAAGGGTGGCGACGGTCGCTAAGTGTCTTCACGATCGCCATGTGTCAAAAGTGCTTTCCACAGCATGTAAGCCCGCAGACTCCAAGCATCTTGACTCCATAACTTTTGCTGGGAATCAATACCGCGAAGTTAATTATTGAGTGACGATCGCTATTTTACGATGGAGGCGGAGACGGAGGCGGAAGTCAACCTCCCGACAAAGAACGAGAAAACAACAGACATCAACTTTGTCTGCGTCGACGACTTTCGATAAAATTGATGATGCAGCTGGCGTGTATCTTTGACTACCTCTCTCAGCTGGTACTTCTGACAACCTGATGTCTTGCTCAACATGTTTGATGTTGTGTGGCTAAAGTCATTTGAGGTTGATGTCTCCTGCTAAATCCTTGTTCACAAGGTTGATGTCTCCTGCTAAAACTTCATTCACAAAGTTGATGTCTGCTTCTGAAACGTCCTTCAAAGAGTTGATGTCTCCTGCTAAAACATCGTTCCTGAATGTTCAGCCATGACGCTGATCGCCTTCACGTGACCACGTGACCATCTAAACATTAACCGCCACTCTACTCCCTGCCAGGCTAACAATGTAATCTCGTGAAATACCGATAGATTGAGAGTACAAACGCGATGTATTTCCGCGCCAATCCCTGCAAATTTGCTCTGCGTCTTCTTCCCGTTCTTGACCAAATTCCTCCATTGATGCAGATGCCCACTTGACTATGAAAGGGCGGCAAGGGAGGATAACTGAATACAGCCATGAAGCCATGTTTCGCCGCAGTGCACCCGCTTACAATCAATATTCCTCCGACATCCGAGTTGCAGACTTGTCTAAAGTGCTACTTGTGGCAAACCCGGGTTTGTCGCAATATTTGCAAATGTGACCGTTCAGTGGTTCGTGACATCGATGGTTTTGTCTTTTTCAGCAAACGGTCGGGGATGGTGGCCTTTCATTTTGACGGGTGCACGGGTGTAGATGCATCGAATCGATTCCGTCGGTGAAGCGGAGTGACCTCTGACCTCTCTATTTCGAATGCTGGCAGTACAGTTTGTATGGTTGGACCCTGAGATGGAGTTGCTGCTTGCGAACCTTGGTGGCGGCTGGCACATCACTCTCGTGTCACTGCAACCTCTGAGGTTGAGGTTCTCGTGAACAACAAAGAAAGAGAGAAGGGTGGGAAGCTGAGTTCACTCCAGCCGTCATAAACTACGAAAGATACACACAATCGATAGGTGACTCCTATATTTACACGTTAAGATTTGCGGCTGCCTCACATTTCTGTCAGAGAATCCATCATAGAAACTCCACATCCGCCAATTTCATTTTCTAGAAAAATTATTAATGTCGTTCACTTTGGGAGAACTTTGGTTTCAGGTAGATTTTCAAGATTCTTTTCTGTAAGAATAGATGGAAGCAAAAACCTGTGGTGGAAGTATGTAGGTGCTAACAGCTCAATGACCACGCACAAGGGTATGTCTTGCCACCCCGGGTGGTCCTGTCGCTGGTTGCCAAGGTCCACAAGAGGTGCCGAGCGTGTGGGCGGCACGACATGTTGGGTCTATGCTACACTGTACGCACTCGCGCAAATAAAAAAAAAATACAGACCATGATTCGCAGGAGTAAATTAATCACACACAGTTGCCTAGGGATGGAGGGGGTATGTTTAAACTCATAACAGAACAGTAATGAAGCGCGAATGCCCTGGGCTCGCATAGAATTTCAGTGACACGAGGCTTTTGACCACTTGCCAGGAGGCTGGAACCACAGGCTGGAAGTGGGTGGAGGAAGAGAACTCGCAGAGTGCCTGACAATTTACTAAAATTACGATCTTGTAATCGCCGTTAGCGTCTGGTGTACAATAAATTTTGCAGTCAAAGAAAAGCTTTTTATCCCTACAAATACCTCATTATTCATCAAACTGTTCTGAGACTATGCGGCTTATGGAACACATTGCTTTTTGTAAAACAGTTTACGACATGAATGCTTACATTACTAAAATTTTTTTCAATCAGGAGAATGGTGGCGAATTAATTTTTAGACGACTGAGGTAATGAGGAGTAGAAAGATGACTTCAAAGTAATAATAATACAATCTTGTTAGTGTGAACATCAAAAAGCTGATGATAACACTATAAACCTGCCAGCATCGCATTCCGTTGACTCCTCCTTACCTTTTACATTTTTGTTCAATCTAAAAGAGCTCACAATATTATTTTCCCAGTGATGTCTTTTTCCCGAGAAATATTTCTTGGAGTTATCGGCAGGTGAAGGTGGCGGAAGGGTCGCCGCGTGATGTTGTTGGCGTTAGTGCAACGGCGTGTTTGTGTTTGTGTTTCTGGAAAAGACGATGTCTTAAGGCTACTCGTGAACAAGGGATGTGCAGCCTTATATTCCACACCTTAACGATCAATCGGTTAATCGCTTCTTCCCCAACTAGGATACGAGAGCGCAAATGTAAAGAATATTTGAGGCTACGGAAGGTGAGAACAGATGGAGAACAGAGAGGAGGTGGAAGCTGCCATTACAGAATCATGATGGCCTCCAGTGCAAGTCAAGTTCAAGGTTCCATAGCAACATGTGGGCAAAGTTTAGTTTTTTTTTCCCCGAAGATTTATTTCCTGCGTTTGAAAAAAAAAACAGTTTATGAGTGTGAGAACAACAGTGTATTTTCTTTACACGTTGATCAAAGAGACAGGTAGGGAGGAGGGAGGAGACTTCTCTCAACCACCTTCGGATAATACTTATTTTCTTATCTTAATACAGTCCTTTGTAGATGGATGAATGAGGCCAGCTGGTGCTTTTCAATCTTGCTGTGTTCTTTATAGAAGATTGCATTGAACACTGCAAAGAAACTTCTGATATTTAAATGTAAATATAAATCATCAAATCTTTATATATTCACACACACATGCATGCATGCACAGAGGGAGAGAAAAAGTGTCAGATTTGAGCAGACAGGCTGTCCAACAGACAGAAAATGACTAATGTTCAAAGAGATTTTTACAAACCTTAGAAACGAACCACGAGTAGCTCTGGCAGTCATGTTTACCCGATGTCAACTTACCAATTTACAACACCAACTCTGAAATATTACCCTTACTTCTGATCGACTACTGCAATCAATACGTCAGACTGCTCTCCCCTTGACCTCCCCCCACACCCTACTACACCCTCGCACACTACAGTACCTCCGGGCCACGTGGTAATGACGGAAAACTACCCCGGGTTGCCACAGGAACGCTCCCCATGCCGCCATTGTAACGGGCCACGCAAATGAGGCCGATGTTTATTCGCCGGGGGCCGCGAAATATTTACAAAAGAATTTTCAGTGCCAAACAGTAACTGTCCCGCTGTTTGCTTTCTGCTGCATCTGTTCTGCATCAGCGGCATGTCTCGCTGCAGACAAAATGAAAAAAGCAAAGCCAGGATGTAAAGAGAATTGATTGTACGTTTAAAGACGGTATCTTTACGATGGACTTCTTTTGACAGATGGAAATTGTCAGGTTGAAGAGATTGATGGACTAATGGCAGCGTGGAAGGGAACGGGAGGTTCTGGAACCGTTGCCTCTTGCAGAACATCATCATCGGTCCCGACAAAGCACTTGTCTAAGACTACTGGATATACATACTCGTACGTCCACCCTGCCAACTGGATGAAGTCATTACTCGACCGTCTTACCACCCGTAATGTCATATAAACCAGGATCGACCATTACCACACTAAAACCTGCCTTTACAGTTTTGAAATCAAACAAATACAGAAGTTCAAGAAAACAAAAAAAAAACAATACAATGTTGACAGTTTTTTTTTAAATAAGAAGAAACGTTGGCAAACATTTCAGATACTGAGACAGTCTCGCCTTCAGAGTTTTAATCTGTTCATTGTACAGGTGAGTGTCCAGGCCAGCTTGAACTATTTCTCTTTATCTTTCATCTTCATCCTCTGTATATTTAACGAATTCACAAAGATTTTGAGCGAAGAATAACAGTCTTGTTTTATTTTTTCGGTTGCAGACGTATTGTTTTCTTTTATCTTTCCATTTTTCTCGAAAATAACTCCTAAAGAGTTGATGCACTTTTCTTCACAAAATACAAAAGACTACCACGATTTTATTCATCCTACTTTGTTCTTTTCCTCCTTTTACAATCAACCGAAACACAACGGATATTACATCCACTTCGTGCATATCTTAAGGAAGTTGGCCTGGAGACAAAACAGAAATATTCTGTCTTGTGTCATCAAATTGCAGGGGCAGCAATTCTCGTGCGCTTCCGACCAATTATTTCACGGTTTTCAGGAAGAAAGACAAGAGCTGGAAAGCGAAACATTTTTTTCCAGACGCCAATGAACTGTCCTCGTTCCTCAAAGAAACATCTTTAAGCATCATCTTTCACATCGGAAATACTTCTGTACAGAGTGTGTGATTGTAGATGTGTGTGTAGGCATGATTCCGTGTGTGTGTGTTTATAAATGATGTTTCTCTCTCCAATAAAATGTTATAATCTCTCTCTGTTTCTCTCGCTCTGTTTCTGTGAGAAAAACAAAATTATGGTATATTTATCACGGGCTCGATATTTACAGAATTGCTGGCTGCCACTTCTCAATTTTTTATTTATTTATTTTTTGTTTTTGTTTTTGTTTTTTTGTTTTTTTGATACCGAATGCACTCGCCCAGTCTTTTTTTTTTTTAATAAACAGGGTTTATTTACTGCTGCTTTTATTGACCACTTCGGATCCCATTAATCTCGCAATCAATTGATTTAGTAACCGACTAGCACCACTTACCATCTGGCGAATTGCACATCCACTTTCCAGTAACTAGATACGATCACTGTTATTGTTCATATGCACTTAGAAACAGGCACTCGTCTAGTGTTTCCTACAGTTAATTCCATTTCAGAGGAAATGGTCGCGCGTCGGCCATCTTACATCCGGGGCTCGGGTTAAAGGCAAATTCGGTTTCATGTACTCGCCCGCTGGTTCACGTTTCCTTTCGTCTATTTGCTTGCACTCTGTGGTGTTTGCATGCGCGTTCTGCTTACCAACCTGATGATGTGCTTAGTACCAGGGGTGCATAGCAAACAGTTCTCAGTTGGGAGCGAGGGGAGTGGTGAGTATTACAAGGTGAGTGTCATGAATTGTAAAGGTAGGAGGAAAGAGAGAGGGGAGAATGAGATAAAACCAAATTAGGGGAGACAAATCACTGAAACTGCACAGTTGGTTGGTATGTCAGAATTCAGGATGGGTAGGACGATCCTTTAACATTCGTTACTATGATGGAGAGAGGAAAAAAAAAAAAAAGACTCGAAACTCAGTCCATCCGAAAGAATCAATCAGCAAACTCTCCACATATAATACTTAGGTCGAATGAGTTTGCTTGCTGGTTATGAAAACTGTTTGTGCGGTTGGTGTAAAAGATTGTTTGTAGCTCTTCCAACATGTTTACGGACCATCACGAACAGCTTGTGACACTCGGCATCAGAGCGAGCTGTGAGCCTCCGCATACAAACTGCACAATAAAACACATCGCAAGGTATGCCCCCGCATGCAAACTGCCCCATAAACCCGACATTTCCTATCCCCCATGACGTCACAGCTTAGCAAGAATCCTTCAGGTGTGCGCGATAACCCTCGCGCCATGCCTTCCAGCTGCGCAAGTCAACAGAACCCCGATGTGACGTCAGCAGCTCCTTCTGCGCTGTGTTTATTTATTTTTAAATTCGAATACGAAGCTAAAAATAGCGTATGCTCCATCCAAATCTGTTCAAGATTATAGAAAGAAGATATATAGGCCTTCTGCTGTGTTAGTGCTGTCACGTGCCTGTCTCGTGACGTTTGTACTGCGTGAGTCACGTGTCCTTCTCGTGAGATGAGTGATGAGGGTGTCGTGCATGCTTTGGGTGACTTTGTCAGACTTACTAACCGCCCTGTCATCGAAAACTGACAGATTGCTAAGTCATCGACATTCTGCCAGCTTTTGTGCGCGCGTGGCAGTGTCCTCCGTTCCGTCCTTTAACCCCTTCCACTCCCTGTTTAACCCTTCTATCTGATAAAATATTTGCAACTGAGGAAAATACTACTTTTTCGCTATTCCTCCTAACCTTAACCCATAGACACAGATGTACAGACAAGTTACTAAATTTGGATCGAGCAGAATGGCAAAACAAACGATGAAAGAAAAAAGCGTTGATTTAAAAAGTTAAGGAAAGAAAAAGAAATAAGAAAAAAATAGAGGAGAGGAGATGCAGCCAGAAAACTGAATTAAAAACTGACATGAAAGACTTCACCTCTGGTGCTCATTCGTCTTCAGCAGGAGAGAGAGAGAGCTACTATATATATGTTGGGAGGAAATAAATGAACCTCCAGCATTATTCATCCGTTCGTGCATCGACTGACTGCATGGTGCCAGCGTTTACAGCATCGGAGGTCGAGAGATTTGTAAGAGGGATGCAGCTGTACCTCCACTACCTCCCCAACAACCTTCTACATCTTTTAACCCCCTACTTCTACTCCCCCATACCCCAGCACCCACCCGGTCCATCGACGAGCAGTTGATAAGACGGAGACTGTGTGCAACAGCTGCGCAGCGGACGGATGCTGCAGGCAGCAAGATGGCGGCGGCCAGCGCCAACCTGATGCCCGAGGCCGGATTATGACTCCAGGCACACACGTCGCTTTGTCCTGGCACCTGGGGCCTGTCTTTTGATTTTTTTTCAGTGTATTCATCGGCGATAACAAAAGATTGGCGACGACACGGGGCAGATCTTAATGAAGCTGTGAGAAAAGCTCACGCCGTGCAAGCTGCGGATAAACAACAGGCGATGAAAAGCTTAGCCCCTGAGTTCGATTCTTGCATCTGTGACACCCAAAGGACTTCAAAAAGAAGTTAATTAGCCTACGCTGTCATTGTCCCAGCAAGTCTTTAGTTTATAGAGCTGCTGCCTCTTTTCTTGTGATTTATTCTCTTTTTCATTCTTCTATTTCGACTATCATAGTGACACGTTTTTTTCCATCAGTCAATCAAAATAAAAAAATCAGACGTATGTTGGTTTGTTTCCCCCTATCACCTTCTTCAAGTTTGTCAGCATTAATCTTGAACACAATGTATTTTTCTCTGCGTGATAATATTTTGTAACTTACTTTCACTTTGGTATCATTCACGCATCGGAGAATACCTTTGACCTTTTGATAAATATCTAAATCGTATGTACTCCAAGAAACTTCGCTCATAATCCACTATTATGGCATCATAGTTCGTTTTTTGATAACAAAGTTTTTGTTCATCTTTTTTCAGCTTCAGTTTTCGTTCATTCACTTGATTTATTTGTCCATTCTTCTTCACTATCCTTTCTTCCTCTCTATAATCCTAAATACCTTTATCAATATTTTCCCATTAATTCTTTATTCTCTCTCTTGCACGCTGTTGATACAATTTTCACAGTCGGTTTTCATTTGAGCTTTCTTTCCCAAATCTGACATCTCGCGAGGGGGTCAGAAAAACAAGATTTCACAGCGCGAAAAGCGGATTCAGCTATCACCGACTCTGGATCCTCCTGCCGTTGGAGTGAAGAAGGAGGGAAGAGCAATGACCCTGATGCCGAGCAAATAAATAAAGAAGTGGAGTACGGTGTCAGAGGTTTGGTGTGTTTTCGTTGCAACCTCGTCCTGTTTACAACTCATGCTGCTGACGTGTAGATAAAACATAAGTCAGCGACTCAGAAAACAAGTCTGGCGTTGGGTTGATTCGAGTCGACGATGCCAGGTTCCTCTTGGTGTCGGATTATTATGGGATTGCCATTCATAGAATTTTGCACGAGGTGTGAGTGTTGATGAAACTAAAGCAACTCTATGTAAGGTCAAGTGTGCTAAAATAATCATACATGAAAATATACATAGCATGCATACTTTACATACATCCATACAAACTAATGTTCTCTTTTTTCTCTTCCATTCCCAAGGACCGTTGGAAGGACGAGCATCATCTAAATTCAAGAATACTAAGAATAGAATTTTTATTTTTAACTTTGTAACCAAGGCAAAATGAAGTCGGCGAGGTCGGAAGGAGGTCACCTACTCAGGCTGACCAAAGCTGGTTGTTTATACTCCAGAAAATTGTTGCAAGTCCTTCAGATGCGGGTTAATGTCTTCACCCTCTCTGCTGCTCCAGTCTTACATCTCTTCACGGACTGTGTGGCTATGTGGAGAAGGGGGCGTACCCCGAGAAAGTGCTGGAAATGGGCGTTGGCGGTGGTTGTAGTAGCGCGGAATCAAGCTGATGAACTCCTCTAGTCATCTCCCTTTCTTGGAGCTCTCATATCTCTCTCTTCTTGCGCATGCGTGGGTTGTTGGTTGGCAGTGACTGATGTGTCCATCTTCTAGTCCTTTTTGACTGTTAAATTATTTTTTTTAATAAACTTGCTGTTCAGTAGACAGACGTGTAATAATCGTGTTGATGGTGGTAGCAGTAGTAGTGTATGCATGATTATCTATTTACGCGCGCGTACGTGTGTGTGAGTATGTGTTTACAAGTGTGTTTGTAAATAATTCAGAATACAGTGTGCAACATCGTTATCTCCGTCTCTCACCACTTACAACAACCTGCTCAACCCTCTTCCCTTTCCTCCCTTCCCCTTCTCAATCTAGTCGCTGCAGCAGTACAACTCACAGATGCCACTGAGGGCACGAAGGGCAGGTAACTGCACAAGACTGCAGCCGACACTGGATAGTCTGTAGTTGGGTAACCAGGGCACGAGGCTGGCGAGATAACTCATCACTGGCAGGACAACTGATGTTCGTGCAGCTGGCGGGCTGTTGCCCTTGCTCATCCCATTGCCAGGAGGGGAGGGGAAATGTCAACAGAATGATGGATGGACCTGCATACACACATTTTTCTACTACCATTAATTGAATAATATTAGGCATTCAACTAGTCCCTTATTAGTGTTTGTTTGTTCATCTAGACATTTTTTTTTCAGAATTGTGATGGGGAGTGTCTGCGTTGTGGTAACAGAGGAAATGAAGAACAATTCTAGTTTCAGAGTTGGCGAGGTGTATTTTTTTCTATTCATCAACAATACGAGTGTTCACAATATTTCCAGACGATGATGCTTCCTAAGCCACGCTCTGCGCAGACCAATCGCAAGTGCTTATTTTCAGCGACAAATGGCGACATATCCGGGTTCTTTCCACCATGACCACCACCTTATTTTGTGAAGTGGGAGAGCAGGACGTCAAGACAAACTTGTTAATGTCAGTGGCACCACTGTTGCCGCCTGTTGTCCAGGAGGTCCTCCATCCAAAACTGCAGCCAGTGGTCCGCTCTCGAGACACTCGCTGCATCTGCTCAAGAGCCTCCTTCCGTCCGACGGGCCAGTAGCTTCCTCCTCGTCCCGACTCGAGGGCTCTCCAAAAGTCCACGAGTCATAGCAGAAGCATCCCAGAGACGTGTCTGCCCTTTGGAACCCGCTTCCTTCTTATCCAGGAGGTCGAAAAGACCTAAGTTCACATTTTCGTCGTCTTTGTCATCAACTTTATCACTGCATCATCATTGTTATCATTTTCGTCAGATATGTTGACATTAACAATATTACCAAGAGTGAATAACTGTAAGTTTACCAGCTCGCCCTGTCGTTCTTTTTGTCGTTCTCAATCACATGTTCCTACAAGAACATGCGCTCACAAGTGGATGCCGTGCACAAACGGAAATTCACACTTACACATACGATAACAACAAAACAACAAAAACAGTAATAAAAATGAATCCCATGTGCAGGGTATTCCTCCCTCTTCCCTTCCGCCCAACACACACACTTAGCTCAATCATCTTATTTCATGCATATCAACTGATGAACTTGCAATCAAATAAACAAAACGTCTACACATATACGCATGCACTCACAGTCTCTCTCTCATACACACACACATATAAAGAACACATGCACACGCACACACACAAATAACGAACACATGCGCGCGCACACAGACACAGAGTTCACGTTATTCTGATCCGCGCGGCGACACGTGATGATGAAGACCGCCGTCCAGTGAAGACCGTGTGGCATGGATGAGTCATGTAATTTGCCTTCAGATAAACATGCTTCTGCACACCCCTTCACCCCTCCCCCTGGGACTCTCCACACCTCCTCTCCCCCTTCTCTGTCTACATCCCCCACTCCTTCACCACCCTCCAGATGCCGGCTTCCCTTTGCCACCAGCGAGATCGTATCCCCGTTAGGAGAGGACCAGAGGGGATTTTTATCAACTAACGGAAACGCAGTCAAAGACTTCCTTTTGGCCTCTGCCCACGGACAAAGCGGAAGTGGCTTATCTGCCCTTGACTTGCTGGGCCGCGGCGTTCTATCTATAGCCAGCAGGTGGTGTGCCTGCTCCTTCTCCCTCCCCCACTCCCCTTAAAGATGGCCGATCAGCCAACGACCTATCTCCCCAGCTCCACCCCTACCCCCGCGTAACGGTCGGTCATTGCAAGGTCCTCGCTGTTATCGTGTGACGACACCGTCACGCATGCGCAATGTTGGGTGTGATTTTGGGACCTTCCTGTGGGGCTGACGGTGAGCTAAGTTGTCGACGATCAGCGCGAGATTTCTCCTCGCGAAAGTGCGTGATGAGGCGAGATGGCGCTTGGTGTGTAGCAGGACTGGGGAAGGAGAAAGAAAGTCGAGACGACAGATAGTTGTGTTTATGTGTGAGAGCTATTAGAATTCAGCCACTTGTCAACAAGTCGTCACGTGCCTGGTGTTCCATCACGCAGACGTCACTTAACCCTGTGATCACGTGAATTCCAGTCGCGCTATCGCGCTACCTCGCTCCTCACATGACATCCGATACTGAGGGATGCCGATCCTGCGCGAACAAAAAAATATAACAAGAAAATAGATGTCTGTATATGTGTTCTTTCTCCTTCTCCATGCAAAGTGATGCCCATATATAAATATATAATTAATGGACGATGAGTGAGTTTACGGACACTTTTATGTATGGAAAGGACAAAAAGAGATGCAAAAGCCTCAGAAGGAGCGCCAGTGATTGTATCCCCTGGGTCCTCAAATTCTCTTATCTTTCATAGGTCACGTGAGCAAGAGATGGCCATCTTCGCCAAATCTCCAAACCAGCGAGGCGATTAAATGCTGCTAGACATGACCTCGCCAAGATGAAGCAGGGAAGACAAAAGAAAGAAATATTCAGCCTTAGGCACAGAGTGTGCCAATCAAATGCAAAAGAAATTTCATTACTCAAAGTTTCTTTTTCTTTTTTTTTTACTGTCAAAATTGCTTGTTATTGATCGACATGATGATGTTTCTTACAATAGCTGTGTAGAGATTCATACTATAAGGCAATTAT
>SRHC01003104.1:307411-356398 GCA_004794325.1 Pomacea maculata
AGTCTGGGTGGGCAGAATGCGGTTAACATTCTAGAAGTTTTATTTTTGTCTATCTTTGAAATGAAGTACTTTCGTGTCAACACTACATTAATGGTCATCCTGAAAGCCTGCTTGTAAGTTTGAACCAAAACAAACGTCTATTTGTAACTGAAAACCATCTCGTTACCCATTCCTTGCTAAAAGTACTTTTTAGAACTTAACCATAACAAATTTAAATTTCTGCACTATTTTTACCTGACTTCGGTTACTTTTAATAGGAAAGGTCTAAAACGTACATATTTTTTCTGAACTTGTTATTTCTTTCGCAGGTCTACATTGTTCATGGATTTTCCACCCTATGATGTCTTTCTGTTTTTAGGGATGTAACTTTGTATTTGCATGCCATGGATACCGTTCACTTATTACTTTATATATACATTGGGTCACCTGACCCTTCAATGATTTCTCGTGTGTACAAACCAGACTAGTTGTGTTGGGCATTACTTTTATCGCTTAAATAACCAACTTTCTCTTTGTTTCTATAATTTGTTTTCTGAGAACTCGGAGAATGGCGTTTAGCGTGGTCCTCCAGGGGTCAGAGGGCACAGCAGGCCACTAGCAGGGAGGTGGATGGCAAACGTGTGTCACTCAGCTAATATGGTTGTAAAATATTTGTTGTTTGGCTAACCATCCACCTAGAGGCCCCAGACATTCACTAAGCCACGTGAGAGACATGACAGAACAAAAAAGAGAGACTACAAGAGAAAAATAGCCGAGAAGACTATATCGAGAAACAGAGATGATGGAGAGAAGAAATCAAAGATGGATGTAAAGACATCAAGAACAAAGGGAAAGGGAAGTACCATCCACCAAACGAGCTAAATGACACTAAAGGTAGACGAGATAGCTAGATAGAGCTTTTTCGAGCAGAGATGAAGAGACCAAAGGACGCATCTTGCCAGAGGAGTTGTTTCCCTTAACGGGAAGTTGGGAGCACGAATCCTTTTGATCAAGATAAGACCATGGCGCCAGTAATGGACAACCGTCCGCCACTTGATCGGGCGACTAGTGGAAGCACAAGCGCGTGCATTCGACACCTTCTCCCTCTGCCTTGAGTAAGTAAACAAGATGGAAGACCCGGATGATGAGGTCCTCGCGAACATTGGTTTCAATCGTAGATTTTTGTTTATTTATGAGCAGTTTAGTGGTTAAAAACACTCGCTTGTCACCAGTGTTTTGAGAGGCACTGAGTTCCGATCTCGTCTTGGGACACTGTATGTTGTGCCTGTTCGTATCGGTGGATTTCTCCAAGAACTCGTCCCTCTCCCCTCTCTCTCTCTCTCTCTTCTGATAATGGCAAATTATCCCTGGTTAAAAGCTTTTTCCCACCAAAGCAACCAACCAACCAAAATTGCTTTCGAACATTTCTTCTTTTTTTTCTCTCTTCTCTTCTTCACCCTATGCTACTTCATTCCACAAGAGTATTTCTTCAACTTCTTCCCGTCTTCACGAGTTACTGGTTTCTTTTTCTTCAATCTCTTTATTTTACACCCTGCAAAGTTTTCCACCACTTCTATTCCACTTGAGTCTCATTTTTCCCTTTTATTCTATTTTTGTTCACTCCTTTCACCGCCTGCCCTAGGAAAAGAAACCTCCCTTCAATCTCCGAAAGCATTTTGAATTTCTTGACAGCTTTGCTGAGAGAAATACTTCTCTTATTTGGCACACAACCACATCAAACCACTTTACCAACATCGCACCGCCAGAAGTCAAATTCCATCAGCGATTACTGTGGGCAAAGTTCCAATGAAATATTTTTTTTTAAAGAAGGTTGGTTATTTGAGTTTTACGCCTTGCCAGCAAGCTTTATCACGGCGAAAGAAGGTATTAATATGTTAAAAGATTGTAAAACAAGACTCCCAGTTGATACAGTAACAACACTCTTGACAATAACAAACAACACAAGGAACAAGGATAACGTAAATGATAAGTAAAGTGTTTAAAAATAAAGAAGAAACGAAAATATGAAATACCTAGAAATAAAATCTTTGCAGTAGTTCTCCGTTAGAACTGTCAGTAAACAATCGTTCTTTAACCTCGATTTTAACACAGACTCATTAAGTCCCAAATGTTTTTACCTACCTTCTGCCATCCTCGAGTCAAGTAAACACTCTTGAATGCTCGTACAGACTCTTGAAGTCTCAGTTTCTGTCATTTCCTGTCTTCTACAGACTCTCAATCTTTCAGTCTTTATTAGTCACTTCCGGTTGCTGTTGGAGATGAAGCAGCTGCCTGACTCATCAAGTGACATCACACTCAGGGGGAGATGATGAAGACTACTTTGCAGATGCATTTCGTCTTTTTCTGTTTCTTCTTCAGAATAATCAAATATGAAAATGCTCGTTTCATACAAAAAAGAGGATATATTAGAAACAATCAAATACATGGGGCGCATAGCAACGAGAAAAAAAAACGTTTATTCCTGATTTAGAGTTGTCTGCCAGATAGGAAGTTGAAGCAAGAGTGGTGCCGTGTTCTATCTACATGAATGCTGTGCTTTTATTTTTGTACACTTGTGGTGGTTGGCGGTGGTGATTGATGATAGTGATATCAACAATGACGATGACGAGTTTACAAGTGGGATCATCATCGCTCCGGAGCTAATGTTTTGGCAATACACTCGCTCCAGCACGTGAGCCAAAGCTGAGAGAAGTAACGCAACATGGAAACAAAATGGCGCCAGTGACGTATCTATATCTGTTATTAGATTTAGAGAGTGGCTGCAGCGCCCTCTACCATCTCACCCTCCCACCTTCCGTCCCTTCAAACGCTTCTGCGTCATCTTCTACCAGCAACTGCCAACATTTTCCATTTACCCCGGTATAGGTGGCGCGCGGCAAAAGATGGGGCGGGTGGTGTGAGGCGGGGAGAGAGAGATGGAGGCAATTGAAGCAGCAGGAAGTGCCAAACTCACAAAACATGGCGACATGCTGATACGCATGCGCTCATCCAATCGATATCATCCGATCAGGCCGATACAGATTGCCTCCCTTGGAAAGTCGGCCCCTTCTCCCCCTTCTCCCCCTTTCCCCCCAACAAAGGGAGTGACAGGGGCAAGGAGTGTGTGCGATCGGATCTTCTCAGTTGCTTGAAAAATACTTCGTAAGATTTCCCCCTCCCCTGTCTTATCCTCCCCCGGGCCGACCACCAGCACCCTACAGACAGGAGGAAGAGAGGAACTACTTGACGGGTTCGGAGCTCCAAGTGTGTGAAAATACTCTCGGGGGCTGCAACTTTAGCGAGCGACAGAGTCAGAATACAGAAAAAAAAAATCTCTGTGTGTGTATGTGTGGTGATAGTGGATAAGATCATTTTTAATTTCACATGCGAAGTATAAAAAAAACACTGATCCCGTTGGCATATGTATGTTTGTATTCATACGACGCTAGGGTCTATCGCAAGAAGTTTCAGTCTTCAATATGGAGATATCTCAAATCTTGTTGCCAAGTAACCTGAGCACAAATGTGTTTACCACTTTCAAAATGTCCTAGTGCCACTCCGTTCTTTTGGGAAAAGCATGTTTCTGATTTTAAAAAGAAATTTTTTTCAGCGAAAATCTCAATATTTTAGTAAATTATTATAGCTTCTAAAACTTTAAATTTGTGTTTTACCTGTTGCATTACTCGTCATTATCATCTCTTACGACGGGAATTGCATCACTGTCTTATCAAAAAGGTCGAAAAAGCAAAAACAGTTTTCCTTGGAATTTCTAACTCTTTTAATACAAGTCTTCACACCCTCTCTCATGGGTTTCTGTTTTTCTTTTTGATGTCGGAGGATGCCTATACAAACCCTTTGTGCGCAGTAGCTACAAGTAAGAAGTCCTCCTAAGCTGTTACCGAAAAATCAAGATCCTGTCGTTTGAGGGAGCGTCTCAAATTGGGACTTAATTTCCTGATGCAGGCCCCACAGTGGAGGAATATAACCCTCCACATTATCCAGAGAGCGAATCGTGTCCCTGGAGTAAGAGCTCAATTATTTATCCTGGCAATTTCCGCTGGCACTTCACTAGAGATTGCCATGGTTTGCTTCTCTCCTCCGTGGCTTCCGTGACTACAACATATTACAAACCCTACACAGGGAATCAGAGTCACAAAAAAAGTTCACCTGTTGTGTCTGTGGATGTTTACAAACAAATGACAGTGCTTGAAATTTATTTTAATGCTCAGTGGCATTTTGTAATAACAATGTGATAATTGGTGCTGATAAAACGGACTTTTTTGAAATGGTTTGCTTCGTAATGTGTGGTTTGTTGGTTTAGTCCTTGCAACTCCTTGAGGACCATACAGCTGATGTTCCAGGCCCCTATCATGGTTCTTGGCTTGGTCATCAGAAGATGAGTCGGTGACCTGACTTCCCTAAGGCTTTCACCTGTAAGCTCTTCTAGAGAGGAACCTTCCCGACCAGGCACCTATTGCGTTACAGGGACAATCAGACAATCAAGAATACCTCATGGAGCCCTTTAACCAAAAAGTGGAGGCATTGCGGGTACCAGGAATCAGAACTGTAGAATTAGAGACATACTATGCTGTAATCTGTGTGTACTTATGAGAGAAAAAAGTGCATGTGCACACGAATAAAAAGCTTAAGGTCACATCTTCAAGTATATGAAGAGTGGTTTACTGTGTCTAGGAAACGGTATATAGGAGCAGAGTTCTTCTTCCCCCATACCCCCATTTTTTTCCTTCTGCCGAGTCAATAATATGGGAGGTAAGAAGAGTCCCCCAAGCACTGATCCGAGCTGGTATCGAACCACCGGCCTGCTGAAAGCAAGGACAGAATGCTGACAGAAGTCGAGAGTATTAACTTGAAGTGCTGAGTAGGACGGGGATGAAAATTTGGGCCTGTGGGGGTCTCAAAAGGAAGCACAATAAGTAATGGGCTGGTCGTGATTTTTTTCTTGTTCACCAACTCGGGAAACGAACCGATTGTTCTACAAATATACTGTTGAGCTCCTCTTTCGTGGTATAATTACAGCGTTTCCCTCTTCTCTTCCCCCCTTTCTACTTAAACATGCTTCTAAGTTTTGTTTTTATATTTAAAATATCTGTAATTGGGTTTTATTGTTTTCTTTTTGATCTCATAAGACCAAGAAGTGGACGTCTAGGATGATAGCGTGTTAGTGTTGAGGTTTGAGTCAGGTTTGTGTGTGAGGCTGATGACAACATGTAAAGACCAAACGTCTGTATGTGAGTGCGTCACCCACCTGAGTGCCCTTACACTCACACCGTCTGGGTTGTTGACTTGACAACACTGTTGTGTCGAGACATTACCCTCCTATGTCCCTCCCCACATCTAGTAAACATCTTGGAAAGTGCAATACACAAGACACGAGTTTTTAGCCCAGCCGTGGACCAAATTATTACTCGGCTTAAGGTTGGACAAAGTCGACTGCCGGGAGCGGACAAAGTCCTGCGGAAAGATGGATGTGTCTGGGAGTTGGATCTCAGCCTTTCAACCTAAGCTTCTGGAGCGAGAGAAGGAGAGACAAGCTTAGTATGCACTCTGAGATCCACTTCCCGACTATGACCCCGGCCAACTACAAAGCCACGAAGAGGAGGCGGGTGGAGAAATGTTGGACGTTCGGGACTCGGGACTGCCGCTGTTTGTTGTCTCCCTTACTATCTGTGTGCCGTTAGGCGGCGCGACTGCACACATCATGGCGTCTCACAGCGCCGTGCCGCCCTTTGACTACGTCACCCAGTGTCTGGCGGAGGCACGGCCAGCTCTTTGTGTAAATTGATTTGGTAAGTGCAACGCCCTCTCATCACGTTTGCTCTTTCGCCCCGTCGCTGTTTTCTTCTCTGTCCTCCCAAGCCCTCGGTGGTGACGTCACCTTTGAAGGATGTCCGAGCTTGTTTACAAAGATGGGGAGTACGTCACCGTGTTGTGTGCACGCCATCGGCCTGCTTCGCTTTGCTATATCACGTGATCAGAAGATATTAAAAGATTGGTGGAGGCGAGTGAAAGTGAGGGACGAGGGATGAAGCTTTAAAACTTTCAGGACACGAGGGTCTGAATGCCTCAACCGTAATACCAACCCATCCTTTACCTTGTTACGTAACAGATTTTATACTAATTTACATACCTGTGTTGATGTAAGTAAATTACATTTTCTAAAGAATACTTTCAACCAAAACTTTTCCAGGCTTTTAAGAACGTTTGTTCTGAAACATTTTCTTACAGATTTTCTCTCGTTCATTCCTTTGCCGTGTCTATTCGCCGTAAACTCGCTCATTTTCCCATATGTTCTACAGAACAGATGTTAAAAAACATGGAAACCTCTAGCAGAATGCTCTCTTTTTTATGATTTCTCCGTCTTGTAACCAGGCATTTTAAATTAAGTGCAAGGCTTCGCTGATAAAATTACGGCGGTTATTTTTTAATCTATTTTTAAAACCTTACCCTACCTCAGATTCAATCAGGTTCTGCAGCTAACAGTTCATTTTTTTCTTTTTTCTTTTTTTTTACTTTTTTCACCTTTTTTTGTGTTGCCCCGATGCCAGTGTGAGTCTTTTGCCCTTGGTTATGCAAATGATTTGCCTTGCCAAACTCAAGAAATAAATTAATTAATGGCTTTTTTGGCTAGGTAGTGCCTGGGTGCAGCACACATTTTATCATCTTCTTCATCCAGTCACATCAATGTCTCCGGACTCACAAGGACAGAAGTAAAGGGCAGAAGAAATTAATGTCTCTAGTTTCACATATCTGTCGAATGGCCTTGTTTGTCTGATCACCCGACGTCCATGAATATCCGAGGGCTAACATCAGCTTGAATCACTTTGTCTCTCCACGTTAGAGGCGATTAGAAGTCATGATGGCTCCATTGTTTATGATGGTCTGAACTTGGAGAAGTTTGGCAATATCTTTTTGAATGAGGTTGTGGGAAAGAAAGAAAGAGAAAAACGATAAATAAAAATAAAGAAATAAACGAAAAAATGGGTGTAGGATATAACAGTTTTGGTGAAAGTGAAAGAAGAATTAATTAGACTAAAATAAGGACTATACTAATAAAGAATTACAAAGACAGTTACTAAGAATAAAAAGCAGCTCAGAGGGTGGGAATGTTTGTCTATCAACGCCAAAACCCAGAAACGACGAAGAGGAAACAGGAAAGGACGCGGCTTTGTTTATCCCATCACCTCCATGATGTCCTAAGTCTAACCAATGAGGTCTAACTGACAGACACATTGTCGGGCGACGGTGGGAAGAGGAGGGAAAGAGAGAGAAACTAAAAGTCCCTAGCAGTGGCAGGGAGGAGACCCGACAGCCTCCCACAGTGCCGTGCGCCATGCTGCAATACACCGGCGTCCACCAGGTCTTGCATAATTTACTACAGGCGGCAGGCGCGCATCCAGGTGGCCCTCTTCACGACTTTTTTGTCAGAAGCGTTCTGCTGTCGTAGAGACATTTTTAGTATTCTGGTTGTTTTAATGGTGATGATATTTAGGCAGCAGAGTTGTCGAGAACGGGTGGTGATGGGGAGAGGAGGGATAGGGTAGGTGATTCGGGTTTCATTTGATAAAAAAATAATCAGCAAATGTGGATTGTCCATCACATTCGGCCATTTCACTTTAGCCCTACCACCTGCCTTCAAACCAACGGTTTCCTTGACGAAAGATTAAGATCTTCTGCGCGTGCGTGCATGTGTGTTGGCATGCGTGTGTGTTGTATACAGAATTTACATGATGTCTGAGAACAAGTTACTATTATACTCCATACGCCATGATCAAAGTTCATATTCTGATGAAAGGATAAAAATGAATTAATTTTTTTACATAAAGTTGCAAGTAAATGATGGAGTGTAATTCGTTTCTTCTTTGATGTGACGTTCATCTAAGTCCCTCCGCGCCGCAGCATCGCTCACAGTAGCTGGCCAGCCTCCGCGGCAGCGCCATCCTTCGCGCGGCTGACCTTTCATAGATTCGCGCCGCTGACCTCATGTTGCATGGCTACCCAGACCCAAAACAAATAAACCTTTGGAACAGTCAACAGGCACCAGACCTCCACGGAGGTAAGACACAAAGCCCTAATCCATCTGCAGGGCTGACGAATGTCCGTGATTATCTAGAAGTGGATTATTCAGAGAAGACCCTTGTTTGCGTTACAAGTATTTGTTACTGTTGTAGTTGACCTCTTCTTCGTAACCTCCGAAGTAACCTTATCGCCGGTCTGTAGGTGCCTTTCAGGTAACAAATCCTCCATCTACAGATACGGCCTCTGAAGTCGTCTGTATTTTTTTTTAACATTAATAAAAATAACCTCTCACAAACCCGCGCGTGTTTAATTGCCTTCATCAAAGGAACAGAAGGACATTGTCTCTCTTCTTCTTGTTTTTGTATTCTAACATTTCCAAAACGGAATTAACTGGAACAGACTACTCTAGGGAAAATTTATTCCAAAATCCTGATACAGCGGATAATAATGTTGTGCTAATGTCTTTCATCGTCAGGCGGTATAAGAATAAATATTTACTTCTTCACTTGCTCCCTCGTTCATTCATTCACTTGTCTATCTGTCGATTTGGTCTATATGTATGTAGCTACATGGGCTGTAATTTTCACAGAGCCAGAAGAGGGAAGAGGATCGGAACGTGGAGTTGAGAGCACTCACTGCATGATAACACCGACGAACTGCGGCGTCCCTCACCCGACCCTCACCCGACCCTCCCAAGATGTTTGCACCATTCTTGCCTGCAGCCATTCGTTCTCTTTGGATTAAATCTAATAACTCTTTAGAGGAAAGCTCTCAGAAGGCAGCATTTTATTTTACTGTCCCTGTTTTTTGACAAGTCGGTTCATAAATCCGCCCATCGGTTATCTCCTGCCTATTTTTGTTTAAAAAGGTTTGGGGAATAGCTTTTTACGAATTATATTCATCCTGCGAAAAGAATCCAGAAAAAGGAACAAGGGTATCTGTACACAGGATGAAAGCGTTGCTCGTCACAAACCTCTGGGACGATGACCTGGGGTCATGCTTCGTGAGGAGGGAGGGTGGCGGCACGAAAGAGTCTAACAAGAATTTATTAATTTGGCGCCATGATAATTTGCCTCGGAGCCTGCACGTGGCAAGGAAAGACTCCGCGCATGCCCACAGGGCGGCTCTCGTAATGCTGACGTCACGCCTGCGGGTTTCATCGATCCTTCTCTCTGTCCGTGGCTTGACGGCAGGAATAAAAATCTCCCTGTATTCCCCTTCACTTTATGAGGAGGAAAAGAATGACGAATACTTTTATATCTTCCCCTCCTTCTCTCTCTATCATTTTTCCTTTTCTCTTTTTTTCCCCTTTACGTTTGGGAAGGCGTGTGGCGGGCAGGGAGAGTGGAAGATGAAAAGGAAACACATATCCCAGCATGCAACTGGTGCCACGACGACCTAACATGGAGGGGTCATCAAGACTTGAAGATGGAATATCAGATGATGAGTAAGTGGTAGGACCCATCAAAGCTAAAGGTTTGTCCGCCATCGGGAACTCAAACACTCTCTCCCCTTCAATCACAAAACCTTCATCCCTCCATGCAGGGGTTAATGCATCGTCAGACTCGAGAGCAGGTCAAAGGTGAAGTCACTTGTGGACACTGTGGTAGAGAGAGCGCGCTCTTCTTATCCTAGACAAGCTTTTCTTGTAGCTGCAATACGTTTGTGCCTTTCCGCCAGACAGAAAAGATTTCTATCGAACAAATAAACTTTTGCTGGGCATTGACTGCGAAACAGGATGTACTTCCGGTGCAAAAACCTTCCAAAAATGCATAACTCATATTTGCTGGATGAATGTCTCTCCGTTCAAGTCGTATTTCATGCAAAGTATCTATTGTGGGGTCAAAGGTTAGAAACTGTAGAAACTATTTCATATTTCTTGCGTCAAATCTTATCCTTGACGTCAAATCTCGTCACTGACGTCAAATCAAAATCTTGACGCTGCTTTCTGGCCTCATCTGCGCACCATACAATCTTGAGAAGCGCGTGCAATCATCTGCCCGTCATTCAAGAAAGCTTCTCCATCTCGTCTCCTTGGTGCTACCGATGGAAATAAAAAAAATCTTCTGCTCTAGCCTCTTGTTGATACAAAATCAAATTAAAAAATGTTATATGACCCTTACCCCCAAGACCTCGTGTGATGAAAAACTACATGAGAAGTGGGAGGTGTGCCTTCGCTTTTATGACTGAATCCTTTCTTCCGACATCCCTCGAAATCAGGGGCTGCGACTTGCGAGCATCAGACAATCAGAAAGAATTTTGTTTGCAAGTGCTCACGATACTGGATCTCGACAAACAGTAAATTATTCTTGCCCTTCCATTTTTTCGGGTTTTTTTTTTTTGGTTTTGTTTTTTTGTTGTTGTTTTTTGTTGTTGTTGTTGTTGTTGTTTTTTTCTTTTGTTTGGTTGGTTTGGTTGGGGTTTTTTGTTTGTTTTTTTGTTTTGTTTTGTTTTTGTTTTTTGTTGGGTTTTTTGGGTTTGGTTTTTTTATTTGTTTGTTTGGTTTGTGCTGTCCTAACTAAAATGACTTTGTAAATGTTTTGATTTTATTGGTTGGATGCCATTTTGCCTTTACTGCATGTGCTTCTTTTATTCTCGTTGTTAGCTTACTTACTTTCTTCTCTTGGTTCATTGGAAAACATTGGTTTGTATCCATTCTTTTTTCTGCTGCCAAGCTTACTATCTTTTTCTGTCAAATTCCGCTATTTCTCAATCACAATCCTCGTCAAAACCCAACCAACAGCACCAAGCATCTAGACAACAACTGCACTAACAACAACAGCAGCAGCAGTAAGTTAGATTGAAGTGTTCCAAGCAGTTAAGAAAGCCGCAAGGAAATTTACTGTGAGTTCAGTGATAATTCTTCTTTGATTTGATAATGAGTTTTCTCCTGAACAAGTGTAGTGACCTGGAAGAAATACTGGCCCAGTAAATAAATCACATCATGTCAATGAAATCAAATTACCCTTCAGTCGAAACAGAACTCATCAATGTGCAAGCCGCGCATCCCCAGAGAGGAATAACCGCCATCTTTAATGAGCATTTGGTAAACTGCTTGATTTTCTGCGTGGAAAAGAAAAAAAAAGTCCAACAAAGATCACAAAAATCATAGCTTTTAGTTTGTATGTTAATCAGCTTTCTTCTGATCAACAAATTTATGTAACCCTTCTTTTCACACAACAATTTATGATGGTCTTGCTCACTACAAAATCGTCAGGGTTACCTAACAATCATGGCTGAGAACCATGCATTATAATTATTACTAACATTTTCCACGGAAGAATGAGTAGGGATGAGTATATGCAGGGACTGGGGTGGGGAGAAGATGTCAGTGAGGACAGACGGCAAAGGATGAGGCCAGCAAGTAGATGTGATAAGGTCGACAGTGGAGGATATTCCATTTCTGAATCTCCTTTCCGCTTCGTAACCCCGACCCCGGGTACAACTTTGCAATCAGCCCCGTGCATCATTGGCACTGGCCGCAGCTAAGTGACAGTTGAGAAGACGTTCTTTGATCCATCCTTTTCTTTGACACGAGCGGTGGGTTGGGCAGGGCAAGGAGGAAACACGGGGGGACAAAGAGGAAAGAGTTGATTTGAGGAACGAGTTTAGTGTGTGGGAAGGCGATTGAAAGGGAACGCATTATATGAACAGAAATTGGAGGGAGGGCACAGGTTTGGATCCACGGTCCTGGGCATCGTCGTGATTCACGTGCACTGCCTTAAAAGGGGGCGGGGACCGCGCTTGCCTCGCTTTGATCTTCACCGTGTCTTGCTTCCTAAACTTTGGCCAATGCCGGCGTCTTTCCTCGGCCATCAGAGCGTGAATGTCTGCTGAATTAAGGGAACTTTCACGTAGTCCGATTTCTTCTCCTTTAAAGAAAAAGAAAGAAAGGAATGCATGTTCCATTTAAAGCTAGTCAGTTAGTGCAAGATATAAAAATAGTCAAAAAAATGTACAACCGAAATATGGAGAAAGAGATCTGTTAACGAATGTCTGAATGTTGGTGATGGTGCTTGTCACACGCCATGTCTCAGATCCATATAGAAGGACTGACTGTACGTTTGTGCTAAACATGTGGATCATTGTGTGTAGAGATAAAGCCTTGGAGTTCCAGATAGGTTGAGGATGTGAAAGGCAAGCCTGGTTTTATTTATTCGCCTTCTTACATCTTCATCTTACATCTTCATCTCCATCTTTGCTGAAGATTGTCGGTGAGAGCATACAACCTTGCCTCACCAGTCCTCACTGCGAATGGGTCAGTCAGCTTCCCGTTGTGGATCACCTGGCATGTCCACCCATAGCTCCTCATACAGCTGCTGGATGATGGCAATGAACTTTGGTGGAAATCCGTAATGGTTTCCCTGTCTACGGAGTCAATATCTTTCTCAAAATGTAGTCTTACGATAATGAAGTCACAGTCCGATCGACAGCCATCAGTCGGAACCTGATAAAATCGCTTTACAAGACCTTTTAGTCAACAAGCAACGCCGTCTATCTGAACAGCTGAGCAGGAGGTGATAATTCGTCCTCAGATTCCGCAGATTTTCAGGCCGAAATCTCGCGTGAAGACAGCGCAGGGTCTGGCTGCGACATATCCTGACATCTGGCTACGTCTGATTGGCTTGATAGACCACACCTACCGTGACAAGGACAGCAGCCACCACCATCACCACAACATCAACACCAGTAGTGCTGCTGCCACCATCAGCTTGATGGCCACATCCTCCACTAAGTGCTGGACCCGTGGACTGCTGTCTTTGTCAGTTTGGTTGCTCTTCATGTGAATCTTATTGACGATGCTCACTGCTTTCTTTCCAACATCTGCTTCATATGTTGCTGGCTTCTCTTCTCCTCACTCCCTGGAACCTCCCTTGCACCTACTGAATTTTCATGTATAGAATAGTTCAGTATTTCAGTCTTTCTCTTTCTCTCTCTCTCTCTCACACACACACATATATTTATGCACACATTCTCACTTCCATTTTATTGCCTGTACCAACTAGTCAATTAACAGGGTGTGCCTGGTATTTTTTTAAAAGCATTAAGCTCAAAGACTCCACCCAAATGGCTTCAAAAAGCTCAGTGTTGTTCATCCACAAATTTCCCTTTGATTCAAAATAATTTGATTTACAAATATATCAACATGAAAAATTAGTGTAATGGTTGTCACTGTTGTAGCAACAAGTATGAAAAGCTTTTGTTATTTCAGAAACAAGAGTTAATTAAATCAGAAGTGGTAACAATTATTTCAATAAATGTAATTACCGATTTTATTAATCCTAAATGCCAATTATAACTTTGGAAAGTGTGCTCAGTCACAAAACAAAAATAATGAGAAGAATAATATAAAAACATCTGACGAAGGATGAACGACACTAACATGAAGGCAACCAAAGATGCTGTGATGGTGTTGGTGTGTCTACACTCGCACATCTACAACTGTCTACCCCAACATACAATTCGATGTTACCATGTGTAGCATCTGCTCTGTCCCATAAAATCTTCCACTTGAATCCTTCTCTGCGTTTTTCCTTTAACATGACAGGAATTTAAGCCGTTGCAAAATGCCAAATGACTGACATTAGAAAAACACACAACCGGCATTAGCCTGTAGGGAGGTAGAAAAAATTGGATATGGAGGAAAAAACGCACATTTCAAAGCCTTGGAATCCCATGCTGCCACACTGTCAGAAAGAGTTCATTGCTGGGAGCACTCAATCATCTGCAAGCCAGTCCGTTTAATCAAACTGATAAATGCTATGGAAAGACTGTCTGTCCCCTTGCAGGACATGTAGCTTTTCCATCCTCCTCTTGCCAGCTTCAGTCCCCTTGAATTTAAACCCTCCTTCTCTGCTATGTCTGGATTTTTTAAACAATTTTTTGTAGTCTCAACCAGTTTCTTAATGGATGAGGCACTTGGCCGAAAAATATTAAATGTTTCTCTTTGAAAACCATGTCAACACAGTGGCCGTCGCGTGGTTTTCAGCTGTTACATGGAAAGATTGACAAATCTTTGTGCCAACTGAAGCATGAAAACTGTCAGGTCGCCTGACAGGTGAATGACATCCTGACCTGAACTGCCATGACCTGTTCAAGAATGGTTCAGTCGTGAAATCAAGAATGTCCTGTGAAGTAGTCCACGTTCTACAAATGCACTGAAGACTCTTCGAAGAGTATATGGAGCACTGCTTTGGTGGGAGGAGAGAACACATGATGACTTCATCACCAAAGACCTGTCGAGGGATGCAGAGGACAAAGTTCAAGCTGGTCTCTCAGACCCAGCAAAAGCATTAAAACTACTTCCATGACTGGTACCGTCAGCAGTTTGTTGTGTGTCCAAGTCTGTGAGGAACATTGTCAACACGAAAGGCGCACCGGATGTGTGGTTGACATTAGGTCTTACGGTCAACATCGTGATTTATACTCAGGATGTTATCAGTATTGCGACTTGCAGTTCAACTCAGATGTGGCTGCACACATTCTTTTCTCCTTTTCAGAGAGCTGCTCCTGACTACGCACGAGAAGGACGAGAGCGAACGTGAGGTTTTCAATGTTGTTCATCGCCATCGACGTCAGCAATTGCATCTCCGAGTCCTATTGTACGGTAAATATTCTGGCTAATGTCAGTTTTATTAGCAAAGCTGGATGGAGCCATGTAATCTCTTCAGAATTACTTTCTCTTCCTACGCTGAAGAAAACTTGTTCTCGTGATAAATGACGAGCTTTAATAGCTCAACCCGGCAAGCAAACTAGAACACAAGAGGTTATCTACTATGATAATGTCATACCTATCTAGGTCTAAAGAGATAAAACAGTATAGCTTGCTGAGAAAATTAATATATTGCAGAATAAATGACATTCTATTTGTGGGTAAAATCTGCAACAGCTGGGGACTTGTTTCAGATATTTCAATCAGAAGCGAATGTTATTTCATTTTTTTTTACGGAGCTTTCGGGTCTCTAGAAAATCGCTCTCCGGTAATTCGATATGCATTGGTTCGATACGCGACACAGAAATGTGGGTCTTAAAGAAAAGGGAAAATGTCAGTCAAAAGAAAATTTAGTGCCGTCGTTTCTTTGCCGCGCTCACAATACTCGCTTCAAACGACTTGCCGCAGCTTGTGGACGGGAGGTCACAAACTATGGCAACTTCCTCCTTCTCAAAGATTTATGTGTGTACGACAATAAAAGCCTAAACAAACTTCTCAGACTAAGACAAAGAAAACCAAAGGCTCGTTTTGATGGATGATGGGATTCTGTAATTCATGGGGTGAATGCAAAATCACTGGCTACAGCTTGGGCACGCGCGTGGGCACATATGTAATATTTAATATAAGCACTCGTACATATGAAGACACGCAAAAATGTTTATGACTGATCTATGACCCGGTCACAAATTCTTGACCTTTTAGGTTTCAGTCTACGCCAATAGGCATCCGTTGTTTCACAAAGGCAATACAGTATCTTGCCATTGCTGAATTATAATTGACGACGATAGAAGTGACAATTTTTCTGGTTGTCAATCAGTCAGTTGCCCCTTGACCACCACCTGTTGTTGGGTGGCTGATAAGGCTAATGGTTCTGTAGTTCTGGCACTGTTTGCTGTTCTTTTTGTGGAAGGGGTATGATTAGTGACTGTGTCCCTTCCTTAGGCCATTCTTTTCGTTCCCAGACTATTTGGCACAGAACAGTGAGGAACTTCGTAGTTTCCTCCCCACCCTGCTTCGGGTTTGCCTTTCTTTTCTCTTTTCAAGACCCTACTTTGGTCATAGCGATGTAGGAAGTCTTGTGACCCATGGTTGTTTCTTATTCTTTTGTCTCCCTAGAACTTTCTGGGCAGTAACACTTCTTTGATGTTTCCAGCGCGGGTGTCCTTTATTTCTTGCTGTTGATAATCATGGCTCACTTAGTTAACTCACATGCAAGCTTTACCATCTTGTTTCCCTTCTCCCCTCCACCTACAGTCACCGCTACCACCAGACAACCTCACCCTAACCCTTCATCGTTATCGTTATCCCACAGATATATCATCACAGGATCATCTTCTCTTAACAAGATGAGAAGCGTTCAGAAGCATACAGATTACCTATTCACCTTAAAAGGCTAGGATGCAGTACACATCTGTTGAGCCCTTCTTCGGCTTATATACTAGGAAGCCTGGAATGCCCGGGATTCCTTGCGTTATCTGATGCCAGGCCCCTTTCTCCCTAATTGGTCCTCGACTGTCCACCCCAAGTCTCGCGAGTCTTAAATCTTGCGGTTTGACGGAGTGAAGATTGTTGCTCCTGAACCCCGTTAATTAGTCCTGCACGTGCAGCAAGCACACTGTACTGCCGGCCAGTCATCGCACACGTCTTCGTTTTTGTTACAAAGATCCTCTATTATCTGTCACGATGTCAGTCGTTTATAATTTAAGTGTAACACAGGCCTAGTCTCCTCTCATAGATCTTCTATTACACACAAATAACACAACCAATCTTTATTATGTAACAAAGTCCCTCTGCACAAGGAATCATTTATTATGTAACATGGGTCCTCTATCATCTATCACAGGTCTGCATCATACAAACAAATTTTTTATCGTATATCACAGGCCCTCTTTTATCTATTCCTTTCTTTTCCTTTTGGAGACCATCACGGTACATAAAATACAGGTACAGAGACTTTGTGTTAAAATGTCAGTCATCGAAGAACAATAGGTACTAGTACTACTACCTCCATCGTCGCCATGTTCACTTTTTTTAAACTATAACCACAGAGAATGGAAGATAATGATTGCTTGGCTGATTAATTTCGCAGAAAAGATGTTTATTCACCTTGAGAAGGACTAGGGATGATGGAGGGGAAGGAAAGCCAAGGACCCGGAGAAAACCCCGGCGGCCATCGCCGCGAAAAGCCATCACATATCTTTCATTCTCTTTCGCGATGGAAAAAGGTTGTCAGGTAAAAAAACAGGGTATATTTTGGTAAGTTATATCTGTCAGATGGCTGTCAGACTGGCGCCTTCACTATGTGACCAAACTCACAAGGTCTTTTGCATTATTTCCTATAATTTCGTTGCCATGAAGAGTGGCGTGACCAGTCTGATCAAACCCACCTGCCCGCCACCACAGATTGATTCTACACAAGCCAGCTTGATACGGGAGGGTGAGGGACAGGTATGTTGGACCAGAAGAAGAACATTTTGTGGCAAGACCATCACTATTACAGAACTAGGGCCATCAAACTGGAAGCCAAGCAGCCTCGGAGATGAAGATGCTGTCACCGATGTAGTGTACATCGCAAGCCTCTCCAGCAGGTTCGGATTTCGTCTCTAGGCAATTCAACAGTTCTCTCCACAGAAAATCTAATTTATTGATGGGCTTCCAAAATTGAAATTAGTGTCGGATTACATGAAATCAAATTATTGATGGTATGTAGGAATAAAAATGGACACATCTTCGCATGTTTGCTGTTGGGCTTCTTAAGCGGGACAGTCGCATCGTGGTCTCTTGAAGACGAAAGGTTTGGTGCTTCTTGGATTTTTTTTCCTTTTGTGGGAGGTGAGGGGTTAGACTGAAAGCCAGGGAAAGGATTTAAGGTTACAATCCGATGCCTGGCTTCCAATAATAACTTATTTCTTTTTATTTTTCTGCGTGTAATTCATTCTTCGTCCTAAGTCTGATCTGTATTGTGATAAAATCAAGTTATCGCTGTAAACTGATAAATATTGTAGTGTCCACAAGAGGAAACAATGATAACTCAAAGTTTGATCCTCATGTGAAAAAGCGAGATGTTATCATTGGCCATCAACATCCCAGTCATTACAGTCCTTGTCTGTGACTGAGTCCGAGTACTAGTATGGCTGACACTCTGTACGAACGAGGGAACAGACGAGCAGACACAAGACCGCACCAGTGACTACCAGTGCTTTTCATGATGACAAATTGCAGATGATTACCAAACCTAATGAGTGATTTCCACTTCTTCTCAAAGTAGGACCACACTGCCCCTTCTTGCCTTCACAGGAATTGACTGTCACGGTTTATCGTCCGAGATCGCAGAAACAGATCCATAAACATTCATAAAAAAATAAATTGCACAGAAAGATGAGGTCGGAGTAGCAGGTCTCGTTGGGTAAGATGGGTGTCCTGACTCCCAGAAGGCCGCACATCAGCGAACTGCAATGAATTTCTGGTTGGCAGACCAAGGGCAGGTAGGTGTGAAGGCCCGTTAATTCAGTTGTGATCAGTTCTGGTGTTCATAAAACAGTTCACAGTTCTGACCCTGTGTTGCTGCAGATCAACAGGGAGATAATGTCTGGCATCGTGCACATCATGAGGTTCAGTCACTCTGCCGATGATGTGATGGAGTTTTTATCAGAGTCTATTAACCTCAGACATTTTACAATCGTGATGGAAAGTAGGAAAATATTTTTATGCCTCCTCTGCCTTACTCCCCATCCCCTCATTTGACATTTGACATTATCCGTACTATGTCATAACAGGTTAAATGTCAGACTTAAAGAAGCACTGGACACTAAGTTTGCACACAGCAGGGTTGAAAGTAATGGAAAAGGCTGATAAATGAAATGAAAATGTGTATACGGGGGGTCTTTTGAGAATATGGAGGCAAAGCAGTTTGGGAGGAAACAAGTCTTAGTCCGAACTGTCGTCGTGCAGGGTGTGGGTAGTGAATTGGTTAGTGGGATGGAGGGAAGAAATAGCGAGAAGATTGTTTTTACGGTCTTTGGAGAGTATTGCAAGTACTGAATGGTCTTTGGTCTTGCTTATCTATAGGGAACCAAGAGGGAAATTCACCTTATACAGGGCCCACAACTTTTGACCAACCTGGAGTTAGTAATCACTAAAACACAGGCATACATATACACAAACCTACATTCAGACTCATGCATGCATGGCCTTGTCTTTCTATGATATTGCTATGAGTTTGTCAAGCTCTGACAGCAATGGAAGCTACGGCCTGTGGAGGTCTCTCTCGGCCCTCCTCCACCCATTCGTCAAAGCTGACGTCTGCATGGCGCAGGCCCCGGCGCCACACGCCCGTAATTCGATTTGGGAATCTATCGTCAGTGTCATATCGAGCCGCTGCCTACCATCCTCCCTTTCTTTGCTGACCTGAGCTCATTCCTCAGAAGGTGCCAGAACATGACGCAACCCAAAAGACAATAGGAGAATTCCTGGCCCACTTTTTAGAGCATTGATTCGCATCTCATCGCTGAATCAAAGAATATTTTTATATTCAGTACAACGCTTTTTGCACTCTTCCGTTTTTGCAGCGATTCAGAAAAGTCATTTACGAAATGTATCACATATTTTACTTAACAACAATGGTTGACATGTACAAATATAAGTTTTATCTAGCTTTCTCTGACTGTAAGTTCATTCTGCTTTCAGCGTGAAGATGGTTATGAAATTTTTTTATTATTATTTAATATCATCCACACAATTTAGCAGTTAAAGGTGGTGTGGGTGTTATAATTGTTGATGATCTAGGGACTCTGTTTATATACTCTGTATTATATATAAGTTCAGCATACCTGAACGAGTTCTGTTATCAGCAGGGAAAAAATCCAGTGTGGAGTAAAATTTCAAAGGCTGTAAATGTCAAATCTTTTTAAATTTTAAACCGTGTAAGATGACTATAAAATCTGCTAATTCGTAACGTTAAAAAAAAAAAAAAAAAAAAAAAAAGATGTTTATCGAGTAAAGGAAGTTTTAAAGATACAGACACAGACATGTAGGCAACCATGGAGGAGGGAGAACAGACATCACACATCGCCAGTTCTATACACAGTTTTCCTTGCTTTACTCAAACTTTGAGATGACTCAGAATCAACAACACTTGTTACCCCACTTTCATGCCCAGGTTTTCACAACGACAAAAATATTCCCAAACTGTAAGTGATTAGGGAAGTTAGTTATTACGTCTTCATACGTCTTCGTGCCATACATACTGCGATCTTATGGGGAACCGTTCTCTTCATCAAATACATTTTGTAATAAAAAGAACGGTCAAGGAATAAACTGCACTATAACTCGCTAACAAACCTGATCGAGCGAGGACCAGAGAGTCATCAAAAAATGTTTTGATTCAGCATCCTCCTCAGATGACCTCGATGACAACCTGCTGCGAAAGTAAGTAGGACTTGAAGAGATGAATAATCGGGCATCTGCCTCTTAAAAGGTTAATAATAGAGATGAAGATGTGGACTCAACATCGAAAAGTACAGATTAAGCTTGAGGATAACAAACTAATAACTTACTGTTAAGGCAAAAAAAAAATCACGAAGATGGGAAAGTATTCAAACTAAAAATCTCTACGAATTAAATCAGATGTCATGGAGAACTTGAGAACGCGAGATAAAGAACTCGAACAATAACCAGGTCCAGTTTAGTCGCTCATCTAAAATAGTTCATACCAATAAGCATCCTGCAAATTGAACTGCTTGAAACCTTCAAGATATTACAATTTTTTGAACTGTGCCTTTAAGAGCGCCATGCCGACACCAAGCAGCTCCAAGAAAGCTTGTTTCCCATTTCCTGCACGCCAAGGGCGGACCCCTGCAGGCTGGAAGAGGGAGTCTGAGTGATGAACGAGTTGAGTGAAGTGAACCTTGTAAGATGTCCACAGCCGTCAGCCACCGTGAGATGAGGTCAGCGGGGCACGGCTGCAATCTGTTCATCGCTTCATCGCTGCCATCGAATGACTGTCGTCTGGAGATCACGAAACAGAACCTGCTTCTAACGGCAAACGCCGTGCTCGACACGGGCGAATCTTGGCTGCCAGGACAACTACAAGCGAAGCTTTAAAAAAAAAGAAATAGGGAAGGATGCGTGTAGGTGGGGGGTGTGTTGGAGGATTGGGAGGGGGGGGTGCAGTCAGGATGGTTATATAAGGAAATACCACCTCCAGTACTATCATAGTCCAATCTCTTCAAGTACGAGGTTACTGTTACTCTGATTTAGGAATTTTCGTGTTGCAGCAAGATGTATTTCGTGTAAGATGTGTTCTTTACAGGCATGCCATTGTTATAAGTGGCCATTGTATGCAAGCTGTCCATACAAACATCCAAACGCATACGGAGGTAGAAAATATGCAGCAATAATTATAGTTTCTTTCTCGATCCACTTTCTGTTCGTTCCTTCATGTTCCTGGAATTGTTCACTGTGTGTGTGAGAGAGACTGAATGTGATGCCCTTTTCTGACATATGGCACCATTACCCACTGCCCTTTACATCTTGTAAAGCACATTGAGGTGTCGGTGGAGAAATGCGCAGTGGTGGTGTGGAGGTGGTGGTGTGGTGGTGGAGGTGGTGAGGTGGTGGAGGTGGAGGAGAGAATGCGCAGTAGCAGCAGAGGGAGCAGAAATACCATTAGCAGCAGCATTAGTATAATCAGTAGCTTCAAAATTGCAGATGGCATTTCAGAAGATGATTTTTTTTTTTTTTGCTTCGCGGTTTTTTAAGAATTTGCTGGTGTGCCTTTTTTTTTTTTTTTTTTTTTTTCATTTGGTTACTTATCTGTCTGCGGATTTTCATCTCTTTCTCTCTGTTGTCCCTCTTTGTCTCTTTTTGTCTTTAGCATTCTTTTCTAGATATCTCCCCTAATGTGGTGTGTGTGTGGTGGGGGGGGGGAGGAGGGAAGGAATCTATGTCAGCGACATGGAGGGAGAGAAAGTCTACGACTGACATCATGTCGTCCCATGTTCAAAGAATCCTCTGGCAGCCATTTTTTAAAAATAATATTTACAAGGTCATGTTTTATATTTTTTTTAAATGCGCGATGTAAATAACTGTTATTTGCGGCGAAATCGTGTTCTGCACAATACTTGCCTTCTAAAGATAAATAAATAAATAACAGTCTTCTGGCATTTCGCAGACCTCACGGTGCTATAGGTAATCCATCGTAATCTTCGCCATGAAAATCTCCGGATTTTCTTTGCACTTGGAGTAGAATAAAAATCGATTGCCACTGTTGATGATTACTCTGTACTCTTTCGTGTAGCAAATATGGCGTGTAAACAAATAAAATTAGGCTTAAATGATGTACACATCTACAGGCTATTTGCAAACCTAAAACATTTGCTCTTTCTGGGCGAGTTAAAGGAGGATATGGTACTAGTTACCGTATGTTGATATTTGTGCATGTAAGGGAGACCGTCTTCATAAACAATGAAGAATGAGACTATCATACGATTGCACCAAGGGAGGTAAGAAGGTAACTAACAGAGTAAGACGGAGTTATGTACCCTAGTCAGAAAATTTCCCTTTTCGCCCTCCCCTCTCCCATCCTGCTCTCTCATTACATTCCTTTCAGCCAGAAGCGCAGAAAGTTTATAAATGTTGCATATTTTGCTTGGATAAAAGACTGCCAGATTAAATAAACACTCGCTTTATTTTGACAAAGTTTGAAAGGAGTACAAGACAACACGATTTAGTTTCGCATTTCCTCGACGATCAACACTTTTCCTGGTCGCCAATATTTTTCCTCTTGTGTCCCTATTCTTAGCGATGGACGTGAAGGTCGCTTTTTCGTAAGAACTGTGAGAACAAGTCAGAAACTGCACGTGTAGAGTTCATATTGTGAGGTGAGTGCGGTGTGTATTCTTCCGCCAACTCGTTCACGCACTGCACGCTGTCTAACTACGCGAACTATTTCTGTGCAGTTGACAGAACACAGAGTAAGACACACATACGGAGACTACAACCACCAGTACCAGTCTTAACAGCTCTGCTGCTTGACGGAAAGTGAGGGATGTTCCGGAGTTTTCAGATAAGAGGATAAATTTACTTACTAATTCTTCCAAAAGCAATGCGCTGAATCATTGCGATCACGTGATTCACTATATCAAGCCAGAGAGCTGATGCAACCCTCTCTCAAAAGAAAGAAGGAAATTTATCTTAATATAAAATTTTTCTAGTTTAAAGACAAGTTTCTCAATCTCTCTGACTCTTTCACTCACTCTCATTCTTTTCTTTTTTTTTTTTTTTTTTTTTTACTTTCTACTACAACAGAAAAATCATGTTCAGGCACAAAACTGCCAGTCTGCAGTTTCTAGTGCTATAAGCACTTTGTGGTACGAGGGGCACTTTCTGTACTGTCAAAGAACAAGAGGATGAAAGGTCGACAGGGTTTTTCCGTCACGTGACATAGATGATGATTTTACATACGTTGATAATTCTCTGTATGGCAATCTGGAGCGGAAACCTGATTGAGAATGATGTTAAAGTTGTCAAGGCTTCATTTAGTGGAACCATAGGCGTATCTGTCACCTCACGATTTTAACCTTTCTGTACAGAGGGATTTTTTTAGGCAAATTTTTGTTGAAAACGGAAAGAAAATGAGTATAAACAGTATTTTCTACCATTGGTAACCAATCTTAACTCCATTATTGTACCTTACTAGTTCTTTAAGTAAAAATCAAATGATCACATTAAGATCGACAGGAGCGAATTTTCTCGTTTGTCAATTTTAGTACAACAGTAAATTCCGTGACATGTCGGTCGCATCATGACTCATACTCTGAGCTCTGTGTCAATGTTTCAACATGTTGCTCACGTCACAATAACGGACACGCCGTCACCAAGACTAGGGCATGGCTACGAGATGTAGGTCACACTAACTCTGCGGTTAGAATAAGTACTAGCAAGAGTGATGTGGGGGAGGGGTGCGGATGCTGGGGATTACAGTTTGGAGAGGGAATGGTGGAAGAGAAGAACCAGGAAATTGCGATGCGTGAATTTCGTCAGGTCCGCACCCTTCGAGAAAAATCGAAAGACTTTGTAAGCAAGATGGAGGATGTGAACTGTCTCTTGCCACAGTTTGCTGTGCGGAAGCGCCATGTCTGTCCGCCGCCACAGGGCGCTGCGAACGACAACTCGGGGCTGATCAGCGACCAGGATAACGCGCCTTGTCGTCGTGCAGCGGGATGATAAGGCAAATCGCCGGAAGTGATAGCCAGGCTCGCAAGCCGAGGCCCACCGAGCAGACGACCTGGCGAATCGTGGCATGTGAGTGAAGCTGCTCACCCCAGTCTTTCTGCCTCGTGAGCTCCCGCGGTCAGCTTTCACAAGGAAGATGTCCCAGCATGGATCTCCATACAGATGGATCGCTGACCGCCATGGCGCCTGTCATAAGCCCACGTGACTAAGGAGGTCGACATGGCAACAAAAAATAAGGTCGTTGGCTTGAACTGTGGGCATGCGTAGTGAAATATCTAATTCGGTCTGCTTTTTTTGTCAGAAGATGTAGTAAGGGAAATAACTCACAGATCGAGCTCGTTTGACGCTGACGTATCACGCATGCGCGGAGAAAACAGGACGTTCCTGAAGGAGGTTTGTATTTGTTTATGGGAGATAAACAAGTCTGTGCTTCCCAGACTTCTCCAAATAGCCATTTCCAACAAGATGACAATGGGTATAATCGGAAGCGATCTAGAGAGCTCTTTGAAGAACGTTTAATAGAAAAAAAAACAAACAAACATGCAGATAGGTTTGTTTCTTTATATGTTTTTGTCTGCCTTCCTGTCTGAAATGTTAAGGACATATAAATGCACGTGCACACTGGGAGGGAAAAGGAATATTAACCTATTGCTACTAGCAGTCTGCTGCTTGTGTGTGTGTGTGAATGTATATTAGTTTATCATGGCCTCCACATCTTGATCTCTAAATCTCTTAAACGTGTTTTCATTTTCCAAGACATGAAAACCCAGAAAATTTAGAACCATTACTTACATATGTTTTAGTACACAGCAAAAAAGAAACGAGAACACGATCACTTTCAATTTTACTTTGATTATTCATACAGATATATTTTTAAAGCGAAAAACATGTGTGCCTCATTTCTGCAACATAGATGCCTTTGTGATTATATTTATTTTCTCCTTTATACACAGCGGGAGGCACAATGGAAATCACAGATGACGAAAAGTGAGAAAGATAACCAAAAACGACAAAATAGATAAGAAGATAAACATAAGATTAACAAATGACAACAGTAAAGAGGATTAACAGTCTAATTCAGGTACAAAGGTAAAGTAAGGACAGAGAGGTTTGTCAATGTTAAAGACCAACCTGAGTCCATTATGTTGAACTAACAACTAAGGTGCTGCCAATAGTTTTGCTGTAAAAAATTGGGAATTTTGTTGTTTTATTTTTGGTAAAAGTTGTCTGAACAAAACTCCACCTACAGACTTCATTAACGGATGAAACCAGTGAGAAAGCTTCGAGCATATGAGAATATGGCTTTGTCAAATCAACCACCCATATGTGTCATCAGATAAAATGTTGTCTGAACCTCTTTCCAAAATTTGGAAAACCCTGCGCTGTACTTCCGAATGCAACAGATCTTGGAAATGAGTATACTAAGATAAGTGAATACGATGCTTACAAATGTCTACTCTCGGGTAGGTCTTTAAAGGAGATCGAAACGAAATGCAATGATACAGTAATGGGGGAGAGTCTTTGGTGATAATGATTAAAGATCACAGAACAGGAAGTGAGAGATGGAGTAGACAAGAAAGTGACTGACTCCCAGGCAGGGATTTCCACAGTAATATATAAATTTTAGTAAACATACAAAGACACAACTGCAGGCACTGCCCAACAGACATGCAATCAAGCCATACAAGCAAACCACAGCCTTTCATTCGGTTCTGTCACTTCTGATTTCAAACTTTTGTCTCATTTTATCAAAACATGTAAGCTGCTCAACCCGGAAACTTCTTTTATAATTTTTCTTAAGAAACAAGAGTAAGTCGTTTCCCCGAGGCAAATGTCTTATTTATGTAGCAACAATGAGATGCCCTGACTCCGTGAACACTGATGCTTTTTTACCCCCAGGGCATTTTTACTAACATGTTTTAACTATGTCTCCAGGGGTTCAAAAAAATTTTCGGAAACAAGACGGTTATCATGGAGATTTCCATGTCGCCCTCGAGTAACGACTTGACATCGTGTCATAACTAGGGCCTCAGGGTGAACTGTTACCCAACCTTCTTTCTCTATTTTTGGTTTTCTCAACATACGTATACCCTTTTTGTGATTGTCCATAAGCCACGAATTAGGTTAATAAAATTCTCCGAGACTAGACAGGTTCATTTGTACTCCGACCCAGGAAGCAAGCTCCACGCGTATCACCTGGCTACCACCGACAACCTAGATACAAAAACTGAAGGTTTGGACATGGGTTACTACTAACATTCATGTCACTTCCTCTTGGTCGTCTTGAATGTCCATGTAAGGGTCCGTGACGAGAGACATTAAGCCAGTGTGTATCGTATCTGAAAATAATTTTTCGGCGTCGGAGGTCAAAAGGTTACAAACTCAATATACACTGGCCCACCTTTGCTCGTTAAATGGTCCACATTTACAAAATGTCAGAAGTTTCACATTTTTTACGAACATGCTTTGACTATAATATACTTACATGTCTGAGGACAACTTGATATCTTATTATGCATTTGGTTGTTGTCTATAGTTGTCTATTGTCTTATTTGCCGTCTACATCCTCTTTTTTAGCCATAAAGGTTTCTTCGAGCAGTTCATCGGTGAGGTGACACAGTCAATACAGTCAGCTATATCTTCTCTGTTTCATTATCATACATATCATAGCAATCTACGGATGATTTGATCTAAGGACAAGAACTAGTTCCGAGTATAACTTAATCCGCTTTTATCACAGATTAGTAATGACTTTGTCTGACCTACGACCTAAACTACGAGCTGTATAACTGTACCGCCTAAACATCTTCATCTGGTAAAGATGCTCACTCCTGCATCAGCCATTTTCAACAATTAAATTGGTTTGGTAGTCTCGGAGGAAAGAATTTTCTTTTCTTTGGTATCACTTTTTCGCAGAAAAATATTTCTGCAATCCGTAAAGCACTGGACCACAACGATACACAAAAGCAGGTGTATCGGCATCCCATGAAGGATGATGACAAGTTAAACTTGTATCGACAGTATCATACCGGCCATTCGCACTGCTTCCCTATTTATAGAAAACAATAACATTTATGGTTTTTCAAAGAGGCATTCCGCAGATTACTCAGAAAAAATGATTCGCACCTCTATGTCTATAACAGTGATGTAAATAAAAAGTATTTGCAGCCTTCATCACAGTTTTGTTTTTGTAACGGTCCAGGAGCTTGCCTATAGGGACGTAGACGTACTTCAAGCACTTATTTATGAAATAGATGGATTATGTAAATATGTAAATAACTGCTGCAATGTTTGGCTTAACTTTGAATTTTAGGGCTCGTTATTTTATCGGTCCTCACGCACCAACAGACTATTCTTACACACACACCACACACGCACAGACGCCTCTCCTTCACACCTTCTCTCTTACACTCACACACACCACTCTCTCTTTCTCTCACTTATTCTAAACAGAAAATATTGTACTACTGTGATCAGTTACTATCAGCACATTCCGTCGAACTTTCACACAATTCACCTGAAGAATGTCCACGCTGTCTCCAGCAAATCTTGAGGTCATGACCCTTTTCCTTGTCTCCTTACATTTCCAACGTCTGAAAGTTTAAAGCTGTTTCTGTATATGGAACATTCAACACATCCCATGATAGTATTTTCTGTCCATATTTTCTCATATCCTTTGGCTGTGTTGTACTCTTAGTGGAGTCAGTGCACGTCGCCGTGGTCACGAGATCACGTGACAAACCTGTTTTCCTTCCGTGATGTTTCGGATGTTTGACCTTTATCTGGTCGGGCAGTTTTCAGTGAAATACCTTCACGAAAGTTAATTCCAGCATCACTAATGGCAATAGAATTTCAAAATGTTTTAAATGTTTCAAAATTATAAAATAAAATTTTTAAACGATATTTGAAAGGCACAGAATGGGTATGAGCAGCAGATGGAAGTAATTATGTGATGGTGATGATGATGATGATGATGATGAATACATTGAGGATGACTTCACACGAGTCCCACTTCACAGACTTCCACTGTATATGTCTTCCACACGTCACTGCTTTTTCCACAGGATAAAATTTTTTATCTGCTTTCCTAAGATGCATCCTTGCAATCAAAGTCACTGCCACGTATTTTCATGATCACCTACTCGGGTCTCTTGTTACATCAGACTGGCTTCACTAAAGACACTCCAGCCAGCATCTGTGATTTCAGGAGCCCGTGAGCTCGGTGGAGAGGTAAAGGGTAAAGGTCACAAGTGTGACGTCACTACTCGTCGCCATGGTTGAACGTTTTTGTTGAGGTCCAAGGAGATCAGGGTAAGGACAGAGTTATCTCCCAACCGCTGGTCCTTTCTTCTGTTTGTTTCCAATTATCTGTCTCTGTTCGCGATTGTGAATGTCGGGATGTGCCTTTAAATTCCTGGGAGCCCCGGCAGGACTTCGCCTCGGTTCTACTTGTTTCGACGGAGTGTTTTGATAGTCGTTCACATTCTCGTAGTCGATGTCACTGTCTTCATCGCTGTCCCCTTGTCCAGCGGTGGTGGAATCCTTCCTGGGACTCTGAGGCGTTGGAGTCTTATCTCTGGAGTGCATCGTGAGAAGGGACTCTTTTTGTCCGACTGCTCCGTTTGATTTGGCAGTCTCGTCAAACTTACTCGCGATGTTTTTCAGTTTAGGGGTAATCTTTACCCCATTACCACCCCCTGGCTTGACTGCCACCACTGGCTTAACACATTTGTCCATGACTGCTGTCTTCGGAGATATTGCCTGTTTGGGGACCTTCAGACGATCTTCCTGGATCTTGGCTCCATCCGACTCCTGCCTCTTATACCTTCTCGTATCCTGGGGTCCCTTTACTTCCCCGTTCTCAGCACCTATAGGATCCGGACGCTTAGATCCTACAGGCTGCTGGGATCCTAAAGGTTTGGTCTGAACGGACTCGTGTTTTATGATACCCGAGCTCGGCAAGGCTGTCGTACTCGAATGGTCCTGGGAAACATTCTCCTGAGAGACATTCACGTATCCCCGAGACAGACACGGACGTGGTGGTGGATCTGGGTTCTGGTAGAACTCCGGGCTGGGCGATTCCTGAAGTCGCTTGGATTCCATGTCGATGTAAAAGTCGTTGTCGCTGCTGGGGTTGGCTCTTGGTGAGTCGAGCCCCTGGTCCGGAACGTTCTCCATCGGCACGATGTACTCGCCGTAGTTGGAGTCGCGGGCCGGATTCGGAGCATTCTCGTACTCGTTGTCGATGCTGCTGGACGAGTTCCTGATGGATGGCACCGTACTCCCAATCTCATAGGTCTCGTTCGTCGATCCTTCCGGCACCGACATGTACGACTCTTCATTGGAGCTGATGGAGGGCTGCGGCGGCTGCAGTGCATGATGGGGCCGAGACTTGGGCTTCCGCTCGACCGCCATCTGGGACGGTGGCTGAGGCTGGGGCTGGGGCTGGGGCTGGGGCTGGGGCTGGGGCTGGAGATCGTCGGCCGAGGGAGGCGAGGGAGGCGATGCCTTCTTGTCCGACTTCTTGTTGCGCCTGAAAGAAACAAGGAAAGGTCAGATTGCCGGTCTCAAACAAACGACTTCGGTGACTAACAAATAAAGTCACATCAAACCGTGCTAACGATGCCTCGAGAATGGGCCACCTGATGAAAACAATGGACCAATATCTACTCAAAATTCTGCCACACAAAGTGTGGGTTAGGGTTAGTGAGGCAAGAGGTGGTGTTGGCAAGATAACAAGTAGCTGGATTCCGAACTAAGACTTTGATTCTGATGTACCGGAACTCCAGCACTCCGACACTCTTATGGAACAGGCTACAAATAAAAATCTAATACTTTAAATAACTAAATTAAAATCAATCAATAATAAATGTAACAATAATTAATAACATTAATAAATGTAAGGACTAGTGAGCGTATCACTACCATCACCATCGTTGTCGTCATCTTTACCATCATCGCCGAGGCTAACATCGCCATGCTAAGCCGTGAAAATCAACACTGTAGTATTATATTAAACGATGCAACCACCCAGGCCACCCCGCCGCAGTGACAACCTCCCACCACAGATCATAAAAGGGTTCAGGGGGTCGAAAACTCACCTCCGTCTCCATACAAAACAGATGATGATGATGATGATCACAATCACGACGACAGAGCTGATGACTCCAACACAAATCCCGATGATTTTATCATTGTCCGAACCTGCAGCTGCAATTTGAAGTAAATCAAAACTATATTCAGACTGCCGCTCAAACACTCCTCCACACCCACCTCGCACAAACACATACACATACACATATATAAATCACACTGAATACACTAATAAACACATGCATGACACTAGGGACGCAAACAAGCATTGAATATTTGTAACACACTGTCACGGTCACACTGATTACCAGAAATATTTGTAATACACTGTCACGAAAAATTTATGAGCCCGAATACTTGCATCTTCTGTGACGATCACAGTGATTACCAGAAATCTTTGTAGCTCATTGTAATAATTACACTCATTACCAGAATTATGTGTAAAGATATTGTAATGTTCACAAGGTTTACCAGTTGCTGCAGTGGTCTGCGTGGTTGTGACACTCGTCGCCTGAGTGGTTGTGGGTGTTGTCGAGATGGAGGTAAGGTTATCAGTCGACGACATTTCAGTGAGAATTTAACTGACTTCTGAAACAAACAAACATATGGCGGGTCAGGTTAATACTTCCTGCAATCAATAGACTGGTCACAAGAAATCCGAGCTAACACTTTGTTGCAGGAGGTGCTGCGGGTGGAAGTCACGTCGTAGAGACTGGACAGACACGCAGCTGGTGGTAACAGCATCAGTACAGTGGTAGTACAGAGGTAGTATAGTATTAGCACAGTGGTAACAGGTTTAGTTCAGTTGTAACAGCATTAGTACTGTATGAGTACAGTTGTAACAGTCTTAGTACAGTCTAAGTACAGTTTGAATAAGAATACAACCTACAGGTCAGGTTACAGAGAACAGAAGATGCCAGCTCTCCCACTGACTCTAGCCTTAAAAGCTGAGCGCATTCCCATAATTCCCAACTTTTTCTCTTGGAGGTGATATTTGTAATCATGTGTCGAGAGTCACACCCTTTGTACCTGTTAACTCTAAAGATTTCCAGGCACCAATCACTAACACCTCAGAGCCTTAACTTTCTCATGTCAAATGACCAGGTTTATCCAGCCTACTACGAGGATTTAGCTTCTATTTTGGGGATTAGCTGCTCGGATAACTAAGCCTGAAGGTTGAAGGTCAAACCCCGTATTCACTGGCTCAGCGTCGGGTAGCCGCGTTGTTTATTTTAGCTCAGGTGTTCAGTTCCGATAACTTCTTCCCACCAAAATATGGCAGAAATTGTAATTGTTTTAGTTCAACCGAACACACACATTTCCAGACCGCCTGAATACACTGGGCATATATAGTGGCACAGAACTATTTCAAACATTTTTATTGAACTGATAATCTGAAAAAAGAAAAGAAATTACATATTTCAGTACATATATTTCAGGTCTTTCAGTACAACCTCGTCCCGCGCACGCGCGAACTCACACACAAAATCGCGCGCGCACGAAATATGAATATCCTGTCTGGCATTGTACCAATCTCCAAAGCAAGTCCAGCTTGCACTGCGTACAAACGATTGAAGTCAACCACTGCCTGGAGGGAAATAATAGTTACAGATTCCAAACTAAACAACACATAAACATTTAGATGATGTACAAGTTCAGATATGAACAGCAGACTTGAACTTTAGGATGCAAGTAGGTGTTTCATTTTCCATGTCAAAACTGGCCATGAAGACCACCAGTATGTATGAAAAGATATGCATGTATATGAAGTGCAATAGAGAACCACAGACTTCCCGTTGCTGCAACTGCGCCATCTTATGTTGGTTTTCTCATTGAGAGTGTGGAAGGCTCACTGCCACGGGTGTTCCACGTGAAGAGAACATCCTGCTGAAGGTCTACAGGTCTGGAACTGATCCAAGATAGTTGGCGGGAAGGTGACAAACTTTGGTGGTAAACTAACTCACTAGTCGGAGACTGAATAAGGGACAACCTGAAGGAAGGTGAGACTTGCCAAGTAGATTCCTATACTAACATATTAAGAGAGACAGACATGAGTTGTAGACATACCACCTGCAAACCCTTGAAGACAAGGCAAGCGACAGAAGAACTACCTCCTCACCTGACGACACTTCGTCTGTCTCTACATCCCCGCTGCACTCAGGTCGCCCCAGCCTCTGATGTGTATGTTAATCACAGCCGTGTGGACCATGCGTCATGTCACAGCTGCAGCAGCTGCCTCGTGGTCGACTGTTTTAAAGAACATGATGCTAGCCAACAACAACAATGCCGCGCTGAACGACGGGAAGTTACGCAGGTCCATGTGACTGGAGCACAAAGTCCAGCTACCTGCTGAAGGATGGCACTCGTCAGCTAAAGAGAGAGGTATAGGTTCGTCTGTAGGAGGCAGGGGTGGGGGAAGCAGAGGGAGGGGTCGACAGAAACCAAAAACAGAAAATCGTTGACGGAGGTTGTGCAAGAGGATAGGAAAAAACGCAGGACATCGAGACAGACATGGTGGTGACAACTGTTTGAATCCTTTTGACCACGTTGACACGTGAGTAAATTTAAAATGAGCCTCCTACATTTGGTCGGGTCCTAGTTTAGCCACAGGTTGTCAACACTTTTGCAATGTGTATACTAGTAGCCTGCCTGGCACTAACTGTCCTCCGAGTCATCACAATCCTCCTTTTCGTTTTTAAGTGTGCATAAAATGTGCTCTGCCCCTGCTGCTTTATGAAGATCCCCACCCTTGCCCTAGACACAAACCATTTATGAATCCGTCCCAACCACAGAGGTCGTCAGACCTATAAAAAGACTACTGACTGGTGTGTTTCGTAGATGACAATAAGTAAGGATACTTTGTACCTATTCTGTTCGTGAATTCATACTAGGTTGATGACAGCCCCTTGCCACCATCATGACCTGTGTATAGGGATTACTAATAATGAAGAACAGATAATTATCACTCCGATTCATTTGTGCATATTAATATATGAAGCATGTTATGCGTGAAAAAAATATTAAGCAGAACTCTTTTTATGCAAATCTTTATGTTTGGTTTTTGAATAGACTAAACCTGAGACTGGTGATATAAGACTTATTTTCATATACATAAAGACCACATACATATCAGTCCATTACATGGTGGAGCCCAAATCACGCACGAAGTATGGATGTCGCGGCTTTGTTATTGTTCCTGCCCAGGTACCTGTCACGTGACTCTGACGTCGAAATGTAAAACTTGCAACGACCTGCTAACTGAAGCAAATCGGCCTCAACTGCAGTCACGTGATCCTGGGGCCGTATGCATAAGGTGTAATACGTCACTTTACGGAAAACTTCACAGGTGTTTGCGGACCCTCGTGCTAGCGACCCCTTGACCTCACCCACATCGCGTTTACGGGGCATCGTCCTCAAAGAGACCCCACGTGGTGCTGTGACATGAAACTGGATACGTACACACGTGCATCAGAAGCGAGTCTCAATGTCCTGTTGTTTATCTGCTCACAACCAGCGGCCTCATTCTTTTTATTGTTCTTTCCTTCAATAAACCTTCATTGCCATTACCTGCTGACCGAGAGAAATTTCGCCTTGTAGAGTATCTGCTTCAAGGCAACCACGCCCTCTACACAAACTTTCCGAGACGATTTCTTGCGTGGTGGCCTGGTGACGCCCGTGGTGGCCTGGTGACGCCCGTGGTGACGCTGTGTGGTGACTGGTGACGTGTTGTGACGTGCGCTCCGATCAAGCATGAACTCATGGCTCTGCTGCGATCGCAGGAAGTGCTTAGTCGGCATTATGAGCTGGGCGATAAATATAGGACACAGCCAGCTGTCATTCTGTTTCTGGAAAACCTTCAGGGCATTTGAACTGGTAATTACTAATACGTCACAGGAATGTCCGAGTTATATTTAGGGATCAGCCAACAATTTTTGCCGTTCAAATTTCATCAAAGACAGCTGTTCCCAGAATCGCTCATGAGAGATTAAAAGTGTTCTAAATAGAAAATGAATAAGAACAGAGTTGTCAGCAGGCTTGCTACTTTGCTGGGTTTTGTTACACATATTTTCCGCCTGACAACTTCCACTTCGTGACGGTTGGTATTAGTGAGCCGTACAGCGATTTCTGGGTGGCGCATCCATGCCTGAAGCTTCAGTCTTCTCAAGACACAGAGAGAGAGAGCGGTGAAGAAATGAAAAGCGGCTTACTCTTTAGTCAGTTTTCAACAAAGAATGTAGAAAGTCGAATTATTTCTCTAACTTGTCTTCTCTTTAAACGTTTGGTCATTCCTATTACGACCACGATGGCTGGATGCACTATTTAAATGACAAATTACGACTCGCCACCACAAAATGATTTTCCACTCACATAAAGGACAATAGTCTTCGACCTCCACTTCCCGATTTAAATTCAATAAACTGAAAACATATAGACCACAAAGCTCGAGCTTTTGTATCTCCGTCAACATGTGAGTTCGTATCGTTTTCTTGATATTCCTAGTTAAACCGGAAGTGAATGTATGCTTTGACCTCGTTCTAGACTCTAACGAAAAAATGTGTGTGCCAGCAGTCCAGAGACAGATGTCCGAGCTCACAAAGCAGTTTCCTAGCAAAGGTGATTAGGGTCACATTCATGGAGTTTCGCTTTCTGTAAAATCGTAGTTCTTGGTCATTAAAACTGAGGGGAATCCCCTGCTGGGTTAAAATAACAGTCAGAAATAAAAATACACCAAAATCGAGTTACACTGCGACCATTATTACTGATAACTAACCGTGGTCACAGTTCAAACCCTGTTTTAGTACTGCATTCCTATTACAACCCCTTGTCATAGAGTTTGACTTCTTTGTTCATGACAGACTTCAATATTAATCAAGAAAAAGGTTTGTTTGCAAAAGTTGAGTAAACAAAGCTGACCTCGATGCTACCCAATACCTTCTGGCCGGAGGTGAGTCATACTCACCACAACACGACAGTTCAGTGTCACTGCATGATCCTGCTTCCTCAAACCCGACTTTGTGAAATTAGCAGAAATATTATAATTGATTAGGCTATGAGACTATGCATCGGTTATATTCAAGAAATGTTTTATTATTATATTTTCCAGGAAGACTATCACAATCCTTCAAACATTTCTCTCAGAGAAACGAGTTGCTTGTCCGTTAAATATTCCAAGCTCTCCACCAAAACTCGTCTGACGAGGTGGTTCAAACAGCCCCAGTTGTTAAAAATACAGAAAGCTTATCAGCTGGGAGAAGAAAGAAAAGTATTTGCTTCGACCGCATTTTTCCGCGTCTTTCCAAAGGTTTATAAATCGCAAAGGTCCGGGTGTAGCTATACAACCGATACACAAGTTACGATACACAACATATTTCCCTCTTCCGGGTGTGATTTCAACTTGCGAAGTGATTATGTTTAGCATTTTTGTGAAGATTTGACAAAGCTAAACCACACCTGTGACACTCCGTCCTGTTAAGAAGGGTTTATATGACTGTTACCGCGACTTCTAAACACTTTTAACACCAGTGAAACTACTGCTACTTCTCCTTATCACCTGTTTGCACACTCACAAACACTTGGCCGACATGCACATGACACGTGACACGTGACACATACAGGGACAACTCGTCCACATCTATCGGTTCTGTCCGCCTGCTGACGAGAGTGATGTCTTGTGCCTCGCCGGCAAGAAGCTTGAATTTTTTTTTTTTTTTTCATTTTTGTTGGGTGGCGTCCATTGTTGGAGTGTTTACATCCGTGATTGGCGGCGATGAACTGCGATACTTACTGACACTTTCTGAATGTCAGTTTGTCCATCTTGTGGAGCATTCGACCTACTTCGTTCTGCAGTCGTTAGCTCGCCGCTAGTATAGCCCTGTAACCATCTTTTCCATCTGTAAGAAATCTCATCATGGACTCCAAACTATTCGCGCTTTGCGTGCGCAGTTCTTCTGTTTGCATCTCGGGAGAAAAAGACCCGGGATACAAAATTATGTGTCGATGTTTCTCTTAACCATTTAAACCAGCTAATAACAAAAACGAACTAATCAGAAACATTTTTCTTACGTATCTGTCCCCAGTATGTCGGCTCTCCACAGTGTGGTATGGTTGTCTGGGAATAACGTGAACTCTCACCTCCAGGTATCATCTCCACCGTGTGTGTGTGGAAAGAATTTACTGAAGTATCAACTGTCTTGCAGAATTATCTTTTTATTTCGTTCTTCGTAGCTCCGTTTTTTTGTTTGTTTGTTTTTTTTTTTTTTGTTTTTTTTGTTTTTGTTTTTTTTTATTCCGTCTACTCTTTCCGTTACTGTTAATAGTTAACTGTCTTTTAAGTGTCTACGTGTATGACAGTCTTAGTACAAGTATCAGTAGTATCACGTGACACAACAGCACAAAGAGGTACAACACCAAGTGAGACAAACACCAAGTGAGACACACACCAAGTGAGACAAACACCAAGTGAGACACCGTGGCCAAGTGAGACATCAACACCAAGAATCACATCAGCGCCAAGTGACAAAACACAAGTACCAAGCCATTGATGTTTTACAACTAACACTATATCACGGTAAAAGGAGCCACGCAAACGGATGCCACAAGCAGAAAAAAACAGCCTGCCTGAGACGAGATTTGAACCCAGGACACCTAATCCTCACTGCATTGGAGACATGCGCTAACCCTTGTACCACTGGACCACCCCACTAGTACCAAGCATCAAAAGCCGACTCTGGGCTTGACGAAAAACGGATTAACAGCAAGCATGGGTTTCTCAAATATATCACAAAAATGATTTACTATCTAATATCTACTATAACAGCTGAGTTTTAATATCTACTACACCACAAATGTTTTAGCATATTTTAATTCAATATTTTTAAATACTACAAACATTTTAGTTTGGCAGCTTAAACAAGAATATGACAGGTCTAGCCATATCATGGATAATCTTAACCTTTGACATCGAATTCCTTCTTTACCAGCCTCGGTGTCATCGTGTCACAGCTCTGTGTGTGTGTCTCCTCTATGGTAGCAAAAGTATTTCTTCCTATTCGTTCAAGAAGAGAGCTCTTTGAGCTCACCTGTGTTTAAGGAAAGATTTGCCGAGGAAAAAAACACAATCTGAAAGATGTCCTGGGAGTCGACAGGACTGAAAGCCTATAGGGTCTGGGTACAAGCATCGTATTTCTACCCCGGTGTCTCTTGTCTGAAGGACTGTCACAAAGACAACATCGCCAACAAACTATCATTTTACTTGTTATGTGTGAGTAAGAGAGAGAGAAGAATACGAATTATCACACATCGACACAGTATCACAGCTGTGCTGTACTCGGTGTCACGTGATGTCAGGCCATGCGCCGAGTGCATGAGGACGCGGAAGCGGTTGGGGGGAGAGATGACGTACGACTGTAATGTCAGACGATCCTCTGATGATCACAGTCAGTGTTTTCCACAAACCTCGGTTTTACCATAGACTTACTTATCCCACCTACCTACTTTTGCCAAACCAAAACTGTGCGATTGTTTTATGAGAAATTCTGCCTTAGCAGGGAAAATTGAAATCTGAAAGCAGCATCAGAAACATCGCCAGCCATCTTGTTCTAGGAAACATCTTCAACAGCTTCAATCACGACTGGACATTTACTTCCATTAAATCTTTGTCTATTTCTTTTTCTTCTCGCTTTCTCTCTACGAAGGGTGGTTGTGATACAACTTCAACACAAAATAAAACCAACTTTGATTTCAGATTTCTCTCCGCACTCCTTTATTTTGAAAGCATGATATTATTTATTCATCTGCTCGGCGGGAGGGATGTGGAGGAGCAGGGCCAACCAACACAAAGCGGTTTTGTTGCACGACTTTCATGGTGACGAATGTGAAGGTGTTTCCGCGTGGTGAATGCTAGAAGTGTTTGCTAGTGACGAATAAAGTAGTAAACACTTGTTTACAAAGACGCCGCTCAAGACCACTGGGATATATTTTTGTAATGGATTCCGTGCAGGATACTGGATTAGCTGTAAACTGCTGCAAGGATATCGGACTACACCCACAAGGATATGACAAGAGCCTGGGTACGACAGGACAATAGAGATGATCTCTCCTCGAATGACTTGTCAGTCAGGGAGGATCAGTCAGTCGATTGAGGTTAAGCGCCAGTAAATAAAAACAAGGCTTCATGTTGCCGAGCCCACATCACGATGCAGTTCCGGGGTCTGACTCAACACTTGTCGGCAAAGTACTTTGAAAATGTCCCTGTCACCGTTGCTGAGTCATGATTATAAACTGTTGTCAAGTCTGTGCCAACGGTCACGTACAACACAAACATTCTTTCTCTCACTCACACACCAACGCACCCACACTCACTCGCGTCCCAACGGAAAGAACTATGGACAGACCTCGAATCATAGACGTGTATAGGTGGATTGCTGTCTGCCTGCCGAGACCAACGCTTAGCCTCTTGCGAAGTTCTCTCCTATTAGTCTCGGCAAGCCTAAACAATGAATGTGACTAAACCGGAAGCTTTGTACACACCTGCCTCGTTTTAGTAGTTAACTGGAAAAAATCGTCTGCCAGCAGTCAAGTAATACAAGTTCGTGCTCGAGTGAAAGTCCCGTTAACCGGAAGTAAGACAAAGGTCTCTACGTGACGACATTACAGGTGCATGACAGGTGCATATCTCGGAGGATATCTACCCCTTCCCTTTTATGGTGTCACCCTGCTGTCGTGCTCCCAGTGGGGAGTGTTCAACGGTCGGCATGACTACTCTGTAACCTGTAATAACCACGAGAGTTGCGAGTTCGTATCTCCGCTCCCGCATACCTCTCTCTGGATGTGACACCTGTCTGGCCGTCGGAGGTTGTTTTGTTGTTTTCGTTTGTTTGTTTGGGTTTTTTTTTTGGTTGTTGGTTTTTTGTTTTTTGTTTTGTTTTTTGTTGGTTTTTTTTGTTTGTTTGTTGGGGGTTTTTTTTTTGTTTTTTTTTTTTTGGGGGGGGTGTTTCTAGTCTCCTTCAACTTCTCTGTGTGTGCGTGTAACTAACGGTTTGAATGTTGGTGAATGAATTTATTAGACGCGTGGAATGCTTCCTGTGTGTGTTCGTGCGACTTCATGTTTGTAAGATCCATAAGCCAACCTTTGTTGTTACGGGTAAGGGGTTCTATGCAAATGCAGTTTTAATATTACAATATAATGAACAGCATGACAGAGGTACAGTGACCAACGGTCAACACCGCCCATCAGTTTTATGACATCTTTATTTCTTCATAAACTTTTTATGTACCTGTGTGCGTATATCATCGGGTGAATCACTGTTCAAGGAAGACTCATAGATGGGTGTCATCACTTCTGAGAAACTGTTTTACGCACGTGGCGCGATTATTATAATCCCCAGGAACTTGAGTTCTAAAACAACCAACGGCCCATCTCCTGACCTCCCGTCACCCGTCTTGAGTTCACAGCTTCCTCCTTCGCTACTCGTGTCGCCCCAGATTGGCGACACTGCCACACAATTATCTTGATTTCACTTTTCACAAGCTGCGCATTCAGACGGTGCTTGGGCCTGTCATCAAGTCCCACTTGTGATAAACTAACCGTTGAGCAAAACGGAACTGAGTGCTGTCCCCAGCCCACCTCGACTCATTACTTTCTCCACCCAGGCTCACACCCCAGATTACCCTCGTGGAAATCTAGAAGTTATATCAGGGTTCGTTCGTTGTCAAGATATCAGGGTTCTTGTAGGGTACAGAAGCATGCTGATAAAAATGTTTAAAGCCTTGATAACAGCAATGACGAATCATTTTCAAGCCATCACATTTTTAGCAGCCTAAGTTCTTTTTTTAAAAAATAATGACCATGTAAAAATTATTTGTACAGTAGCAAAGGTGACAGGGAAGGGTGTGTTTGTGTAGGTGTGACCCTCCGACCCCGTAATGATGCTGAGACCTCTTTGTGTGGTTTGTTTTGCCACGGGAGTGAGTGATTGTTGTTTACATTGTAATTCCAAACAAAGTTGTCTGACTTTGTCACTTCTGCGCAGCGGGACTGTGTTGTTGTCTCTACTTGTCTCAGTCATCCTCTACCGGCGTCATCGGAGTATTTGTATTTAATATGTACTTCATCTCTGAATGAAAATATCCCACAAATGATTTGAAGAACGGTGGGGGTTCTTCTCCAACAAAAAAAAACGAAAGCTTAAATATCCCGTCTTTTTTTATTCCTCTCAGTTCCAGACCCGAAAGCTTCACACTTTTTCTAACAAAGCTGAAGAGCTCCTGGGATGCAGCACTTGAAAAAAAGGTCAAACCTCTTCCATGAGCATTACTGATAACAACATCCACATAATTCTCGTCCATCGTCCTCAAGCATCACTCCTAGCAACAATCCACACAATGCTGGTCCTGTTCCCACCACCACTCCTTTTTTTGGTCTCTTTGCTCGTCTTCTTCTCCAAAATCACGATTCCCTCAATTCGTTACCCGGTTCCTCTTTGTGGTTGTCTATATTTGTTATTTATTAGTCATATTTTATTAGATATCATTACCGTTGTTTATCCCTCTCTCACTCCTATGTCGTCCATGTCCCATTCTTGTCTTGAGCGCTAATACCAAGCTCCTTACGAGCGCCAGTATGCGTTACATAAATCACGCGTTGTTTTTTTATATTTATTATCATTATCATCATCATCTGATCAGATTTCAGTCGCTTCTTGATCCGCGAAAACTCGTGGCGGTACGTCCACACTCATCAGAAATCTCGCCAAGACATTTGCCAACACCATGTGACTATGGCGAAATACAATACAATACCTACAACACAACTTTATTCATCCACAAAGGCAGTTGAAGATCAAGCCACTTCAACACTTTGCCCGGTTACCAACGACCTTTGGCATGCAGGATCAAGCTCAGGAGAATGAAGGTGTGCAAGGCGGCAAGATTCAGCGATAACGAGGCTACAGCCGGGGTCCACATCCGCTGGCAGTTAATGGACGCCGCAAAGCTTCCGGTGCATCTTTCGCGTTAGCTTGGCGTTGCTGTTCCTGTTCCTTGTCCATCAGCCGATGTAATTAATCTAGCAAACTGTTCAACATAGACAGCCCTCGATCTGTTTCAAACCTTTAAAAGTTTCCCTGATAAATGCTCAACCACTTGGATGCTGTGCTGCCATTGCCTGATTGATAAAATGAGAGTTCGATCAGTGCAAAAAGATATTTGTCTTAATTTGACTTTGACTTCCTATGAAACCGTTTCTATCGCATTTACATCAAACACATCTCGATGACTGAAGTGCCCACGTCTTAAGAAGTTGGTGATTTATCTCTGAGGCACTCAGACCGTCCGCTGTGAACTCTTGCCTCAGTGCTGTTCATTATGGCCTTCACATCCGGTCATAGCCGATGAACAGTTTGACCTTTTTGCACCCACGTTTCTACGTCAGCAACGGACTTTGGTTTATTCTGATGGTTTCCATTGCTCTGTCCTTCTTTGCACCTGTCTTATGCATCCAGTGGCGCTGAGGTACAACACTGGTTTGTCGCCAGTGCAGTATGATTTGTGAGGTCCTGGGTTCAGATCCCATCTCGGGAGACACTAATTACTTCTTTCTGTTTGCGGCACCTGTTGGTAGTCTCAATACAATGAACAATACAATGTACATACCCATCCTTTACCACCAGATTAATCAGCCTGACATACAACCATCCTTCAATGCAGCATAACATCAGATTGCTATTGACTGATCCAGGAATGTATTAAAGGATGTGTGATAAGCTATAACGGGCATTTATAACCCAGCAGAACGGACGGCTCAAGAAGAGCCAACATGCATGTGTCAGGCAATCCACGAGTGGATTTTGCTGAGCATGACTATATTCATACATAAACGGCAAAAAAAGATACATGACTACAAATAACACTTTCTGAGTTAATAGCACGACTATCATTATGTTATTAAGTATTTATTACAATACGGATTCAAAACAAGATTATTTACAGAAATGGCTTGCAATTCCAGACACCGAATGATTCTCACCGGGGAATGTCTGCGAGTTGAAAGAAATAATTTGCTCCGCCTACCAGAGATGACAGGATTTGTTCATCAGCGATACCAAAACATCGACATTAAATAAAATTGAACAAAGGTCACAGATTAGGGTCAGGTGTGAGTGAAAGCTGGAATGCCTAGCTTTTCCTCTCCATATCACCCAGCAGCATCCGCATCCCACATTTGTGCAACAGGATTGGAATGACGAGGGCTTTGCTCGGCGACCGACAGTCGTCACGGATGAGACGAGCGCTGCGCAGGGCGTGACCACGGTTGACTGCTTGTCGTCTGTCGCACGTTCTTACCATGGGGTCGTGGGTTCGCGGTAACTGTGTCAGTAAGCTTTGTCGTCACGCTCGAGTAGGTGCAGTCTACACCCGAAGGCCGAGGTCGCATAATCTGTTACCGTAATGGACATTTGTACACCTCACACTCGTCATTGCTTCGCCCCAAATCCCCAGGTGCATGAACAGCTGTATGTCCTGTTTACAGTTAGGGTAAGGAACTAACAAAACCTCAAGCAGCCCACGAGTTTTAAAAGTCGATCTAACCGCCGTAATATTTATGTTTGCCGCCCGTTATCTTGCCAACTCTGCCCCTCGCCAAAGTGACCCCCACCATAAAATATCCATCTCTCTTTCTTTATTTATATACACAGCGAGAGAGCAACTTAAGGAGCCTAATATCTCGTCATGCCCCGACCCCTCCTCGCCTCTCTTCCAACATTCTGTTGGAGGTAGAACGGTATAACATTCTCAACCGACGTCCATCTCCAAGTGACGAAAGTTGTGGGTCAATGATACAGCGCAGGAATAATGTATCGTTTTGAATCGAGGCTGATTCACAAGCTACCTATACACTGTCGTAGACTACCGTTGCTGTAAGATTTATCTTATTATGTACGATATTGTCTATCCTCTAAGACCAATGTATCTGTACACGCTCCAAATGTTGGTTTTCGATCGGTATTCCTGTATAGGGTCGACATGAATCGTTGTAGATCAATGTTCCCAGTATATTGTTGTGAATTTACGTCTCTATACATGATACACAATTATAGTTTGGGTCGATGTTATAGAACGCCTTCTAGGTTGCGGGTTGATGTTGCTGTAAACACTTCAAATGTGAATATATCGCTGTTGTTGAAGACGCTCCAACTGAATCGTCGATATGGATGTTGCTACACACCCTCAAACTGTATCGTAGGAAGAGCGACCTCGCTGTGTATATGCTTCTTCGTCTCCACCCAAACCACCCAAGCGGACATGTTGGCAAGGGAGATAACCTTGCTTCCTCGCTCTTTATGTGCGGTAAGCCAAGTCAGAGACGGGTAGGTTCAAATGTCGGCCCATGGCATGTACCCGCCACGCCCACTGGGTAACTCATGCTGCACCAGGGTTTACCCAGACCCTCGTAATCGTCTACTTCTTTAGTTGTTTGTCACTCTTTCTCTCTCTCCACTGATAATTTCTAGGCCACCGACAATGGGCTGTTGAACCTACTAACCCTTGATCCCCTTAAAAACAAAAAATCTATTAACCACTGAAAGATTTTATCACACGTATATCCTGTACGTTAGCATGCGTGTGATGTACACCCGCTCGCATGTTTCCAAGATGGCGAGGAGCTTGAAGATGATTTCCACTAGTATCTAGTGTCACTTGACATCCTGATTTTTCTTGAACTTAACTTGATTCTGTCTTTCCTCCTATTTCTACCCCTCCCCAACATAAAATATCCACCTTTATATATAAAGAGAGAGAGCCCTGGCATGTATCATGAAATATTCGGTCCCCCTATATCTTCTCTCCCCCAACACCCTTTGCTTCATGAACCCTAAGCATTCATATTCATAGAAATGTTACAATGAGACTAGTGTTTACGCTTGATCGGTTACACGCCTTCTTCACCTTTTCGTCAAATGTAGCAGACAGCAGTTGAAAAGATTGAAAATCATCAAACTATTCTTTAAAAATTATACTCCACCCTCCCTGGGGCTTTCGTTGAACTCTGTCCACTCTCACATTCTTCCATTCCAGCAATGAAGTGAAATTATGCGAGGTCAACAATTGAGTAAAGAAAGTTTTTTCAAGCATTGAATGTACACGAAAAGACTGTTCACATTACCTGTAATTAATGAAGATAAGCAGACGACAGGGTCACGGCAGTCCATAATCCAAACATTGTCGCAATTTTTCAGCTGGCACCTGGTAACACCGCCATGGGACGAACACAGTCACCTGCACAGCGACACCACACCATGGTGCACACCACTAACTCAAGTGTTTGTCTGCGGCACACCCCTTGTTCCCAGTCAGCGCCATGACAGGAAACCGTGACAGCAACGACGACGACTTCTCCCGAACTTCACTGTTGTTGTGCTGTCCTTCACTCCACAAAACTCTGAAGCTTTACATCCACCTCCGGTTCTTCATCCCTGTCATCCCGCTCTGGGTGGAAAAGTGAAGATTGCATGCACACCCCGAGACCGAGACAACGGGGAGGGTTTTACCTCCGACTTGAAAAAGTTTGGCCAAACTCTCTCTCGGTCCAAAATGTTGCCGAGACCCAGCAGCACAGCGCGAGTGTACTTTCGTCTTGCCTGTGTGCACAGTCGCACCAGCGCGATTGTCGGGGCGACCCGGAAGAGAATTGAAGTCGCCCCGGCACACAGGCGCACTGCAGGCCCGCGGCTCGTCTTCGCGGAACGTGGCGGTGACACACGACACTCTTCCCTCCACTGGGCCGGATCTGTGCCAAGTGGGTCAGGCACTGCGGGGCCACCCTCTTGTACCACTCGCCAGATGACGGAAAAAGAAAGTTTTCGTTGAGGATGGTGCGACAGCAAGGATTGCGCAATGGTTTCGAAGTCTTTGCGTTTGTTTAAAATATAGTAGACGAACTCTTTCTTAGTCTTGAGATATTATTTTTCTATTTCTCTGGGTTTGTTAATTAGTTTATTTAATAGAAACGTTTTTCTTTACCTTCTGGGATTAGGAAGTTAGGAGGAAATCAGAGTACCCGGAGAAAATCCCCGACGGTCAGACTCATGAGTGTCCTGAGTCGAGATCTGAACCCTCCACGTTGGGTTGTCACTGAGTGGTGATCACTAAAGGACGTTTAAGCTTCTCTTTCTTTGTCTACTGAAGAATTTTGGATCTTACTAAAGGAGAGATTCATTCGTGTGTAAGAGAAAGAAAGCTGACATTTGACAATGTCTAGGATTAGTCATTATAACAAAAGGATTCAAGAATTTCAGAACAGAGCGTTTTCTTGTACAATTAACGGCCTATTAATACTGTTGCATCATTCCTTTCCTATCCAACTATTCCTTATTACATTTAAGACCCATGGCTCTTGTTCATAGTCTAACTCATGCACTTCTTTGACCTTTAGGCTGTTACAATTAAATAAATAGTTCTCTGGTTGTATATTATCGCCGACAGGAACCAACGATATTTTTCACTGTCCTCCATTTCTGGATGTTTGTCTCTAATTACAATTAACAGACTCGTGTTGATGTAAAAGCGTTTCAGGTGTCGGGTAAGTCCGGGTAGCTTAACCAAGTGTAACCAATTTTTAGAGAGACAGCAACATTTTAGCTCCTGATTTTTTTTTTTTTTATTTTAATTTTGTTCTGAATTTTTATTGGGGTTAACTTGTTAAGACGTACCCTCAGTTTGCTGTTCAAAGTTCAACAAAAATGGTTTAGGATGACGTGTCATAGAGGACTAGTGATGACATCCAGGTCATTCATCAGTCAATCCCTTCGTTTCCGTGTGTGTGTGTGTGTCATTCTCATTCCCAAGCGAGTTCAATTATCAGAGTTCGCTTCCCAGTTCCCACGCACAACAACAGAAACGTACTCGATGGCGCAACCCACTTCGTCTCGTGTGTGTCCAAGTTGGAAAGCTTGCATCTCACAAACGGAAGGGCGTTTGTTTTTTGGTTGTTTTTTGTTGTTTTGTTTTTTTGGTTTGTTTGGTTTTTAAAATTTTTTTTTTTTTTTTTTGCTTCTGTTTTTTGAGAGGGAGAGATAGAATTGGTAATCATTGTCTCAAAACGAACTGCAGCCACCTTTTCGACAATGAACCACTCCTTGAGTCTTTAGAGAGGGGTTTACTGGAACAGGGAAACAGAACACGAACGAATGTCAAGTAGCTAGAACGGACACGTAGGTGATGGGTCAAAGGTTACAAAAAGATCAGGAAATATTATCCACAGTTATGTATGTATCGAAAGCTTAGCGCCAGGCAGCTACCACAATGGTAAATCAGGTCACAAATGTTTGTCTCGTATCTAGAGTCTTGAAGACCTGCCAGACTGGTCCGAGTTATAAACAGATTTTGGTATGTAGAAATGATATAGATGTGTTCTGTAAATTTAAGTGCCTTAAACACAGAGGTTTATTTATCATCTAATTTGAAATTTAGCGATTTGCACCTATAGTGGTAATCCTGCAAAATCTCCCGTAGGCGCATGACCTACGATGTCACATCCGGTGGCGTCTACGCTGTGTCTGGGTGAGCAAATGGACAGAAGGTGGAGCAATGTATGTTCTTCCTTTATCGTGATCTAGTAGTAAAGACAAGTGTGAAATGCAATTGTCAAGCCTTGAAGGTATGAAACCTTGTATATTTCAACCTCAGGATTGTGAAGGTTTGAAACCCAAAAACACTACATGTATATGCTGAGGCCGCAGACGACTTCACAATACCACATGGTAAGCACACCTGAGAGCCTTTATTTCGGGCGAGAGACCCACTGATCTAAGGAAAACCGGGCAAAGTATGAACATTTCCATTGTTTGTGATGAACATAGGTGAAGGTAGAGGACCATCCCAGTTACTGGATGTTTTGCTGTGATAAGCAATTTATACCTTGATGATTAGAGGTCAAAAGCATTGATTGTCGATTGAACATATTTTGTGAATTGTTGTATCTATGCTAGATGTTGCTGTGTTGAAAGCTTGCAATTCTTCTTTAGGGAAGCCCTCACAAAAAATTATCTATGTTCGTTACGTTTTGAACGAATACGCATGTCAAACTGTGTGGTGTGACAGTGTGTGTGTGTGTGACAGTGTGTATGTGTGACGGTGTGTGTGTGAACGTGTTCAGTAAGGTGCATTTGATGTCTTCCCTAAAAAGGTCTGTATGTATAGCATTTTGAGTCAGGCTGGTTCTTGGAAACATCACTATATAAAAATAAAAGCTCTATAAGTAAAATTGCTGATGTCCACGAGTGGAACAACAATACAAAAACAATGTGTGTCGGTAGTGGTGTTGAGTGCGAGTACAAAAGGTACAAACAAAGGGGGGAAATCCTAAATTTTGGTCTCTCAAGGGAGAAAGAGCAAATCTATAAACTTTATACCAATAATATTCAGGAATAATTTCATTTGAGACAATTCCTAGAAGACCAACAAAATCCAAAAATTGTTTCTGGGTTTTGTATTGTTCAAGAATTAATTTTTCATCACTTTGAATTCATCATTTGGCATTCGATGACTATCATTACAATAGTTGTTGTATTTTTTAAATTTGGTATATTACATTTTTCTTATTGAATAGTATATTTATTTAACGATTTTTACATGTGTTATCTACCTGCCTCAAAAATCTATTTGCTGCTAAAACAAAGTTCGCTCATTAGCAGGAACTGAAGGTGCGAGGGACGAATAATGCATAAATGATCGCCAGTGACGTCATGGTCACCAGGGTGCGCTGCTGAATGATGAGAACGGTGACGTCATTGTTTTGTGTCTGTGGCCCATTTGTCTCCCGCTGTCTAAAAATATAAATCAGGAAACGTTACGAGTAGGCAAGTCCACAATGTTTATGAATAGTCGCGTGTGTTGTTCATTCAAGAAAATGTCTCATTTCCGATTCCTACTCTAGCTCGTAATAGCATTAACGTTTCCTGTTTCGAGACTTGGTTCAAATCATTTTGGAAGAAAAACAAAATCTCATCCTGCTTCGTTAATGATAAAACTTAAATATAAGAAATGCACTCCTATGGTTTCTCCCTCTGTCCATCTCTATCTGTCTATCTATCTATCGCACGCGCGATTCAAAAGCAGACATCGATGCTTCGACTTTTAAGGGCAAAATATAGAAGTTGCTTTAAAAAAAAAATGCTGGTAAATCCGTTGGTTTTCATGCTCTGATAAATGTTAAGCATGTAAGCTGATACCACACTGCAACTTAAAATTATGAGCAAGTGGATGCATGTGTCAATACAGGGATGAGCGGATTAATCTTTTGAATCGTTCTTTTATTTAGATTTTTTATTGAGAGTTCAGTAATGACAAAGCGAAAAGAGAAGACGAACACATGCGGTGTGTAGTGGGACAGATGTCGCGAGTTCCCTCAAAATCACCAAAACAAAAAAAAAAAAAAAATTGAAGTCTGTCTTTCTTGGGCTGACTTTTAGGACGGTGGTTCTTCTTCTTCTTCTTCTTCTTCTTCTTCTTTCTTCTTTCTTCTTTCTTCTTCCTTCTTTCTTCTTTCTTCTTCTTTCTTCTTCTTTCTTCTTCTTTCTTATTTCTTCTTCTTTCTTCTTTCTTCTTCTTTCTTCTTTATTCTTTCTTCTTCCTTCTTTCTTCTTCCTTCTTTCTTCTTCCTTCTTTCTTCTTTCTTCTTCTTCTTCTTCTGACGCTTCTTCTTCTTCTGATGCTTCTTCTTCTTCTTCTTCTGACGCTCTGACACTTCTGACTCTTCTGACTCTTCTGACGCTTCTGACTCTTCTGACTCTTCTGACTTTTCTGACTTTTCTGACGCTTCTGACGCTTCTGACGCTTCTGACTTTTCTGACGCTTCTGACGCTTCTGACGCTTCTGACTCTTCTGACGCTTCTGACGCTTCTGACTCATCTGACTCTTCTGACTCTTCTGAC
>SRHC01003104.1:371458-457064 GCA_004794325.1 Pomacea maculata
GAAGAGTCAGAAGAGTCAGAATAGTCAGAAGAGTCAGAAGCGTCAGAAGAGTCAGAAGCGTCAGAAGCGTCAGAAGAGTCAGAAGCGTCAGATGCGTCAGAAGCGTCAGAAGAGTCAGAAGAGTCAGAAGCGTCAGAAGAGTCAGAAGCGTCAGAAGCGTCAGAAGAGTCAGAAGCGATAGAAAAGTCAGAAGTGTCAGAAGAGTCAGAAGAGTGAGAAGCGTCAGAAGCTTCAGAAGAGTCAGAAGCGTCACAAGCGTCAGAAGCGTCAGAAAAGTCAGAAGCATCAGAAGAGTCAGAAGAGTCAGAAGAGTCAGAAGCGTCAGAAGCGTCAGAAGAGTCAGAAGCGTCAGAAGAGTCAGAAGCGTCAGAAGCGTCAGAAAAGTCAGAAGAGTCAGAAGCGTCAGAAGAGTCAGACGAGTCAGAAGCGTCAGAAGCTCTCAGAAGAGTCAGAAGCGTCAGAAGCGTCAGAAGCGTCAGAAATGTCAGAAGCGTCAGAAGAGTCAGAAGAGTCAGAAGCGTCAAAAGAGTCAGAAGCGTCACAAGCGTCACAAGCGTCAGAAGCTTCAGAATCGTCAGAAGCGTCAGAAGAGTCAGAAGCGTCAGAAAAGTCAGAAGTGTCAGAAGAGTCAGAAGAGTCAGAAGAGTCAGAAGAGTGAGAAGCGTCAGAAGCTTCAGAAGAGTCAGAAGCGTCAGAAGCGTCACAAGCGTTAAAGCGTCAGAAGCGTCAGAAGCGTCAGAAAAGTCAGAAGCGTCAGAAGCGTCAGAAGAGTCAGAAGCTTCAGAAGAGTCAGAAGCGTCAGTAGCGTCAGAAGCGTAAAAAGCGCCAGAAGAGTCAGAAGCGTCAGAAGCGTCAGAAGCGTCAGAAGAGTCAGAAGCGTCAGAAGCGTCAGAAGAGTCAGAAGCGTCAGAAGAGTCAGACGAGTCAGAAGCGTCAGAAGAGTCAGACGAGTCAGACGCTTCTGACTCTTCTGACTCTTCTGACGCTTCTGACTCTTCAGACTTTTCTGACGCTTCTGACGCTTCTGACTCTTCTGAAGCTTCTGACTCTTCTGACGCTTCTGACGCTTCTGACGCTTCTGACTTTTCTTACGCTTCTGACGCTTCTGACGCTTGTGACGCTTGTGACGCTTGTGACGCTTCTGACTCTTCTGACTCTTCTGACTTTTCTGACGCTTCTGACGCTTCTGACGCTTCTGACTCTTCTGACGCTTCTGACGCTTCTGACTCGTCTGACTCTTCTGACGCTTCTGACTCTTCTGACTTTTCTAACGCTTCTGACTCGTCTGACTCTTCTGACGCTTCTGACTCTTCTGACTTTTCTGACGCTTCTGACGCTTCTGACTCTTCTGACGCTTCTTACTCTTCTGACTCTTCTGACTCTTCTGATGCTTCTGACTTTTCTGACGCTTCTGACGCTTGTGACGCTTCTGACTCTTCTGACGCTTCTGACGCTTCTGACTCTTCTGACCCTTCTGACTCTTCTGACTCTTCTGACGCTCCTGACTCTTCTGACTTTTCTGACGCTTCTGACGCTTCTGACTCTTCTGATTCTTCTGACTTTTCTGACGCTTCTGACGCTTCTGACGCTTCTGACTCTTCTGACTCTTCTGACTTTTCTGACGCTTCTGATGCTTCTGACGCTTTTGACGCTTCTGACGCTTCTGACGCTTCTGACTCTTCTGACGCTTCTGACTCTTCTGCCGCTTCTGACGCTTCTGACTCTTCTGACGCTTCTGACTCTTCTGACGCTTCTGACGCTTCTGACTCTTCTGACTCTTCTGACTCTTCTGACGCTTCTGACATTTCTGACGCTTCTGACTCTTCTGACGATTCTGACGCTTCTGACGCTTCTGACTCTTCTGGCGCTTTTGACGCTTCTGACGCTTCTGACGCTTCTGACTCTTCTGAAGCTTCTGACGCTTCTGACTTTTCTGACGCTTCTGACGCTTCTGACTCTTCTGACGCTTCTGACGCTTCTGACGCTTCTGAAGCTTCTGACGCTTGTGACGCTTCTGACGCTTCTGACTTTTCTGACGCTTCTGACGCTTGTGACGCTTGTGACGCTTGTGACGCTTCTGACTCTTCTGACGCTTCTGACTCTTCTGACTCTTCTGACGCTTCTGACTTTTCTGACGCTTCTGACGCTTCTGACGCTTCTGACTCTTCTGACGCTTCTGACTCTTCTGACTTTTCTATCGCTTCTGACTCTTCTGACGCTTCTGACGCTTCTGACTCTTCTGACGCTTCTGACGCTTCTGACGCTTCTGACGCTTCTGACTCTTCTGGCGCTTTTGACGCTTCTGACGCTTCTGACGCTTCTGACTCTTCTGAAGCTTCTGACTCTTCTGACGCTTCTGACGCTTCTGACGCTTCTGACGGTTCTGACTCTTCTGATGCTTCTGACGCTTCTGACTCTTCTGACGCTTCTGACTCTTCTGACTCTTCTGACGCTTCTGACTCTTCTGACGCTTCTGACGCTTCTGAGTCTTCTGACTCTTCTGACGCTTCTGACTCTTCTGACGCTTCTGACGCTTCTGACTCTTCTGACGCTTCTGACTCTTTTGACTCTTCTGACTCTTCTGACGCTTCTGACTTTTCTGACGCTTCTGACTCTTCTGACGCTTCTGACGCTTCTGACGCTTCTGACGCTTCTGACTCTTCTGGCGCTTTTGACGCTTCTGACGCTTCTGACGCTTCTGACTCTTCTGAAGCTTCTGACGCTTCTGACGCTTCTGACGCTTCTGACGCTTCTGACGCTTGTGACGCTTGTGACGCTTGTGACGCTTCTGACTCTTCTGACTCTTGTGACGACTCTTCTGACGACTCTTCTGACGACTCTTCTGACGACTCTTCTGACGCTTCTGACTCTTCTGACGCTTCTGACGCTTCTGACTTTTCTGACGCTTCTGACTCTTCTGACGCTTCTGACGCTTCTGACGCTTCTGACTCTTCTTCTTCTGACTCTTCCCTTCTTTCTTCTTTCCTTCTTTCCTTCCTTCTTTCCTTCCTTCTTTCCTTCCTTCTTTACTTTCTTTCTTTCTTTCTTTCTTTCTTTCTTTATTCTTCTTCTGACAGTTTTCTGCACTCGCCTTGCTAGTGCCCAAGGGACGGTGCTGGCTTTGCGGTCTTACTCTTCGTTTTCTAAAGGGAGAAGACCCTTTCATGTGTGTTCACGGCGTAGTTTTGTAGTTCTCTCCCTTAACTTCCTCGCTAACATGCATGACAATGGTGTGTGTGCATGATAATTCTCCGAAAATGCGGCTATGGATAGGAAACCCTGATCTTTGCAAGGACTAATATGGAAATTCACCCTATACACATTTAAGGTAGGATAATGTGTTAGTTTAGCTGTACATCGGAGACATGCGCGCACACAAATCTGTTTATAAATAAACGCACAGATACATTCTATCTCAAGAATAGACACTTGCTTTTATATATATTTTTTTTCTATTTTTATATCACTGGGTTTTGATTATCACACAAGCTTTTTCATGGTCCAAAGCGTTTATTAGTTTCTTTTCATCAACAACTTCGGTTGACTTTATTTAAGTGTTCAGCACTTCGCGTAAGAATATTCTGGAATACTGGCGTTCTTTTCTGCTGCTGATGCCACCCACGTGGACTAGGTCACATGACTTCAGGAAGAGCTTGACCCTGGCATCCAGCCGTTGCCGTTCCAGCCGCACCGCCTCCAGCAGCTCCGTCCGCCGCTGACCAAAGTCCGCATCTGTCTCCTCCTCCGAGGCTGCCAGCCCAGAAAGTTCCATTAACTGTCGCCGAGACCTCAGTCCCGTTCCTCGACAGTCTCCGTCAGGGTCGCCGCCGCAGACCAAAGTACTTTCTTCTGCACTGAGTCCCTCCTTCTTGACCGAGTGGGACTTGGCTCCTCGGGTGCGAGGGTTTCCGGTCCTGCTGTGGCGCCGCCTGCTGTCAGAGACGCGGTTGTTTCCCGTGGTCATGAAAGGGTTAGCACTGGCGACCCTCCGAGTGGTGCTTGTTGGACCTGAGGCGGGTACAACGTCTGTGAACCAGGCTTCTGGAACTTTTGTCAGGTTCAGGAACTCCAACAGTTTCTGTTGCCTGCGAATGAAACCAAAATGTTTATAATTATGATGTATTTTCATCTACCTCGCCACGAAGGAGAAATCATTGATAATTCTTCTGGTGATATATGATGCACTTACTATTTAGAAGCAATAGAAAAAAACATCAGTCCCACATAAATAAAAACTAACTTAACACCTCTTAGCGCTTAAGAACAAGAACGAATATAATAATCTTTTCCTTCAAACTGCAGCGCCCACTGATGTGTGAAAAACAAAAACTAACTATCGTACTTGACCGGCATGTAAGTGGATGACCGGAATGAAAGAAAATTTCAGTTCTTAAACAGAATGAAAATTTTGCTTCAATCACGTGTGACAGGACAGGAAAATCTTCTGTAGGAAACACTCTCCACCCAACATCTCTCTCTCTCTCAGTATTCTCTCCTTTTATCTGTTGGTCTAAAAGCCCTCGGAACTTGTGACCCCAAAGAGAAAAGGCCCCTAGAAAAGGTCACTACAAAGGTCACAAAAATAAAACACGCACGACACACAAACACACACCCAAGCTGCGATGCTTGGAGGAGAATGTGGCTTAAAAAGAAAGAAAATAGTCCAGTCATAGCGGACGTCTGTCTTATGGCGAGACATTACTCAGACATCAGAATGTACAGTGAAACCTCCGATGTGAGGACACCCTTCCTTCAACTACAAACTCCTCCTACATGACAATGTCCTCTTGGCGAAGAATCCCACATTTTCAAAGTCAAGAACAAAATTAACTACACCTACTAAAGTAAATCAATTGTGTCTACCTATTTGAAAATGAATGATGTTGCCACGAAGCTAAACACAAAAAATATATATATATATTTTTAGAGACCAAAGAGAGAAACTGCTGGGTTGGGTAGAGAGGGGGACGTGGCTTGACAATATCAGCCCAGCCAGTCGCTAAGACATTAAAAGCTGTAAACAGATGCCACACCCAGAGCCGAGATCGGAACCCAGGACCCCCAAAGCTAATAATAATAATGAGATATTTTATAATGCCATACAGGCAAACTGCACGCTTTACAAAAACAAGAAGATGCAACGGTAACATCTGCTAGGAGGACAAGAGGTTAGTTCCCTCACCTGCTGACTTTCTTGGGTACGGGTGTTTCAGCAGTCTGGTCTTTCGTCGACAGTCCACTTCTTCCTGCCGCATGACCAGACAGGACCCTTCGCGACACTCGTCCTGCAGCCTTTTCGTCTGCGACATCATCGCTGTTTTCTTCGCTTTCCTCGTCCTCATCCTCGTCGTTGTCGTCGTCGTCGCTGCTGACGATGTTGCTGCTCCTGCTTCGCTCGTGGGTGTTAGGCCTGCTGTGCGGGTGGCTGCCCCCGCCAACCAGACTGTCTGCGTGGGCGTGGGCGCTGGGGACGTGCACGTCCAGCTTGACCACCCGGGGTGCGCGCGTGCGGATGTACATGGGGGAAGTGTGCGGTCGCAGCGCCGTTACGGAGGAGATGGTTCTGGGGTTCCTCGAGGCCGCCGCATTCAGGGACCGACGCAGCTGCCTGTGGCAAGAAAAGATTCCTGCTGAACCAAGATGACCTCCACTTCGTTGAATGAATTCATCAACTTGTAAACAAACCTCTTGTCATAAACTTGATACAAATGATTTATAAATTTTAAACTATCTCTTAATTATTAGACAATAATGCGTTACGTGTAATTTTTTTTCATTTATAATGAAAATGATTTACAAACTTCAAATTGTCCCTCAGTTTATAGAAATAATTTGTCGGGTGGTAGCGTGGCGGTTGTATACAGTATTGAACTGTACCTCATTTCATACACGTGATTGATGACTGTGCGATGCTTGGCGCGAAAGATTGTGTCCAGTGACTTGTCCAGCTCCTCCGACAGGCGGTCGTTCTCCAAATAAACATCGCTGTGGTCGATCCTCAGAACCTTTTCGTCGGCGGCCCGCCTCCTGGCGTCCTCCATGGCTCAGAGGTATCAGGGGGGACCTTGCAGGCGAGGTAGCGAGTTACAACTGACAAAACTGTCGACAGAAGTAGCAAAGTGCATGTGGTGACTGGGAGGATACTATGACCTGTTGGAAATATCTGACAAAATATGGCATAGCCAAAGACATGCTGGAAAAAATGAGTATAGAGGCCAAGAAATAACACCTTTATCGGCATGAAATCACATCCAACGAATTGGGGATCACTCTCTTCCACCAAATGAATATTTAAATGTCTGAACCAGTTTCCTACACACTCGCGCGCACTTTCATAAAATACCTACATATGTTTGAACATTCACACGACTACATGTACTTAGCACCACATTTATAAACTCTTTCTTCCGACATAAGTATTACAATTTGAGCTCCGTTTAAATACAATCTTACCAAAGTCTCCAGGTAACTTATGCTACCTACTAAACGACAATAAAAGTTTATTGTTGGAAATATTTCTGGCATGCGTGTCTGAACCCAACTCCAAGCTCTGCCCCCGTGTCCTGGATCACAACACAATGACAGTTGAGGCCAAGGTAGCTGCCGTCGCCATTGTGGAGACGTAACCGTTTATTAGTCTCGAGGCTAGGCTGGCAGTAACGGTCTACTGACTTGCTTTGAGGTCGGACTCGACCCCCGAACGACTTTGCCTGACAATCATGCTCATCCTCTACCTTCCTCTTCCACCATCTTACCTTCTGGGTACGACGACGTGTCACTGTGGTTCCTTCATTTGAAATACAAAAAAAAATATTGCACACCCTGGTTTAACTGTTCCACCCCACCCCACGCACTCGCCACACCTTCTTGATCGAGGCTGTCAGAGGAGATAATACCGTTTGAGCTGGATTATCTGTACTGAGACGATCGACGTCGCCAGGGGTCTTAGTGAGGATGGGGAGGGGTCAGAGGGTGAGGAGGGGTCTCAGCAGGGGTCAATCACTGCAAAATTGTAATAGGACTGCGTCGGGTAGAACAACAGTTGCTTGTTTCTCCAGATCCCCCTGAGTTCTAGGTGCAGCGGGCTGCCCCTCCTCGTCCATTGTTCGCAGTCAGTTAACCGCTCACCTGGCAGCTACACCTGGCGCTCCACGCATGATCGGTTTGTTTAAATCAAAGACAGTTTTACGAGCGTTGGCGGTAACAGTTTTTGTATCCACCCAGAGCAGACTGTGAGCACTTTGTTCGGGACGGGTGGATAGGAACGTGTCTCACGACCGACGACAAAGCTTTTATGGACAGTTATTATTTGACTCCTCTGATGAGCCCTGGTTGACATCTAGACCAAATTAATCCGTGTTCAGTCTGGTCACAATACCAGGCTAATCTATATTTTTTTAGGGACGAGGGGTTCTCTTCTTTCTTTATCCAAGCGTCGAAAAAGGTCTTTCTCATTGACAACCCTTCACACGAAACTACAGGTAAGGATCTCGTACAGGTATCAACACGAAGGAGTAAAAATATTTTTCAAAACAATGTCACAAAAAGCTCTCTGGTATATTAACCCTTTGTATTATTGTGAGTCTGAAGCTCATCGGCTGCGGCTTTCAGTGAGGTCAAAGGTTAAAACTTAGTTCAGTGGGCGTCTGCTTCTCCCCAAGAAGTTAATTAATTTAAAATCAGAAGCGAACTCATCTTTAAAAAAAAAAACTATCCACTTTGTAAATTAACTTGCGATCATGCAATGTTCTTTTAACTTTGTCAGAAAATGTCAGGATTATATCTTGTTTAATTTGTGTTAACACTTGAATATTTGTATTTCGTGTAAGTCTCCACAGACATGGAAGAAGGAAGTCATGAAAATGTAAACTTTGACAGAACTGACTCACGTGTAGAAGACGAAGATGTGGAAATATTTTAAACAACTTGAACAGTATAGGTGTGTGTATTAATTGTATCAGTGTACACAGGAGGATGTTCTTTAGTTGATTTAGGCGACTTTTTACGGGGATGTGTGAGCGCTGTTCACCAGGGCAGTCGTATGTTGGTGTCTTCCCATCGACAGTCAAACATTGGGTAATGCTTTAAAATCTCATCAGTTGCCAAGAGTTTAAAACATCGATGACAATATTATCCTTTAAAAATGTCATCGTGTGGAACTTTTTTTTAAGAGAAGTGTGTGAACTTTTTCATTCTGTAAAATCGGCTTCATGAGAAGACAGAGAGAGAAAGTTCAGATGGGACGTTTTAGAGAGACCAAAGAGTTCACACAGGACATACTTCACCAAGTGTTCACTTGCAATACATGATAACGGAAAGAATGTAGACAAGAATACGGACAAGACACAGGTTAGCAAAGAGCTTCAAATTCAGACCAAAACACAGTCGACTAAATCACAGCCGAACTTCAGGTGGCAGGGACACAGCGGAATTTAGACAATACCCTGTCTCGACAAAGCAGATATGACACAGTGTCGGCAAAAACAACACTCAAAAAAAAAAGACACACCTTGCAAGGAGAAGGAAGGAACTAGGAAACCTGTCCTCACCTTGCCACAGGCGCAGGTGTGAGCGCAGAATCCTCCTCGGACACCGTGACGTCTCACCTGGACCCTCCACCTCACCTGAGATGTGAGCGGCTAGCAGCGTGTCAGTCCACAAGTACTTGCGGTAGTCGTAGCACCTGTGGGCCCCATGTTCACACCTGAGATCTGTAAACACGGACTAACCCTCCAACATGAGCTCGTCTCTGCCGTCGTCGCTGTTGCGGTGTCCTTAGCACCACCGTCGTCTCGAGGCAGGACGCTCCCCGCAGTCGCCGGTCTCCCCGTAACGGCTTCTGGCGGCGCACACCCCGGCTTGTGGCACTGGTGTAACGCTCTCCGGGTGTCTGACGGAGCGACGACTTGAGTTAAAGGACAACACGAGCGCTCAGCCAACATCGCTGGAAATATCACAAAAACATATTCTGGTGGTATGTTATGACGACGAGACACAAGAAATGTATTCTTTTAGAATCACACCTGAATCTGTCGACAAAACAAGAATTGACTAAAGGGTATTATTTCTAAAAATAGCATTGTCTGTATTCCACCCAGTAACAGACAGCCAATAATACAACCTGGAATACAATTACTGAGGTTGTTGCCCTTTAAATCTTGATCTTGAGAAGATTTACTCACCAGTCTGCCCAGTGAATTTGGTTTGGACCTTTTAATTCTTTTTAACTTCAGTTGAAGCTTCTAAGTCAAGTTCTAACCTGCAGGGCTGTATTCCAAAATCAGGAAAAAAAACGTTTCTTGACAACATGACAATCTGTTTCTTCATCTGACTGGAAGACATGTCTAGATTTGCTGAACTGAGCCACACCCACTGTTACAAAATACTACTTGCGTGCGACAGAACTCTCCAGTATAGAAGAGTAATTTTCTTCTTCTTTCTTAGTGGCAGGTGAGAATGCCGATGTCTGAAGACTGATGACTTTAAAATTGAGCATAATTATATGCCCATATTTTGGGAGTTATTACTTTAAACTGAACAACCCGATCATCAAGAAAATGTTTGCGCTTGTGTTATCCTTTAAGCGACTCGTCGCAAGGTATCAGCCATAGGTTACAGGAGCACAACACACGTCACTAGGTGTTTAGTTAACGGGAAGCAATCAGCTAAAATATTTTTGTTTATTATGTCCATCTGCTGACTTTGGTCTAACTAACAAACTCTGTTTTTTTCTTGGCGCCATGTTTTTTTTTTTTCCTTCAATACGCAATAGAGATCAAGGGACGTAACACTCTAGGAAATGAATGCGGTTTTGGAATCCAATAATTCCTTCACATGTACGATCGGCTGTTTTTCAGAAAAAATTTCACCAATATATATATAGAGAGAGAAAAAAATTCTGACTTCTTTCTTGCCTCCGACTCCATGAGGTGGTCAAACCACGTGAAGTATTCATTGGCACTGTGGTGTGGGTTGTCACAACCTTCATAGAGATCGGTTTGTGTTAACATAGTGAATGGAACCTGAGGCCCAAACTGTAGCTTTTGTACCTACAGAACCGGCTTTTGCCTCCCAATTCTCATGTGAGTATATGGGTGTACTTTGTGAGGCATGCGTTGTGCGGGTCTTTGTCCTCACCCAATAGCACATCGCCACAATAATCCATTCTCCCAAACATTTCCTGAAGAAAATAATGGAAAATAAATCGAGGCTGGCATGAAAGATTCCCCACCCAAGCACATTATTATGAATTCTTTTATCACGAAATGGCTCGGCGGTGTGAAGAAATGTACGGATATCATGTTGAGGCGATGGGTACGGGTATGGGAGTGAGCAAGGTAAGTGGACTTCTAGGTTAGTCTTTCAGTTGTGTGGGCACGGAGGGAAAAGTGAGTCTAAAAATAAAATATTTCCTTGCAATAACTTTTCTTTTGCAGCACAAAGGGATAGAAAAGAGGTTTCAGTAGCATTTGGTAAGTATTTTTTGTAAATACAGTGATACCTCGGTTCTCGAACATAATTCGTTCCGGGAGGACGGTCGAGAACCAAATTGTTCGAGAACCGAAGCAATGAAACCCAAAGGAAATAATGGAAACTGGATTAATTCGTTCCAAGCCCCAGAAAATGCCTATTTACTGGCCTAATTTGTATATAATATATAGAAAAACATGAGTCTCAACAAGAAATAAGAAATAAAAGTGTATTTATTAAGACAAAACAACAAAAAAAAAAAGAAAAACAAATGTACTGTACAGTACAGTACAGTAAATTGTGTTTCATTTACTGTACCTGTACCAAACTTTATGGCAGGAGGGAATGAATGTGGAGGGAGGAGGGAAGGGGGATGGTTATTGTCACTGATGACGCAAGCAAGGCGCGCTGGGCCGAATGAACGCCATTCGGCTCAACTCGGCTCATCTCGGACGTTCGGATGTTCGAGTTCCAAATATTTGTTCGAATTCCAAGACAAAATTTTCTCGAATTTCCTGGTCGAATACCGATTTGGTCGAAAGTCAAGGCGTTCGAGAACCGAGGTATCACTGTACATTGCGTAACAAATACAAAATTTGTTATTATCCGCCGCTGAGTCAGGTCTTACCTCTTAGGACATACATCATGGAGGAGGTTTGCGAATATTATTCTCACGGGATCTGATTTTCTGTTTTTGCTTTTGTTGTGTTTATTTGTTTGTTTGAATTTTTATTTTTATTATTGTGTCATGCTTTGGTTTGTTGTTAGCTGTGGGTGGGTTGGGTGATTGGTTTACTCGAGAGTTGGAGAAAGCGAGCGTGTTGGTGATTTGGTTTTAGGCTCCTCCTCCTCCTCCTCCTCCTCCTCCTCCTCCTCCTCCTCCTCCTCCTCCTCCTGCTGCTGCTGCTGCTGCTGCTGCTGCTGCTGCTTTTGTGACTTCACACGTTTGGTGGATGCTACAAAAATAACTGCTTATAACATGGTGATGGAGAGTTTGATGATGATGTCGATGACATAAGCGGCATCTGCTGATGGTAACCTCTCGGGGTATGTCTCTGTCTCTCTTCTTCTCGTCCTCTCCAGGATCTGGTTTTCTGGTTTTCTAAGTCAGGTCTTACATCTTAGGACCATTAGGGAGGTGGTTTGTGATTTAACCATTGAGAAACTTACTCTGACGGGACCTGATTTTTGTTGCTGTTGCTTTTGTTATGTTTATTTGTTTGTTTGAATTTTTATTTTTATGATTTTGTCATGTTTTGATTTGTTGTTGGTCGTGGGTGGGTTGGGTACTTGCTTGGTTTACTCGAGAGTTGAAGAAAGCGAGCGTGTTGGTAATGTGGTAGGCATGTGGTGGTGGTGGTGGTGCTGATGCTTCTGCTGCTGCTGCTGCTGCTGCTGATCCTCCTCCTCCTCCTCCTCCTCCTGCTTTTGCGACGACTTCACACGTTTGGTGGATGCTACAAAAATAACTGCTTATAACATGGTGATGGAAAGTTCGATGATGTCGATGACATAAGCGGCAGCTGCTGATGGTAGCTTCTCGGGGTATGTCTCTGTCTCTCTTCTTCTTCTCGTCCTCTCCAGCATCTGTTTTTCTTACTTTCATTCACACTAAAAGGAAGAATCCCTTTTCATATTTATAAAAAGTATACTTGTTAATAAGTATAAAAATGGAGGAAGCATGTCTCAATGTTGCTACCATAAGCTAACACCTCCTAACACCTCCCTGTCAGGACTGTTGGTTGACACCACTCAACACCTGAGTTCACTCCTCTGTCCCAACAAATGCCACACTTACAAACATTTCTCACCCAGCGCTCCACTCTCAATACATTCCTCTCTCCCACACCTTGGATCTCTCTGCTGATGGAAAGGGAACTTCGTGCTCCATGGACAAAGACATGTCCCACTTCTTTTTCATTTTCGCTCCCCCTCAAAGCCTCGAACACTAATACAAGAATGATTTACACTGGCGGTTCAAGTGCCTCTTATGTCGTTTACTCAGACCGGGTATTGTAATGTCTGTAATGGTTATAATACTAGAGTGTTGTTGGTGTGGCTTGTAATGTCATGACGGCGATTGAAATAGCAAAATGGACGACTATTCTGATCCTCTACATTGTAATGAAACCGTGATTTATATTGTTAATATTTGCGATGGTGGAACAGTGTCATTGAAGAAAAAGGTTTCAGAAAGACAGACTGGTAATAATGTTCAAAATTTTGTTTTTCTCTTTAGGGGCAGAGAACTCACTGACAATGGGTGACCGCAGTTACCCCGCCGCATTTATCATTTAAACAAAATAAAACAAAACAAACAAAAAACGTTGATTCATTGACATTGCACTACGCAGTTTCACATTTTTCATAAATAAAACAGACGAGAAGAACTTTTGTAAAAAAAAATTTTTTAAAAATCTCCGTGCTGAACACTTACTTCTCTGATGAGGTCGCTCCCGTTGCATACCGTTGCTGGGTTCACTGTTCCTAGATTCTCAAGTGCAGTGGGTAGCTGGGTTCTTTGCTCCTGGAGTGCATTAGCGGGGTAGTTAGTGCTTTTGTACCAGGTTCACACCTGTTTGGGGGGTGACCTCCAAGTTCGACAGCACTTCTCAGTTTCTTAGACAGAAGAAAGATCCTTTTGTGGGACAGGTTCGAAATGAAAAACAATGTTAAGAGGCTAGAGTAGATAGAGACAAGAGCGATCTCAATGGGGGAAAAAACATTATCTTCTGCTTAAATCTGTTGGTATCCAAGCTACATACCGGCGAAAAATCTCTTCATTGCTATTAAAAAAAAAGTTGGGGATATTGAAGACCTATCCGCTACAACAACTTCATAATAACATGAGTGTTTGAGTGTATTAAGGAGCTGTTGGCATGTTGGCTGCAGGGTGTTGGGGAAGGGTTAGATATCTTTTCTACTCAGGTTTCCATACAGGCTCACGAAATCTTTTGTTTGTTTAGTACCTTGAGTGGTGTGTCTCCGGGAATTGGCTTGCTAATGATTGAGTTGTAAGAGGATTGAACTTTTTTTCTGGTCTACAAGGTAGTCGTGTGGTTTGAATGCTGAGACTCATAACCCTTAATGCCAGTTAGGAGGTTCTGTTATTAAACTGTCATCAAAGGATATCAAGGAACATCAAGGAGTGGACGCCGCCAGACCTTCTTTAAGGGCGCAGGACAAGTCATGTTGGCGAGTATACATAAATATTACAGCAACTCATGATGCTCACCTAGCGACTGGTCACAGTTAAGGAACAGAGAGAAAAAAAAATATCTAAAGATATTCTTGAACAGACGTATGCATCAACGTTATCGCGCAGTGTCTCTCTCTATATATTATATATATCATACACACACGTACACCCATATAATGCATGCATGCGTACATGGAAAATCTAGTTTAAAATATATATATTGACATGTCAATACATATTGACATAATAATGCAATACCCAAAAGATGCAGGTAATTATACAGATTCAAAAAAAAAAAAGCCAAGCAGAACACAACAAGTATTTAGAACTCGAGAAAAGTACACAGATCGACCAAATAATGAAATAAACAAAATGAATAACATAAATAACTTTAAGAAATGTTGAAACACTTAGATAAAGAATGATAAAACAAATCCCCTTTCTTTCAAGATAGATATGCAAACATAAATGAAATTAGTGCTAGCAGAATTGTTGTTGTTGTTGTTGTTGTTGTTGTTGTTGTTGTTGTTGTTGTTGTTGTTGTTGTTTTATTTTTGTGAATGGAGGAAGGGGAGAGACAGACAAAAAGAAACACTATCTGTTGTACACAAGACTGGTCGCCTTTCTTAAAACATTTTGTCAAAGTTTACATCATAATAATTAATATCATTGCCGAGTTCTCTCGCTTGTCATCGTCGTTTTCCTTCATTTCCGTACGCGGCCATCGTCTGTGTCACACATCGCCAAGCTAACAAAACCTCAGTGATGTTCACAGACACAAAGTCTCCCTAGAAAGATGCTTTAGTCAGGTCTACAGTCACGTGCACGGCTGCTCTCGTCAACATCTGACTTCTCTAACGCTCGTCATCATGGAATCCATGGCGCTGCCTGCCTTGACCACGAAAGTGCAAGGAGACTGCAATGGGGTTTGGGTGATGTTGGTTGGTGATTGCTTTTGTTTTGTTTTGCTTTGTTTTGTTTTGTTTTGTTTTGTTTTGTTTTGAAGCAGCGTGTTATGCTGCTCACGTGCATCTCGTGTTGTAAGTAAACGAACCATCCAACACCTTTAAACCTCGCCGCTGAGTTTCGTTTGATGTGGGATGGAGGTGTCGGGGGGACAGGTATTTGCGCTTAGTCTCCAGGAGATTGTCTCTCGGTCTCGAGAACCTCGGCGGACGAAGATTTATGGAAGTCAGCTCGCGTGCAGGGGGAGCGAAATAAAGTGAGAGTCGATCCCCAGGCCCAGGGACTCAGGCCGCAAAGCTTTATTGATTGTTATTCACAAGGTGTCAGGAAAACAATCAGCATGATTGATTGATTGCTCCCACTTTGTTGGAATCTGCCGACAGCCAGCACCGTGACGTGTACAACGAGAATGGCATGCGACATGTGCTGGAAAGTGCACAAGAAAAGGGTTTTTAAAGGAAAGATGGAAGAAAAAAAGGAAAATTGAGAAATAAATTAAAATCGATAATCATAGGATGGACGAGCAGTGTAAAGCAGTTGAGGGGGAGTGATGGGTGAGGAAATAAAAGTAGGAAGATACAATTATATGTAATCGAAAGGAAGGGAGTAAACGAAGAATACAGGTAAAAAAATTAAACAAATAAAATATTAAAGAATTACCAAAAAAGAGAACGAAAAAAACCAACAAAAAAACTGAACGAAAGAAAAATAAACTCCTAAAACAACGAACAAAAAAAAATAAACTCCTAAAACAACGAACAAAAAAAAATAAATAAATAAAGAGCAAATGAACAAGCAAAAATATGATCGCAATAAAGAATGAACAAATTAAAAACAGATTCCTAAAACAAACAAACAAAAAAAAACAAGCAAACAAAATAAATAATCCATGAATGAAAGAAAAAACTAGAAAGAAATATTGGTTATGATTGTTTTAAGATCACGACGCAGTCGGAATGCATGAGTCAATTTTCACTTTATGAAAACGGAGAGAGAAGAATGTTTTCCCCTGGTCATGATATTTACTAATAAATATTTGTATGATTCTTGGTGGTGAAGATGGGTTAATCAAGAAAAATTTATATATACTTATTTCATAAATTTACCTCACAGTTATAGTAACTTACGCACATTCGCTCAGTAGAATCGTTAGGCAACAGTTTTGAACTCATTTTATTTCTGTCATCTTACAGATAACATTTCTTGCTGTATCGTCTGCAAATCTCGTCCATCTGTAAATATCGTGAGCTGGAATTCAAACGTCACGTGACCACTGTTCAGCCAACCGGGTCCCTGCTCTGACAAGTGAACCTGATGCAGAGTTCGAACTCGGAAAGTGAGCAGAGACATGCTTGTGAGGGGCAACATTCGGAATGGACGGGAGTGCACGCTTGTCCAGCTTGTAAACACTGAAACACAATGGACACACACACAACCCACACACGCACACACACGCGCACACACATACACACACGCACGCACGCACGCACGCACACACATGCACACACACATATTACCTCTTATCCATGATTGTTAATTTTCAAGTTCTGCCTCACTAATGGCTGTCGTTTGTGAACAATTCGTTTCTCAATATAAAGCAGAGAAATGCGCGTGCAAAGTATATGAACGAGTTAGCGTGCGAACTGAAATCGCAGCATGATAATGATGGCCCCCTTGAAACTGAATAATAGTCTATTCTTAATCTTGATGTATTTGTTACTTATATTTTTATTGTCTTTGGTGTTTTCTGACTGCTTGGGTTTTTTTTTTCTAATAAAACTGATCTCGAAAAGAAGCGTTTTGAAACGATCATTGTAAAATCAGCCATCGTGTGTGTAGGTGTGGGCTTCAGAACAGTGAGTCTCACGACTGACTCATGACTAAACCACCCGTACCCTTGACAGCTTGTGGGTGGACTGAAATCAAAACTACGATGAAGATGGCAACTCACGTTTTGACTGACTGTCAGGTCCACCACGAGAAACATTGTTACCAGACAGAGCAACAGTGTTGTTGTCCTCATTCTGAGAGACAGAAACAAACATAAATACAAGCTATGGGTTTGAGCGTGAACAGTACTTACTAGACAAAACTTAACATTCAAATGAAAATTAACAAAACAATTTTTAAAATACCATTCTATGCAAAGTTCATTGTAAACTATAATCAGCCACTGATGAAGTAAAGTTGTCATCCTCCAAATGCTCTAAAACATTATTTCTTTCCATTCCTGTTGGCACTTTTTAACTAACATTTGGCAAGTGTAAGCTGTAAGTGCTTCGCACTCAGTTTAAAGTCTCGTGCTGTTGTTGACAAAGACAGAATCTGCAAGAAAAAAAAACAAAGCTCGAGGTCCGCTATACAAGGACAATGGCAGACGACTGAGATTCTAAAATATAAATTCCATAGTCTCTGAGACAAGACAAGGAGATAGTGAAAAGCAGAAAGAGAAAGAACTTGTCTTATCTGGCCTGTCCGAATCTCTGACGCCGAAGTCAAGTCTTGAAAAACTTTATCTTCGTACAGCCAAATAATTTGTTTCGTTGTTTGTGCTTATTTGGGCTTTTTTTTTAATGCTTCCACCTCAAGCGATTTGCTGTATGAATAGGAAGGGAGGAAAGCATCCTCATGAACAAGTGTCACAGTGTCACATCCAGAAAGAAGAACGTGTTCTGCTAGAAATCTGAACGACGATATTGATGATGATTCATCGATGAATAATACCACATTTAACAAATATAAACCTCAAGTATAATCCATGAAGTCAACCTTACCTTTAATTTCTATGGCTCTCTTTTTTTTTCTTTCTCTCTCTTCCCACTCAACTGTTAAGGACTATCGAACGTGTGTCACAGATGCCCGCCTCGTGTCCAAATTCCAGAGAGACCAAGCCCATACCTTTCATACAGCTCATCGAAAGATAAGATAGTATCCCAGCCGCCCATTGTTCCCTCCAGATCTTACCTGCCCAGCAGGCTTGCGTCTGAGACGACGACCGTTATCAGCGCGGGCTGGTCTTCGTCGCTCGATAAAAGAAACTAAATTTTTTTCAGGGACGACCACACGGAATTCCTTGCGTAAAGGACTGCATTTCGTAAAAATTTCTAGCCTAACTCATCTCCATAAATGATGGAATATGCGAACAGATTAATCCAGAAATTAATTCTTGCATGCTGCGATCAACCTTCTCGTCGTCGTCGTTGTAGAGCTGACCTGCTACAAAAATGCTAAGAAAAGGGCCAAACGTGCCGGTCACCCTACTCGGTCTCAGAAGGAGTTTATTTTACCTACTGCATTCCGATCTGTGGCTGGAGTCCAGAGCTGTATAAGACATATTTTAAATACTTATTAAGCCTTGAATAAATTTAGATAATCAGTTTATATAAACACAGTGTATGACACAGTTTAAAAGCTTTTTTAAAAACTTATGCAACGTATAGGAGCGAGATTTTTTCGAAAAGTTTTTTAATTTGTTTCTTTAGAACAGTTTTAATTTCTAAAAACAGGTTATGCAGCTAGCCCCAGAAGCTCTACAGAAATGTTTTGACACCTGGGAGCAGGCAGGTGGCAGTGCACGCATCCCTTCTAGTACTACAGCGCTGGCTTTTCTTTCTTACTTATAGATAAAAAGCCACACAGATTTCTACAGAAGTTAGTCACTAAAATGGGTTATGTATTTACTTTTTTTAAACTCTAAAATTAAGTGTATTTAATGGGCTCTAATTTGTTTTCAATTGTATCAAACTCTTGTTGAAGTCTTGCTTTTATGGATGTGTGTCCCTCGTGGCGGTCCGGTTGCGTGACAGCTCCTGTCACCAATACAGTGAGGATTGGCTGTCTTGGGTTCAAATCCCGTCTCTGGCATCCTGTTTTCTCTTTGTATTACAGGGCTGGCTGCTGTTGCCTCGTTAGAATGGCTTAAACCTTAAAGCATCAATTCCTCAACCACACACACACCATCTATGACGTATACGCGCACGCACACACACACAAAGAGAGAGAAGAGAAAATAAAATTTTTAAAAAAATGTAGAGAAAAGAAGACATGCTCAAAAAAAACCACACATCTTCACAGCTTTGTAGTTACAACACCTCAGCCACATGTATGGTCGGTAACTCCTCACAACCATACTTCCCGACGATTTCAAGGGGTTGCGTCCCTTCTCCAGTTGTTGCCTCGCGTTTTTTCAGGCAGAACGGCAACACACACGTGCCTGAACGCCAGAGGTCATGTGACCACTTCTGATAGCAACTGATCTCCTTCGCCCCTGGCAGCGTTAGCAAGATTAGATGACGCCTATGATGAAGCGATGGCAAACTGAGAGAGAGACAAAAAAAAAAAAGTAGGTTAGGAAATGACATCTTCATTTATGGCTGAATAGTTGACGGCTCGCATTAATTATCGACTGTTGATTAAAGAACCTTGAAGGGACCTAACTATAGTGCATCCTGATGCATGGGCTGGGGATGCATTCAGCAGCAGCTATGTTAGGTACGTAGTAATAGCTAAGATTTTTGTTTTCAAGTCGTGGCATCCAGCCGTTAATCCTGAGTTTATGGCGGGCATTGCTCATAGACCATGAGCAGCAACCGACCGAAGTCTGTTTGGAGTTCGAGTCACCGACAGATAGGCAGTATAGTCGCCCTCGAGGCATGCAGTACTTTACACTGAATATACTACGTACCAGCTCTCACAGGTATGCAGCGCCCATAATGGGTATGTACGCTGTACAGGTGAGCCACCTGTATGCAAGATGGAATCTTCACGGCACGATCAGATGACGCGGATTTTTTTTTTTTTTTAATGTCGAGAGAGAGAGAGCAGGGAGGGTGTAAATGATGAAGGGGGTTCTTAGAGAGTTTGGAGATTGTGTGTGTGCGCTTGTGTGTGTACGTGTGTACTTGTGTGTGTTGGTGCATTTTTACGTGCGAGTGTGAATGTGTGTGTGCGCGCGCATTCCGACGTGCAGCGAGGATGTCGAGGTGCGTGGGCGATAGTTTGCGAACGTGCACTCATCCCTCCCTCACTCGTTCTACCCCCATCCTCGCTCTTCCCCATAAGCATCTCGCAAGGATAGGTATGACTGTTACTCTACTCGTGCATTGGGGTACCCCAGTCGCAAATACCGCTGCCTCTAGGTACGTGTTCCTCCGGTTGTCATCGTAACATGTGGACGATTCCATACCCGAGAAGTCAACATGCTTCTATCGGGTTTGTGCAGCGTATATGCGCACCCAAAAAAACTTTTTTGTAATCGAGAGTATGTTTAGTGTGCATAAAACCATATGGTAAGGTCAGTCCCAGTGAAGAAGGGTGGGAGAGAAAATAGGAAAAAGAATGGATACCGAACACACGAAAAAAAAAATGCCTGCATAAAAGATGCAAGAATGGGTTCAGAACATATTTAGGCATTGATGTTCCACAAAGAACATCACTAGTCCTTGATTCTTAGGTTACATTATTAGTCTAAGATGAAGCCAGATAACCCCGAATCCTACCCACCCTATCTTTCTCCGTGTCACACACACTTTTTTTCTCATCCACATACACAAACACACCAAAAACAAGTACGCACGCGCACACCCACCAAACGCATGCATGGACGGACACACAAACTACAGGCAGTTCCAAAGTCCTGAGTGAATCTGATTTAGTTTCAAGACTGCGGCATTCCCCTGTTGTCACAAAGCTACACGTCTGCTGAATCCCCTGGCGGTATAGCTGGCGAGCCGAAAATACTTGCGATCTTTCGTGTCAGTGCAGAATGTTTGTTTATAAGGTGAACTTTGTTGTGCACGAAGCCCGGTGAGTCATCGGTATGTGCGAGCAGGTACCTCCAGCCTGTTAACCCGTGTGCCAACACCTTCGGGGCGCTACTGAAACGCCGCGATACGATGTTCAAGCCCTCGTCAAGTTGTCGGTGGCGGTATCGCCTGGGCAGCTTTATCGATGCACCCGTGATCCCCCGTTTGGTCGGGTGCAGATCTGTCAAGGAGTGCTGAGCTAAATGGTGAGGGGATCGGGGTGGGGAGGTGGGAATTAAGGGAAGATTAGCCTTACTTGTGACAAGTACATATATCAAGCTTTCAGATCAGAAGGTTGGGTGGTCTTAATTTGATTTATTGTGTTTAATAATCAGTTTGAGACGAGATCGATGTTAGTGTCACGTCTCTCGGGACATCATGGGTGAGATCGCGAAAGGTCGCTGACCTCCAGCTCGTTGACAGTCACAATTATTAACCGATGAAAACGGCGGAGGGGTGGAGCTGGAGGTAGAGGGAGGGCGATGGTTGGACTCCACCGCCAGGTGTTGTCAAGGGGACACCACCAATCGCAGCACTTGCCGGACAGCAGATGTGGAGAAGTGGAACTCTTTCATGGCACCTTCAGGTGTTCATGAGAATAATAATTTAAAATCCTGTGGGAGGTGGTGGAGGAGAAAATGGGTGAAGGGGTGGCCTGAAATGAATGCTAGTTTTCAAGGACGATCATACCCGTCGCTCATAAAAGTCGACCTAAGATATCTTTGAAAATCAAGGAAATGAAAGACAGATGAAGGAAGCAGGAAAGTCAGCTTAATTTATCTGATAAAACTGTAGTGTTTATATTTTAGAAAATTGAAAATAATAAAGAAGAACGAACAAACGAACGAACAAATGAAATATCCAACAAGCAAAAGTGAATATAAAGGTTAGGGTTAGGCAGACCGGAAACTACCTTTGATCGGATGCTTACAACGACCGAGTGTAGACAACATACAGATCCTGCTCGACATAAAACACCGGAGATGAGAACATTCCCATGGAAACTGCATGTCCGTATTCTGCGTCTGTGGTGACCCCAGAGGTTGCCTGTTCTTACACACGTAGATAGACCAAATCTCCTCAGGAAACAATTCTGACAGTTCATAATCTTTTTTTTTTCCTTTCCTCCTCGATCCCCCACACACACACACGCTCCACCTTTTCCTCTTCTCTTGCTCTCTTTTTATAGATGCGGTGGGGTCGGAGGGCAAGAGGTGAGAGTATAACATTTCATCAACATTTCTGCTTATTTTGTTTCAAGTCTTTCATTAAAGGTGTAGTAAACGGGCGAATCTAGGTCTGGTGCATCTATTTCTGTTCAAAGAGACTGTTTAAACGTTTTCCACGTTTTCTAAAGAAAAAGTACAAAAATAACAAATAATGCTTCTGGCATATCTGATGGAACTGTGAGAGAGCATCGGTGGCGGCTGCCTTCAAAGGAAAGACGGTTTAAATTTTTATTGTGAGCGAATTTAAACAGCTTCACTTTTCGCATTAAATTCGGTATGTGAACATCCCATTTTCACTAGATTTGTTGTGTAGTCACGGCGAGTTTTTGGTATGTTACCGGCCCGCCACATAGACTTTTGCTCACCCCTGCTTTATGAAGTCAGGTGACTGTTCACGACAGGTGGGATGACCGGAAGGAAGTTTGCTGCGCCACACAGGTATCAAACCGGTTCGCCTCTCGGTTTGAACGTCAGTGTTTTAACCACTCAGCTATCCACTTCCCTAGACATCTTGTAAATAGTATTGAAAAAGACGCCCATACAACATAATAAGTGAATGTTTTTGTTCGCCAATATCTTTACCCGAGTTCGCATCCACACTGGGAAATATACTTTCCCATGAATCGCAAAGATTCAGACCATATGTTCTCCTGAGCACTTCTATATACGGGAAATAAAATACAAAGCCTTCTGCAACGCACCTGTTGCACCTGAAACAATTAAGACTCAGGCCACAACCAAAAACAAAACAAGAAGTAATGTTATCAATTATGTCTCTTAAAATGGTAAGGTTATTTTTTTTAATAATAATAATGCCTGTTCCACAATAAACACTCCAGCAGTGCACGTGTCACAATAAGTTGGATCGTGTGTTGGTGCACATAAAAGGAAGCGAGCACGCGCGCAAGCAAACGCACATCTACACAAAGCTTAATACCACAAGCTACATTCCTTGTCCGGATGGCATCTGCTTCACCCTTTGGGGCTTTCTCTCCCTTTCAGAGAGTCTTTCTCATTTTTTTTTTTTAAGCTACGTGCAGTCAACCCTACCCCTGCCTCGCCGCCTCACACTAATGTTGAGACAGGGTAGGGAACTGAGACACGAACGAAATTAATCACAGTGGCAGAATCTGTCCTTCCTTCTATTTTATTTACGAGCAATGTCGAGCGTCGCATTTTTCATCCACCTCACCTTACTTCCCCAACCATCACTTTCTTTCCTTTTTTTTTTTCCCCTCAGCCATTCTCACAAGTATTTGCACTAAAAAAAGTAACTCTTTTAAAAGTCTATAAAACGAATCGCTTAACACACGTTCCTATGCTGTGAGTAAACTTCGGAGGGGTTGAGGAAACATTTCATTCAGCGTTATGTCAATTTGAGGTCAGGTATTCAGGCGAGGTTTTAGTTCGCTCGCAAAATGTACTTGACGGCCGGAGGAAAACAAAAGTACTCGACACCCCACCACCACCACACCACCACCAACAACAACCACCACCACCAGTCCGTGACCCGCACGGTGCGGGATACCACGATGCCAGTGTTTGCCTGTTGACATGGATTTGACTGACTTTCGGCGTCGACAGTTCCGCGTCCTCCACTTGCCCCGACCTGGCGACACTGTTATGAATGGATAGACTACTAGCCTTCGGAGGTTGTTGTGCGTTGACGTAGCCACTATCAGCAGCACGAGGGGGAGAAATAAAATACACGATCACGTGATCACTCTGGAATGCTAGCTATGTCAAGGAGGCGTGGCTTGTGTCAATCACAGTTAAACTTGGAAAGCATGGATCCGACCACTTGTCCGCAGAGCAAGTGGGGATGTCAGCTTCTCATAATCCTCGCATTCTGTGATGCGGGGATTCTGAAAGGTAATTGATGATTTGAATTAAACTGAAATGAAAGGAAATTATTTTGAAGCAGCTAACAGGTTCTTTCGTATTGTTGAAACCCACAAATAGAAATAAAATCTGCCGACTGGAATCTATGAGTCTACCACCCCTCGGTATGTCCAGTTAGACCAGTCCTTCGAGGCTTGAAGTGTGAGGAGTTTGTAGGGTTAATCTAAAGGGAATTTCAAGTAAGTACAATCAGTTTTACTTATGTTTTTTAAGTATCGATACATAATCTTGTAAATGGACCGATGAGGCAAGGGTAGACGTTATTTTCAGCATCCTGTCCGGCGCAAAAGTTAGCGAGACTGCAGCAGTCTGTTTTCAAAAGCAACATGGCGGAAGGCTAGACTTGCTTCTCTTGTTTATTGTATATCAGCCGAATAAACTAAGCACGTTTGACTTTTAATGTGTTTTTTAATTGATTTATTTGTTTATATAACAGCTAGCAATAAGGGTGTTCATATCTCAGAATAGCGGGGAGGGGAGTATGCTGGCGACATAGTACGCTCAGTGAGAGGTGTCATTGCATGACGACTATGAGGTCATGGAAGCATCACGGAAAGATGGATTGACTGCAGGAAAGGTATGTAGTATGAGCAACATATTGTTAAAACCTGCACACATGATCACCGTGGGCCCCAATCTCACCCCCTCTCTTTGTTCCGCGGCCAGCTGTCAAGCGGGTTGAAGGGGAAGTGTAGACTTTCGGTGGATCAGCTTCCGTGTAATGACTGTGTGGAGTGGTTGTGTAATGTGTTGATAAGCGGGATCGACATGCCAAGCATTGCGGTGTGCAGGTAGCGGTAGCAAAAAGCCCTTTTACTGCCGCGCACCGACTTCCGAACTACGCAGTGCTGGGTATCGCCACGAAATCTTCTCAGCCATAATGTCGAACGTAGTCGAAATGCAGGTAGTGTCGAGGTCGCTTTTTTTTAAATTACTGTAATTGTTTTTCTTAATTTTGCAGACTAAGCGGAGGTCAGGGCACCGGCACCTAACTGCTGAACTGCTTGCAGACGACCTTCCTCGACAATCCAGCGTCGGAATGCAGGCAGTGGAGATAAAATTAGACTGGACCTAAGAGAAAGAGAGGAATACAGTGCAGGTGCCAGCGTCTAGGAGTTTCGACATTTCTTTCCCTTTGGATGCAAGATCAGAAATTGCCAACAAAAGTTCGAGTTCTTTGTGGAGTACTTTGCAGAGAATACTAAAGAAGGTGGGGGAAAAAAAGAAAGAAGAGAAAATTGTGTTGTGGAGTACGTGGTTGTTGTCATCACTTTCAGTGGCACCATTTCATCAGTGTTATGACGATGATAATGATGATAATGATTTGACTCCATAAAGTGAATGTGCTTGTTTCTTTGTGGAGTAGCAGTATTTCATCTTGTGGGGTAGCACTCTCTGCTTATGTCTCTACTTGAGGAACCAGCGTTGTTTTCACCTGAGGCCTTAGTGAGGCTGCACTTCACCCATGAATCGCAGAGATCCAGACCATATGATACGCAAAGATCCTGATCGAGGGGGTGGTAGGCGTCCATTGCTGGCCACTTTTGTCGGCAACAATCGACAGATGCTGAATGAGATTCGGGATAACCTCAGCCATCTGCGGAGGAATGTTTTGGAGGGAGATGGGGAAGGAACAGGAGGGGGTGGGGTGCAGCCACTTAAAGGTGACCTGTCTCAGAGCACCCCTAATCTAGCAGACAAAGCAGCGGTTGCAGTTCCTTCTGGGCCCAAGAAAGGCTTGGAATACCACCATAAAACTCTTGCGGAGATTCGTGACTCCCTTCGACCATTCCAGACGGTCAACCGAGGGCAATCTGGAAACGAGAGTGAAACAAGCCGCCAAAAGATTCAGCAGATAATGGCGCTAGGAGTGGATGAGGTAAGCATTTTTACGTACCAAGAGCTCGAGTTCACGATTCCTCATATGTTCACATCTATATGCCTAGTTGATAAATGTGATGCATTTTTTTGGTGGGGAGGTTGTCTTATTTTTATTTTTAGTGTCTTTTCCACCTACTATCTTTTTTTCTATTCTGTTCCTCATTGTTTGATACAAATAGGCTTTTACTTTTTTTTTCTAAGATGGAAGGTTTTGTTTGAATTAATTCATATTTAGTAAGACATACCTTTACCTTCAATTTGTTATAGTTTCATCAGATCCTACTGTAATGAGCACTGCCAAAATATCCAAAAGTTTTTTATATATAAAAATACAAACACACACAGATACACAAATGATTTTTGTCTTGAATCCTCATTTCGTACAGATTAGAATTTTTTCACTTTTTGATTGGTATAGTTGTTATCCTATCATCAGTTAAACTTTCTTGTGCTAGAAGAAAAGGGGGGGGGTGGAATATGTCAAACAGATATTCAAATTAGTTTGCACTAATGTGCACAGGACATCATGATAAGTTTGAAGCTGGGTAAACCTGTGTTATTCAAAATAAAGTAGTGGTGGTTTTTTAAAAAAAAAGTAGGATCAGGGCTAAATACTGATCATGTCAAGGGGAAAAGGGACCTTGACAAAGATGTTGAATTAGGAAGTGAGGTGTATGCAGCATGTCAAAGAAAAGAAAAGGCATCAGAAAGATGGCTTCAAAAGAATTGATGCAGTGTCTTTGTGTCCAGCCTTTTTATTGAGACAGTGTCACTATTCCCCATACCCACGCAAGCATAGTGATTATAATTCTAGTTGACCTTGTCATGAGCCATCAGATACTTTCTGACTGTATATACCATCAGTTATCAGCTCTCGGTAGCTCTGTAAATATCCATCACCATACAGTTAATGGCCATTGGTTTAACATAATGATTAGAGGATGCTGATAGCTTTTAGTGTTACAGTGCTGCAACTGAGACACTCCTGAACACTCTTTCTACCTATCCAGTAATACCCTAATTTCAAATACTTATTTAGTGCTGCCAAGTTGCTACAGGATATTAAATTCCTCCCTATATATATATAAGCTCCTAACTAGACTTCCATTTTCTTTTGTTGGTTGTAGCACTAACCACAACACTACTGAGCAGCTGACTAATGCAAATAGTATAAAGGTTTATATTGTTACAGTCAGGTAGGGGGAAAGGTTATATAAATCCGATTATTATTAATTATTATTATGATGATAAAAAGAAGTAAAACTTGAATAGCACAGTTCATTCATTCTTGGAACCTAGAGTTACTCATGGATTTCAGTACAATTTTAAAATAAACATTTTAACGTGTGCTTCTTACTACAACAGGTGTATCACTAAATTTCATTTTATTTACAGTTGAAAATTATTCTAGCTCATTTCCTGTATCTGCAACAGACCCTTGTGTTTTGGGGTGATTTATACTATCAGTATTAAGATTCTGCATGTACAGATGATAAGGATTTTTTCCCACAGTTACAGCCATTAACAATTGACTGTTTTAAAAAGTGATTGCTGCAGAGGACAAGAGGCAGTCTGTTTTACTGCTGTTTTAGTGACACTGAAACAGAGTGCTGAGGCCTTGGCCTTCCAGGAATTGTGGGTCAGCTGCAGTGAGACCTACTAATCATGCAAACAATGTGTTGTTGTAGCCCACAGTTTTTATGTATAGCTTGCACAGAACTTTCCAAGTGGCCCTTGGTAGTGGTATCGTGTACTACTAGAAGTTAAAGGACGTCAGTAACATTCTGTTGCTGAAAGTTGCAGGGAAAGCATGTCCAATAATTCATATCATCGGCGGCAAGTAGATCAATGATTCATGCTGTATCAAATGAGCAGTAGTGACAGCTTGAATCATTGAAGGTGTGGGAGTTTCCCAGTCCCTTTTCAGCCCCTCAGACTTCCTTTTATCCTATTGAGGTGTGCTAGTGCCCTAGTATTGGCAAGTGGAGCAGTATTTGTGAAACTTGTTGGGGTGGTAGGGAAATTCAGCATTCTGCATAAATTTTTCAAGCTGTACTAAACACGAACAAGAATGAAAAACAGTGGTTATTAGTCATGAGCTCATTTTTGAAGCATGTTGCTGTTTGATTTCTACATGTAAATGAGAAGCAAAATCAGTGTTGTGTAAGCTTAATGATTATCACTAAAGCTGATTTCAAGGTCTTTATTTTAACTGTCCTGTCTCAACAGCTGTTGCTGTTAAATATCTACAAATCAGGTTTCTCATTTCTGTGTGTTATCACCATCAGTCTGCAGCCCATATACTGACCTAAAAATTGTGTGTGAGAGAGAGAGTGATAATAATAAATGCAAGATTTATATAGTACATACTTAAACTTATACAAAACCTGAATGTAGCACTTGAGACCAGAGAGAGAGAATATGTGTTGGGAGGCTTTTTTTTTTTTGTAAAACTAGAAGTATGGAGGTGTAAATTATTAAGGCTAGCATGAATATTGTAGTGGAAGTGTTATTCTGGTTAGTCCAGGTAAAAAAGTGCTAATTAGCAACCAACCCTAGTTCACAACTAATTTTTGCATTTATGCTAAGGTTGCTTGATGTCTGATCTCATGTAGACTTCTCAGGCCCATCCCAACATCATGCTGTAACTGAACAAGGGAGTGCATCAGTCTCTAAGCAAATGGGTTAAACTGCCACGTAGCCAACTCAAGATCCTTTGGTGAACAGTGCAGCTTCCCTGTTTGTCTTGCAAATGAATGGGCTCAGTAACTCTTGCCCAGTCCCCTTTCAGCATTGCATATTTCCCTTTCTAAGCAACGCAGAAATAAAGCTTTTCATTAACTAAACAAGTTTTTACCTTTTTTTAAAAGAAAAGGAAGCAGAAAAAAATGAAAATAATTATTACTTTTTCTCTTTTATGACTTGCCAGATACTAAATAAAGCACTTTATACTGTTGTATGTGTTTATTGTTGTGTTGCAGGAAATCTCTAGCAGAATTTAAGTTTCATAAAAAACTTGAAAAAAAATATTCGTGGCTAAATACCAGCGTTATTTTTCTACATTGATAACTGCAAAGTTCTTTATCAACTCAGCTGGAAAGGGCATGGTTATAATCAGTCAACAGCTAGCAAAATGCTGTCCTCCAGACATACGAGTAAAATAACACAATTGTCCCTCCATTATTGCAGTAAACACTACTGTTTTCCCTCCCTCTCACTTCCTCACACCCACTAGGTACAGTTTAATATTTCTCCTATTTATTGATTGGCTTGAAGCAAGCACTTAAGCTCCCTAACCCCCAAACACACACACAGAGACCAAAAATATGTGCTTTTAGAATAAACAGAATGATGAAAAAAGTAAACAGTTTGCAGATGGTGAACAGTTGCAACAATGTTTTGCATAGATGAACCAATTTTTGGCACTCATTGCAAGAAAGTAATATTGACTTCTCAACTGTTGATGTTGCTGTCCTGATAGGCTATTAGTATTAACTGGCAGCTCATATTTCTGTGACATAATGTGTATCCATGTATGCACACTGTGCTCATATTTTCCATACCCTGACTGGTTCCTGCACTTTTCTTTGAGTACTACTGTTGTTTTGATTATCCCTAACTGTATATGTGTGTAGTATATTCCTTTTCCTTGCTACATTGTAGTCTCACCACCAGGATACTTCTCTGATCTTCTGCATCTTCCTGTCATTGTTTCCTTTATCGATGGTGTAAGGGTTACTGGTGAAGTGACTTTGTGAACATTTTAGTAATGTTCAGGAAGTTCATGCAGAGCCACTCAGGATCAGATTTCTTTAGAGGATTGAAACTTGAAAAAATGAAATGAATTCATTTTTCAGGTGATCTTCGGGGAGATGTGTCCTTTACAATTCTTCAGCCAGTTTTACTTAATCATATGCCATTTAAGGAAATAAAAATTGTCACAGTTTTTTTTAATCAGGTTGAGAGGGTGAGGCTTTCTGTGATCACAAGTTTTAGATTCATTAGACCTAGTGATTTCATCAGAGGTGCTGAGCTGGCAGTGTAAAATCTAGATATGGAATGTATGCTGTTTTTTATGGCACTCCCATAGCTGATTTTTCATAGACTGGTAACAGAGCTACCCAGTCTAGTCCCTTTCTTGTGGTGGTAGTAGTGGGAGTGGGGAAGTTGGCTTTCAACTGCATCTATCCTACTTTTTATGTCTGTGGTCATGCATGACTGAATTCAAGGAGAGAATGTCCTTAGCTTTTTTTTATGGACCAAATGTTTCATGGTAAAAATATTTCGTGGTACATGTATAACAAACCTCAATGTAGATGGGATAGGAGAGGTTAGAAGGAAGGCTAGGATTGTGGGAATGTGGAAGAGACTGTTCCCTACTGTCTGTACAGTTCAGTAAAGGCAGTGTACTTAGGAGAGAATGCACATCATTATGGTTATTTATCAAGTAATACCCATATGTGTTACAAATGTTCCTGGACAGTGTTAGGAAAGTGTATCTCTCAGCAGTGATTTTGGATATTGGAGTGTGATAGATAGGCGAGAATAACCAAAACACTTAAGCTTCTGCTTTAGGAAATATTTAGTTTCTGACAAATTGCATTAGTTATCATGACTACGAATTTCTGTTTTTCAGGATGTGCAGTAGCTTTTCCTCTGTCTTGGGTTTTTCACACCAAGAGTTTCTTACATTTCCTTTTCACTGTGCAGGCTTTTTCCATGATAGGCTTCTTCCTTGAAACTTCCATAGACTAATTTTAGAATATGATTCAGTCTTGTGTGTGTCACTTACTGCTTAAGTGTTATGGGAAGATTATAGTTGAATAAATCAGCTAAAATTCTTGGTGACTAATTCTCCGGAGATAATGAGTTGCAGAGAGTGTTTATCTTTTTAACTGTCTAGAATTTTTATCTTCATTTGAGTTAAAGAAGTAAGAATAAACAGTAGCACGCCCTATAGAGCAGTTGCCTGCCACTGGCCATGAGGGCAGTTAACTATAAGTGGTTCGCTAACTCTGGGATACAACATGGAAGTCAGAACCTTGTTCTCTTCTCTTAGTGCATTTCATCTTCCCAAATAGATCAGGTACCCTTAAATGAGGAGGTGGGCAGGAGTTTCCTGGAGAGACTTGAAACAACACTTTCTGAACCCACTAACCACTAGGCCAAAGCACTTCTTGTAGCATAGGGTAACTGGAGTATTTCCTCTTAAATAAATTGTAAAATTCCAGAAGAGTTGTGAAGACTCTATACTAGCGTAAAGTGTAAAGTGTGTCTGTCTTTATTCTGTCAGTGTGTTTGTTGTATGAATGTCTATGTGTATGAATGTTAGTATGTATGTTAATCTAGAACTAGCCTTTTTGTAGCTTTCATATTTGTGAAGCACTGAGCAAATTAGTTAGTAAAAGTGTTATAAAGTTCTCATTATTGTTATTAAATTTTTAGACCAAAGTGTCTCTTCAGTGAGCCTTTGTTGTGAAACAGATGCTGAATAAAGGAAATGTGCTGTCAACAAAAATAAGTGATTTAATATTGTACTGTAGTCTGTATATCATTTTGTTTTATTAAATTTTAAGACCACGAATGTTAATAATAATGTGACACAACTATACATCACATTTTAAAATACTCAGAGGTGAGCTCATAGGTGGTTTACCATTATCAAATGCCATGTTATCAGTAATGTAGTAGTCACTAAGTTAATCTCTTAGGTTTCTTAGGCCTTGTGTTTATCAAGAGCATAACATTTTAGAGTTACGTTGATGGAATACTTATATAAACAAATTTTGAAATAACTATAAATTTGATGTTTTCTAATTTCGAGTTACTTTTTGCAGGTTTTTAAATAGTAATTTTCATACCATCTAGAACAGGGGTGGGCAATTAATTTTCCCAAGGGGCCGGATGAGAAACTGGGATGGTTCTAGAGGGCCGGATGAGAAACTGGGATGGTTCTAGAGGGCCGGACTAATATAGTTAACTCAGTTTTACCCAATACTGTATATATAGTATATTTACTGGTGGGCGGGCCAGCGGCGGGCCGGTCAGAGACATGAGGCGGGCCGGATCCGGCCCCCGCGGGCCGGATCCGGCCCACGGGCCGGCGTTTGCCCAGGTCTGATCTAGAAGCTACTTTCACTGCACACACACATGAGTTAGTGTGTTAAGTATAACTGATAAAAATATGTTACACATACAGGCAGTAGTATCAGCACACAGAATTACAGTTGATATATTGCTATTGCCAAGTGATTAGATGGGATAAACATTTGATGCTTGACTTGTCTGTAGAAGATTCATAAAATTAGAAGTTTATAGCACAAGTATATAGAATAAGTGTTTAATTTGTTTACAGATTTTAGTGTAAAGCTCCCTTTATTTTGTAAAATTTTCCTTTCTGTAGAGCTAGTAATCTGTTCATGCCTTCTTACCATTGACTTTTGTTTCAGGATATTGCCGATCAAGCCCTTCGTTTGTGCAGTAACGTTGATAATGCAGTGGCTCTTTTGTGTCGCATTATTGAGGGACGTAATGGGTCGAGCAAAGTGTCAGCCGGTGAGCATTTCTTCTTTTATCATATAATAAATTCTCTCCCTTGACTGTATCAAAGAAAGGGTTTTTTTTTTCTTAATGCAGAAGCTTGATTAGAACTGCCTTGGTATGAAATGCTGCTTATAGAAGATGCACCTTCTGACTGTATATTCATAATTTATCTGCAATGTTATCCTGCCTTATCACTAGTAGTATTCATCCAGAATGCCATCAAAATAATGTCAGCAGCAGGCAAGTTGTTAAATTATTATTTTAATGTTCTCTGAATGTTCATTGCAGCAGAGCTATTCTTTTTTAACCCTATCTAAATTTTGACACTAACTGTTGTAGCAGTGTTACCTCAGTTTGCTGGGGAGTATTTCCTCATGCACTGTTGTAATTTCAGTCCTTAACATTGAGAAAATGCATTATCAAACTACTTGAGAAGGATATTTATAGTTTTAACTATTTGGTGCAAAGTATCAGGTTTTATCCTGCATTATTATTATTTATCATCCTAAAGCTACAATCTTAGCTGAGTCATCAAGTGAATTATGAGAATTAGTAGAGGATTGATCTAAACTAACCAACTGTTTGCAATCTGGTTTGAGAATTTCCAACTTATGAAAAAAGTCAGCAGAAAAAGCATCAAGTTAACTTATGTTTGTGTGAGAGAGGTAGAGAGCACACATCTGTTATGAATCTGTAATCTTGCACCTGCTCATGAATAGGCAATAAATAAAGTGGGATTATAAAGCATTTTTTGGCAGTTTTGTTACTGGTATTGGCTTGCAGCATTAGAATCTTTTATTGTTGTGTTTTGTTGTTATTACTGTTCAACCATAATCTGCTATTACATCTTTAAAGTCATGCTGTTATTCAGTTTTATTTGACATTTAAATAATATATTTTTAACAGGTCTTCCAAATTATCCAATTATTCGACGGCCAAGCATTGAAAGTAAATACGGACCTGCCAGTCCAGCAACCTCGGATAGTAACAGTGTGCGCTCGGACAGTCCCTCCCTCAGCAATGTTTCGAGCCGACAACTCAATGGCCATCAGACTCCTCCTCCAGTTCCACCTAGAGCACCCATAGCACCCATTCTGCCTGCCAGGGGCCAGACCCCTCCCCCTCTCACTACAATGCAAATGACCAGCGAAGGTCAGCAGGTGAGTCAGGAACAGGTTCAGCAAAGGAGCTAGTGTCCATCTTAGGAGAAAGAAGTGCAGGAGTCTAATTTTAACAGTACATTGATTAACATAAGACTGTATATGTGTAACACATGGATTCAATCATTTTTAAATGTCATGAGGTTCTTTACCCAAATAGAGGAGTGAGATCCATGAATGTTTGCCTGCATGCACATGGCTGATTGTGCACCATTCAAAGGAACTTCCTGCCCTCTGATAAACTTTCAGCTTGATTTAGACTAAAAGAGAAAAGACTAAAATAAACATGTTTACAGTAAATGTTTTGGTAATAAGTTTTGGTCTTCAGTGTTTTTATTGTACCAGAAATTTACATTTTCAGTAAATACACAATAAAAGAATAAGTTGCATTTCAATTTGTGTAGGTTGCAGATGTACCACCAGGGCATGTACAGCAGCTTATCAAACGCATGTCACCAGGACAACCAGCTGTTTTTCGTTCCAACCTTGTGCAGCCATCTCTGCAGACGGGCATTCCTCAAGCCCAGACCTCCCCTTCGCCAGTTGTTAGTGGGGTGGCCACTGGTGTTGCCATCAGTGGATCATCTCAGCCATGGGGTGTGGGCACAGTGACAGGAGTGAGCAGCCGTCAGGGACACAACCATGCAGCAGGCGTGATCAGTTCATCTCTTGCGCAGCAGCTGCAGAAAGGAATGGTCTTGAGCCACTCCTCTCCCACATCGTCGCCTGGCAGTGGAAGCAGCAGCACATCTTCCACACCAGCTCCAAGTGGGCCGAGGGTTACCATCAACCTCTCCCATCCTCTTCCACCTCCTTACAGCCAGACCGGAGCTGGCAGCAACACACCTGCCACAACAACCACCTTGCTTCATATATCCGGTGAGCAGTCTCACATGCTGGGTGCCCAGATGGCAGATTACCTTGCCATGACTTCATCTGACTCCCCTATCAGCCTCTCTACAACTTCCTCATCAGGAAATTCTGCAATAAGCGATGGGAGCATGGGAGCAGGGTCTTCATTGGGCATGCCCACTGGGATGATGGTACCTGGCCTCCCTGTGCATTCTACACGCCGACCCATGGGGTCAAGTCATGCACCCATCATCATGCAATCAGTCAAAAGCAAAGAGGTGCACAAACCTGTTCCTCAGACTGCCACAGCACCGCTGTCTTCTCCTCCTGCACTTTCAGTGCCCAGTTCAGCATCTCTTGTGCCATGCCAGCACAACTACATCTCCCAGGTGCAAGCGCAGGTTAACGTTAGTGCTGGCAGTGCGCATGTTTCTTCATCTACCCCTGCAGCAACCAGCAGTTCTGGGTCTGCAACCACCCACACACGCAATGTCCAGATCCAGATTACACGTCATCCACCTTATACCCACAACCACCAGCCCCACTTACAGACACACAACGGGGGCATCCATTATGCTTCAGAGCCCCTCCCTCCACAGGCTTCAACTGTGACAGGCCGCCCCACCATCCAGATTCACATTCCAGGTGGGAGTGGAGGAGGCATGTGTAGCGGGGTAGGTATTGGACATGGCTATGCACAGAATCATGTACATATTCACAACTTTGGTGGTGTCAACTATGACTTTTACCAGCGGACACCGTCCGACACAACATCCACACCACGCTCAGACTCTCCGGTGTCACGTACCACCAACCAGTCACCACTCAGTGTTCTGTCCACTACCTCTTCCCCCTCCACCAATTCGGATATCCCTGACAAACCTCCACCCCCTTACCCATTCAGCCTACATGGAGGACAACGTCAGCCACCCATCCCACCTCGTATTCCACTGCAGGTGAAACCGCCCCCGCCTCCTCCCCCTACCCAGCATGGCATTACAGTACATCTGCATTCCAAACCCCTTCCATCTTCTCTCCCTTCCTCTGCTGCACCCCAGATGGTCAACACGTCCGCTGGTCAGCCTGTGATAGTATCGCAATCTCCTCTCCCTACACCCATGGTGGTTCCAGTCAATGGCCAAAATGGGAACATTGAGACAGCATCAGATCAGGGTGAAGACACCGATTCTGAAACAATATCTTCCTCCGAAGTTGGTGCCACAACAGTCCCTGAAAAGCATCGGTGTTTGTCACCCATGCCACAACGCAAGCCAGAAGCAAGGGAACGAGACAAGCTTAGGCGCGACACCAAAGTTCGGATATACTCTCCACAGGCCTTCAAGTTCTACATGGAGCAGCATGTGGAGAATGTTCTCAAGATCCACCAGCAGCGCATGCACCGCCGCATGCAGTTGGAGAACGAGATGGCTAAGGTGCACTTGTCAGAGGAAGCTGCTCGTCAGATGCGACGCATGTTACACCAAAAGGAATCCAACTACATACGTCTCAAACGTGCCAAGATGGACAAAACCATGTTTGAAAAGCTTAAGACACTCGGAGTCGGGGCATTTGGAGAGGTTGCCTTGGTTCGCAAAAAGGATACAGGTATGCTGTATGCCATGAAAACGCTTCGCAAGGCTGATGTGCTGAAACGGAATCAAGTAGCACATGTGAAGGCTGAGCGAGATATTTTAGCTGAGGCAGATAACGAGTGGGTGGTAAAGCTGTACTACTCCTTCCAAGACCAACACAACCTCTACTTTGTCATGGACTATGTGCCAGGAGGGGATCTTATGGGTCTTCTCATCCGCTTGGAGATCCTTGAAGAGCCTCTGGCACAGTTCTACGTGGCAGAGCTGGTGCAGGCAATTGATTCTGTTCACCGCATGGGCTTTATTCATCGCGACATCAAACCAGACAATATACTTATCGACCGTGATGGCCACATCAAACTGACAGACTTTGGACTGTGCACGGGATTTCGCTGGACACACAATTCTAAATATTATCAACGAGGTGAGTACCTTGCTGCTTCGCTAGAATTGTTTACTTTCAAGTTAAAAAAAGATATATAGATAACCACACAATACATGTTTATCCTATTGTAAAAATATTGCTAACAATTAACAGTCTATACCATTTGTTTTTGCTGTACTAAGTATATTTTTGCTACTAATTTGGTTCAGAAAATAGATCTCAGGATGCTAAAATTTCTTGGAGAGGTGGGTTTCTTCTGTGGATCAAGGGAAAGCACTGGTAAATTGGCATCAATGTTCTTCAAAGCTTATGCAAAGATGTGATGTCAATTTCAATCAGAGTTGATTTTTTTTTTTTCAAATTGTAGTGTGTGGTCAAGTTATGTCGGCAATCCATTGGTGTAAATCAGCTACGGCTTTTGTCTTAGTTGAGTTGTGTCCCTTGAGTCTGACAATTGCAGATGCTCCTTGCCTCTCATCTTAGGCAGGTCATGGTCATTGGCTCGGGTATAGTGTTCCGCACCTCCTGAAAGTATAGGAAGTGGCTTATAACTTAAAACTTCTCTTCTGCACAATGACTAAAAGTGTGGTTTGCACAAGCAGGCAGGAAATGCCGTTGAGTCATGCAGGATCAGTATGCAACCTGATTTTTTAAAAGGCGTTTAGGTGATGATATTCTCTCTTACACCTTCTGAAGACCAAACTTAAGTATTATTGAAATGTACAAAAATGGCTGAAATAGCTTGTCACATGGAACATCTGGTCTAGTATAGACACAAAAATATCTCCGTTCACAAAAGTTAGAGAATTTCAAGATGACAGCCCAATACTGTTTTGCAGAATAAAGCTAGTACCATATGGTTATGTTTTAACACCTGTTTGTGCCGACTGCTTGCAAACTTTAGGATCCTGTTTTATAAACTGCCACAAAGTAAATAATGTCTGTGGGATGTTGCACATATGTGTGTGTGCATTTCTGAGCATATATTGATTCGTCATTGCTTTGCCAACCCAGATTTTAAAACCAAACAGAATGCAAAAGCATATTGTGTTCTGAAGATCTCATTTATAGCACAAATTAATTAATTGAGCACAGGATCATTAGGAGAAAAATAGATCATGAGAAATAAAATAAAAATCCTGTGGCTTACCTGTTTAGAACTTGCCATGGCAGAAGCATAGTGATGGATGTTGGTCTGGTGTATTTGCCAATCATCTGCATTTTACATTACAGTTTGGTCGAACAAGCACGTCTGACAATCCTCAGAAAATGTCAGTAGTTGAAAGCATATATTTAGGGAACATTGTTTTTTGTTTTAAATGCAGACAACTTCAGCTTTAATTATTTTTTAAATGTGTATATTTTGTGCATCACAGTAGTTGTAATAATAATACTGTCCCAAACTCAGTCGTACACAATCAGCACAATGGATCAGAGTTAGAAGTAAGGAATATGTTGTAGGAGAACACAAAGGTTTCATATATCCAAATGGTTGCCACATGTTGTTAGATAAGGAAGGTCCTCTGCTTGGTGACCTGTTTGTCTTCCCATCTCCCTCAGGTCAGTCAACATAACCTGTCTCACTGGTCCTGTGGGTTGCTGGAGAGTCCTGTATAGTTTATTTTTTTCACACATGTCTTTCTCTGTGCACCTGGCATGCCTCTTTTAATGTGCTATGCACATCCAGTTGGTTTTTTTATGCATTAGTTTTGTTCATATGCATGAGTTTGAAGACTATTTGGTTTGTGACTATTGCTCTTGTGATTTTTATGTTAACTATTACAGTCAAACTTCTGTAAGTCAAAGCTTCAAGGGACTGATGAAAAAAAAAAATCAAGTTAATGGAAGGTTCAAGTTAAGGAAGTTCACATTGCCAAAATTCACATTGTTCACAAAAAGAACATTTTTCCTCTGTGGACTTATCTTTTTTTCTGCATATGCTCATGCATCATTGTTCCCAGCAAAAAAGTCTGTTATAGATGTCTGATGACAATTTCTCTTCGTTTCTTTTAAAATAAACAAGTCAATGACAGTGAGTCCAAAATGTTCATGGGTACATCTTCCCACTACTCGATCAACGAACAAACATCATTCAGTATGGTTCTTGCCTCCTTTAGGGTTGGAAGGAGTACATGATTTTACACTTTCCCACATATTTTCAAATGGTGTCAACATGCTGACCAGCGAGTTACAGAAGGTCGACTTACAGAAGTTCGACTGTTTAAGATTACAGTAAAATGTCTCTTTTAAGACTGTTGTCACTTCAACTTGTTCGTGCTTATTCTGCCATCATTACATTTAACTGAAATAATAGTTGTAGTTGAGATGAAGTTTATATAGCAAAATATTTCCATGAAAATTTTTTGGGTCCTAGCTAAGAGTTAGTTCTTATGGGGAAGGTAACATAATATGCATGTGAGTTACAGCTTTGTATGAGCTAGATTCCAACAAAGTGGTGGACTTATAAAATAACAGTAGAACAGAAAATTCATTTGCCAACGAAACACCTTAAATTAATGCTAGATGAAGCTTTAAGTTATATAACCACAATATTTAGAATGATTTGTACATAAATACAATCATTCCACGGAAGAGAACGGAAAACGTTCACTCCATATGTTTCCTCCCAAAGTAAACTGCTACACTTTTTGATGACATCTATTCTCTTGCAGCATTTGCCATTTGTGAGTTAGTCAATTTGCGTCTTCTGTTCATTGAGATGATTTTTTTTCTCAGAGTGCATTTCAGAAGAATTTTATGCATTTAATTTAATGGCTTCAAGCCTTTAAGTAGTAATTGTCCTTTGTCAGTAAGACTGTTATGATATTGTGGAGGACAAGCAGCAAAAATTGTTTGGTGAAGTTTTATTGTGCATCTAGCAAATACCTGCCACAGGGGTCACCATAATACTAGATTAATGTAGCTCTGCTTACCCACGCTCAAGTTGGAGACCTGACATGACCGATTATTATCATTCTTTTGGTTGTGTGATGATATTACTTTTAAGATAAACTTATTTTATTGTGGTTTTCAGTAACTATTATTATAATTATTAGCCATTCACCATGCCCCTCAGGACATTTTAACAAAACAATCTAGTATGTCAGGAGTAGTGAGCAGGGTTGACTTTTATAAAGGACTTTTTTTTAAGAGCAGTCAGAATTCTTGAAGGGGGGATTAGCCTTCGCCATTTCTTACCAAATACATGCGCACACATACATAAATCCCAAAACATTCTTGTTGGTGAACCATTGTATAATCATCTCCTACCCATATATACCCTTATCCACAAAAAAAAAAATTGGATATGAGGAGGAACACCCCCTGACTGTAAAACTAAAAATCATTCCCATGCCTTGAACTTCAAAAGCTGTTTTGTAGCATCCCATACCCTGAGAGTTGAGAGAGTCAAAAGGTGAAAACCATACTGTGCTTGTTTATTAAAGCAGCTAGTGCACGAAGTTTGAAAGGTCTGTTTCCAGCATATTTTTATCTTGCATAGATGGAGCCCATGCACGACAGGATTCAATGGAGGTCAAATGTCAGCTAGATGAACAGTGCCAGTGCCACATACTCAAGCCTCTGGAGCGGCGGAAGAAACGCGAACAGAGATGTTTGGCTCATTCGTTGGTGGGAACTCCAAACTACATCGCACCTGAAGTCTTGATGCGTTCAGGTGAGAGAAGAGCCATCATAGGAACATGAAATATGTTGTGGTTTGTTGGAAATTTTCTTTTTGTAAACATTTTCTGGCTGTACTGGCTTTGTTATAGACATGTATAGCATGAAAGGGTTCATCAAGTACTGAACAAGGCGTTGGTATTGTATTGCAGCGGGCTACACATCCGTGTGTGATTGGTGGAGTGTAGGTGTCATCCTGTTTGAGATGTTGGTGGGACACCCACCTTTCTATGCCTCATCACCAGCGGAGACACAGTACAAGGTAACAAAGCATTTTATAGGGTGAATTTTTTCCCCCTTCAGAATTTTATTTTACAGTATACCAAAAGGAAACAAAGTGTTTTGTTTTAAAAAAATACTGTTTACATATTTTTAATTCATAATTGAAAAAATAAATAAAACCATTTGCGTTTGCTGTATATTTGTTGACATCAGATAAGTCATCTTAAAGTCAGTTATTAACTTGCAGAATTACACGGCAGCACATGCTGATAAAAAAGTTTAGGCTTAACTGTCATTAACTGTTTTTAAATTTTTGAATAATTAACAAAAGCTTGTGTTTAAAGCCATTAATTTTGTGGTTTGTGGTCTTTCCCCCATGTAAGTCTTTATGTGCATTGTGTTTCAGGTAATAAACTGGAAGGAAACACTTAAAATTCCTCGAGAGGCTAACCTTAGCCAAGCAGCAACAGACTTGATTCTAAGGTTATGCTGTGGTCCTGAGGAGCGACTTGGAGTCAATGGGGCAGCAGAAATCAAAGCACATCCATTTTTCGCTGGACTCAACATGGATGGACTCAGGCGGCAAAAACCTCCTTATGTGCCTAACATTCGCTATGCAACAGACACATCAAATTTTGATCCTGTTGACCCAGGAAAGCTTCACAACGACTCTGAAGAGGGCAAGAAAATGGAAAAACTTGAAAATGGGAAGCATCCAGAGCATGCTTTCTTCGAGTTCACTTTTCGTCGATTCTTTGATGATGGAGGACACCCCTGTGCTAACGCTGCAGAAGAACCAGATTCAAACTCTCCTGTCTATGTCTGACAGCAAGCATTTGGATTTTTTTTTTAATTTCCAATCCCTCTTACCCACTCACTTTCTCTATCTAGTCTATCTTCAGCCAAACACTTGGTTAGACACAGCAGATGCTACTAGTGAGGTATAAAATTCTTTTGGCTCGTGTGCTGAAAGCCGTAGTACCCCACATCTTAACCCCATCCCACTCATCAACATCTCTGACAAAAATTTCAGAATGTCAAATGATTGTTACTGTTTAAACAGTTGACTTTTTTCCTTGCACTAAACTGTCACCATTAGGACATTGACTTCTGTTTTAGGTTTCACTTTCACTTCAGACCCGTAAAACATCTGGCTTGCATCTTCCCTGGCCCCCATCGCTTCATTCAGAGAGAGTATATGTGCACATCTGTGTGTGTGTGTGTTTGTGTGTAATTATATTGGCAGTGGCCATGCGCATTGGCATGTGTCAGTCTGCTATCACACGTGTAAACACAGTACTTCTGTGATGGCATTTTCTGTACTGTTGTTCAGTGGAAGAATAGTTGCGAGTCGTTTGCCCACATCTCAGGCAGTGGGCATGGTTGGGATGTTTTGTTGCTGTGATCGACATTAGCATACCTGTCTCTTGCAGTTTTGTGTGTGTGTGCGCGCACTTGTGCACACACGCAAGTGTGCATGAGTGTTACTGCGGAAGTGTAGATATAAAAAAAACAGGCACTGAAGGAAAAAGAGTTTTGTGAGAAAATGCTTTTTTGAGTATGTTAACAAGAGAGCATTGTACATATATAAATCTGTAAGTATATCTGCAGAGTCCAACAGGAAAAGCTTCTGTGCTAATTATTAAAAATGTATTCATAGGTGCCGTCATAGCTAACCCCAAATCATTCCGTATTAAAGGTACGGACTCCCTTTGCAGTCTTCTGTCCTGCACTCAAGAAATTGGATGTTTTCTGCTGTGGCACATGTTTATGGACTTCATACCATGCTCCAGTGAGCTCTCTTTATCTTCTTCTGTTCTTGACTGTAGAAAACATTTAAATATTCCACCAGCCTGCCGGAATATGACACTTTTCATCTGGTACAGCTGATCTTGCACTCTTTCACTGAAAGATTACTAATCAAAATGGAGGACTAAAGCATTATAATTTAAATTCCATGATACTGAGAATTTTATAGAGCATACAAAACAATCACAGATTGAAAAATAATCACAAGGATTACTTTATAAAAAGCAGTTTATTATTGTTTACAAACAGTAAATATATTTTATACGTTTCATGGTATTAGGATGGGTTCTCTAGATATATGATCATGAACAGGAGGAGCTTATCAATGTTAGTATGAGGTGCAAAGAAATGAAAGCCTGGTCAAAACAATGCAATACATTGTACTGTGTGGGGTTTTAATCAGTGACAAGCCTATCCTGGACAGAAATTTGCATTTTATGTTGTAAGGCAGATGTGTAAAGGGTGCCTATTTCAGCAACTCTTTGCAACAGTATTGATACAAATATGCTCAGCCACAAACTTACCCTCGCATTGTTCCTTTCACACCCACATACATACATTATTTTTAACTTTAAGCTGCAAAATAGTCAGCCAAACAATATTTCTTGCAGTAATTGACATAAATCTTGGGGATAGCTTTTTTTAGGCCTTTAAAGAGCCAAGATACAGCACTGAACACAACTATGACTTTCCTTCACATATGTCAACAAATATAATACTGATCCAACATTCCTTATTGTATGGATGAATAAAAGCAAACAAAGAGAAGTCAATGATTCTTTACTTATTCCCATTAACTAGAAGTCAGATCAGCTTTATTCCTTAAAGTTTTAGTTCAGAATTACTGGCAGAAAAAAAAGGTCATTTTTAATTGTGAAATTTTAAAGCAACCAGCGCTACAATTCACAGTGATAGGCAGACCATTTTGGCCCAAACTTAAAATCTTGTTAAAAGCAAATGCTGTTTAGAAAATATAAACCACAGCTCATGTGGATTGTAATAATTTAAAACCTTTATCAAACAAAATGTAACTAATATCTTGTCAAGTTGCATTTTTGAATCAAGTATCAATGCCAAGGAAAGAAATCCTACAGGTTCTGTTGACCTGAACTGTTTTGCATATTTCACAAAAAATTTTGTTACAAACCACTGATCTGGCATGCAATTTCTTCACAAAACAAAGCTTATGGCACTTGATGAAATTGTCTTTAAAAAATGGAAAATACTGCAGCACAAAATTAGGTTCTTGTAACACAAAACCTCACAAAAATATTGCATATTAACTGGCAGAAAACTATTTCAACTGCCTATTTATAAAGGAAATGCACAATATAAATGGCTCACTATAACGATATCCACTATTTTCTGAGTGTCAAGACAACACTAAGCATTTTACAAATTACTTGCATTAAATCTGCATGAACAGCACTTATCCTTCTCTCCATAGAGAATTATTCAGCCTTATTTAAACTTTAACAATGTTAACTATGTTGGATGGCTGCTGTTGCCATGGATCTCTATTAGTTTTCTTGAGCTTTGTGTGACAGCTGTAAGCAGTAGTCTGCCATGTGAAATGTCTCTCCAGAAACTGATGGCTGTAACAATGGTACAACTGATATTCATCAAAGGTCTAGTGGGATGCAGTTGGGGTTTTTTTGCGCACAAGGTCGAGCTAGGTACAGAATATTCACCCTCTAACCCTGAGGGGAATAAATACCCTTCTGTTCCCAAGATACAGGACTACATTAAAAGGTCAAAAACAGATATCAGATACACTGGATCCATGAATACATTTATGAATACTATGGTCAGTTTTAAAAACAAATGGGTAATTATGATCCCTTTATAACAGTTTTTAATTTGTATTTAAGCTTTTCATCTTTATTTCTCAAGTCACTAAAAATAACAGTTTTCCTTTCATATAATGATCTTAAATTTGTTAACAGTCTTTAGGAGCATCTAGACTTTCTGCCAAAACAGGTAACAATCTGTCTCATGTTGCTTACTAGCAAAAACAAGAATTTCTGCATGGTTGGAATGTGAAAAAGTAAATCCTGTGCCCTTTTTTTTTTTTTTTTTGCTATTAGTGAGATATTGAATGTCCAACCAGCTTCAAAGAAAAAAACATGAGCCCCTTTACCAATACTGTTAAAAGACAAACATCAATACTTCCATACACATTTGCAAACAACATAATGCCTCTCTTGTAGATGGTGAAGCAGCACCAGTTCAATGATAAGCCAAGGCAGCACACCACAAAGATCTTGCGACTGAATGTTCACAGGTGGAACAGAATCTTTTGAAAAATTCATGCTACATTACAGCCACGTTCTTCCCCATCAGCTATTCACTGATTTAACAGTAGTCACAAATGAAATACTGGATCCAGTTTCATGTTTTTATAACTTTTCTTAATGATCAGAAGCAACTTTAAAGCTTTGGTATAACAGTGTCAAACTGCATGAAACAAAGCAGTTAACAGCTAAGGCTTGTACAAGTCTCATCTTGAGAAGAGGAGACAGTTCCAGCCATCATGCATTCTGGACAGGTCTATCAAGTTTTATATTATGGAGGTGCTCCTATCAAAACAGTATGTAAATATGTATTATAGCTTAAAAGTGGGCTAATCCCACGTTGAAAGGCACATCTGAAATAAGCATCTAAAAGAGATAAAAAATTAACAGCATTTTTCATGCAATGCCATAAAACTGAAAATAAAAGTACCCAAAACACAATCCAATCAAATCAGTTATGTTTTCAACCTTATCTGAATTAAGCCACTCTAAAAAAAAAGTGTTGGGAATTCCCTCCAGACACATGGAGAATTATGCAAGGCACTCAGTGTGATTCCTGTGTCTTAACGTATCTGGTTTTACCCATCTGATAACGATGCAAGAAAAGTGCAGAATATCAAGATCACTACTTTTAAAAATCTATTTTCAATGTTTCACACTGCCTCTGAAATGGGTAACACTGACACCCTTAAAAACAATATTTTAATCCTATTCAAAAGTCAATGTCAAATCTTGAAAATGTTATAAAGACCCTGATAACAATCATAAAGATTTTCCTGAAAATGAAAATTCTATTGATTTATGTTCAAAACAGTTTTCCTAGAATGCATCTTTTAGGCCCACTTGGACACAAATCTGTAACAGTTGAAAATGGCCAAGAATATCTCCAATGTTGAAGACCATCTATGTTTAAAGGCACAAGGTGATGACGGAGGGATTACACAAAAAGAAGCCATTTTATGATCTATTTCACATTTGAGTGGTATCTCATTCTTTGTTTTAAAAAATGGAATATTCTTCAGTAATGATGAAGACATGTTTAAACCAAAGAGTAACCATGAATTTAGCTACTGAAGGTTGACCTGGTGATGATGGTGTAGCTAAGCTGGCCTAAAGTAAGAATGGACCAGTTAATATAAACACGCAAAATAAAAAAAAGCATCTGTTATGCATTGCACTGCAGTTTTTCCATCCAGCTGACTGCAATAAAAATCTTGATGACCATATAAAGTCAGTAGGTGGGGTGGGGCACAGCTTTGTGTTTAGTCTTTCCTAAGACCTCTGGAACCATAGTTATAAAGAGAGAATACGTCGTTTCTCCAGGACAAAAAAAGGAACTCGAGGGAAAGCATCTTTAGTTACAAAGTGATGCCCAGACCCTGCAGACATTTTTCTTTACTTCAGGATATCTTTGTCACTGCTTGCTAACCATAGCCCCAGGAGTAAAACATCTGCAGGGTCTGGACACAACTTTGCAAGACTGGAAAAAAGACACTTGTCCTGGACTTGCCCTTGCTTGGTAACTATGAATCCCAAAGTGTCCTGGCCAGTATATATGTAATTCATTTTCCACACTATAATACAACATTTAAAAATTTAAAAAAATAAAACTTTTGTCATGGGTTCATTCAAATCTTAATATTCCCAGAAACCAATGCTTATTTCTTCACTATTCTGCATCTGAAAGCAAAATAAAACTTCTGCATCTCCCCTACTGCAGAAATTAAAGTCTTGCAAAAGTTCATATATCCAAGTACTAGCACATGTACATTCATAGGCACTCGCACACTCGGTGGCAGGCCAGAGGCATCAAGCACTAAAAATGTTTTTCCTGATTTCTCTTACTTACACAATGTTTTGTGAGGGTTTTATAACAATCTTGGATATATCAATGCCCTCGACACAAGTAAAAAAATGTTCCTACTGTAAGAACAATGTTCAAATGGACCAAAGTCTAGTGGGTTATAGTATCTAATTTATAAGTTCCTGCACCATATTTAACTAGACAGCACCAATAATCACTGGCAAAATGTTGGAGAACAAAATCATTTGAACCATGGACATCTATTTGTTGTGTTTTAGACAAATTGTTATTCACCCCACTCTCAAAAAATACTAACAATTCCACTTTTTACATCCCTATCCTGCACAGAAAAAAATGTTAATTGGCATCAACAGCAGTAAAATAATAAAAACTTGAGGTTTATTAAATCTTTTGTACATTTTTATGCATAAACACTAGTCTTCTGCAGAAAACTCTAAATACGGATGTGTCATAAACTGTGACACAAATGGGATGCATTTTTTACAGATAAATGCCATTTCGTTTGGAAATTTTTGTGTTTGAAATACCTGCACAAAGTAAACACATTTTAAACCATTAGAGACAAATATTTACTGCCTTTCTCTTTTAGTCATGTACTAATCTGTAACATGCAGGCAGGCACACATACACACACAAAGAGACTTTTAACCTACTACAGCTTACCAAGGCACTGTATAAACTTCTTTCAGTCTTTCAGCAAAAACAAAAATTCCTCTCTTCTTATGCCTCTGTATCCAATGAATAAATGTTACTCCTTAGGTAATACATCACTTTGAGGGACATGCTCCAAAGATATTGTGTACAGAGTTCCTTCTTAAGTAGATTTTAAAGCACCACATAAAACTGTCCTTTTCTTCCTGACAAGTGTGTGCACCACTCTAGTTTTATAGCTTTCATGTAGCAATGCTTTTAGTGTCACAGCAGTTCATCCACCTCCCTCCCCTCAAATCTAATGTTGCAAAATTATGAGTCTAAAATAATTATCCCTAAAAGCATTAATGTTCCATTACTTTATTATTCTACTTTTTGCAATAAATCAGCAGTGGGATATTACATGAACAATCATTTAATGCATTTCTTGAGTCAAAAGAACCACCTTAATGATACAAAAATCTTTTCCGTTACTCTTCAGCATAATTCCTTTTGCATCAGCACTAACACCATCAGAGATCAAAGTCCTGTGTTTCATGTCTAGTAACAGTCAACTCGCACCGCCAGAAAAGCGACAAAAAGACATAAGCTGCGAATCTCCCTAACAAATTAACATCTATAAGGCATGACTAACAAGCAAGATTTGCAGCTTTGTCCTTCAACATTTCAGAGGCTACCTCTAGGTGATAATCCCATGGTCACAGTTTTCTCAAGATGAGCAGCAGTTAAGCACCTACAGCTTTAGATATGCAAAGCAATGCTTTTCACTTTAACAGATGGTAAGAGTTTTATTCATGCCATCTGCACCCACCTCTCTCTCCAGCCACCTCTTTTCACCTGATACCACACCGTTTCACAGTTCATCCTGTTTTTTGTTATCTTGCTGTAGCATAAGCAAACACTTCCCAAAAAATGCATTTTCTCTCTTGTAAAACTTTTACACGAAGCAGCATTATATTAGTGCAGGCACCTCTCAATCCCGTGGTGTATTTTTAAAAAATACATCGCTACACAATATTATTTTTAGCAACCCACATCACCTTTCATCTTTTGATTTTTTGCATTCTCCCAGAACTACACACAGTGAAACATACTTTTTTGATTACATTTGTTTCTTCTATTTAACCATTTGTACCAAACAAAAGAGTAAGAAAAAACAAAAGTAAACAAAACTGCGCATGATTTTTCTTTTTTTGTACATAACCTGACATCCCTTTTTATACTACTTGATCTCTACTGGCTTCAAAAAGTTTATAAAAGCGTTTTTACTAGCATGCAATAGGACTTTCAAAAAAAGTTGAAACAAAAACAATTCTTCTCAATGTAACATACCACACAAATGCTATTCATATACAGCATGCATGTAAAATCTTAGATACAACATTTAAAAAAAAAAACTGCGGATTACAAACCCAAGCTTCTATGTTTCTTCTACATGTTCTCATTAAAAGGAGAACTTTCTTTTAGCTGCACTTAGTGCTTCTGTCACCAGGCTTCTTTCCCTTGGCAAGATCTTTGCTCACAGAACCTATTCGTGTAAGAACAATGACACTTCAAGAGCAAAGGATATACAGGACTTCCCCAGTTTCTGCAGTAGCACTGTAATGATACTTGTGACTGAAATGGGAAGGTGGGATCTCAGCACTATTCTGCAAAAAACTGGCTCAAACAGTTTTAACAGGAAGTGTGCATTAGGCAGGATCACATCCTGTGTAGTCTTCACACAGTATTCCAAACCAAGTATTCCCTCCAACTTTGTCCACACACAAATGGGGTTGGGGAAGTGGGTGGGGAACACCTCTGACCCACCCAAACCCCTAACACTGCATGCACACACAATAGCGACATGGTTCCATGTATTTAAAACTGGAACCAGTGTTTGTTGAATGGAGGGAGTGGTCTGAATAAGGCCCTTATCATGGTGTTGTCAGCAGTTTTCTGTTCTCACTGAGACGCAGCAGATTAATATAACCAAGCTGCGGGAAATAGAAAACAACCATCAGCAGTCACCCACATCTGAGTCTGTTGGGCCCACAATCCTCCATCATCCTCGAAATTTGGTGATCTTTTTCAAAGTTATCCAGGTCATGGCCTTAATCAGTCCATGACCTCAAGATCTGCTTCAATCTTTTACAAGTTTGTAAATGTGGTGCTGTGCTCCATGCTCACTGGAAGATACTTCAAAGACAAATGCAATGCACAAAAGTGTTTCCTGTGTTTCACGATTTGTCACCACCTGTCAACAAGCACAAAAAGGAACAGTGTAACGTGTGGACAATTTATAAATACTTAATACAGCGCACACTTAAAGTGACAGAAACAAAAGCACAGCTCTCCTTTTCAAAACTGAGAAAGATGATCAGCCCCAGTAAGTCTAAACTCTAGACTGCAATGGTAAAAATGTGACTGACATATTGATAAAATAAAATCTGCTGTGAGAAAACATTTGTAAAAACATATGCAAATCCATCTCTACAGTTAAAACTTCTATTTGCTGCCATGTAACATCAAAATATTCCAACAAAGACATATAATTACAACATTTTTAATTCAAACATTAATCTCAAATCATGGATTATTCGCTATAACCATAGGTATTTAAATAAGGAGCAATTTTCACAAAGATGTTGCTAAATGCAACATACAGTTTGGATTCTTTCTGATGTCAATAAACTTAAAATTAAGTTTTTGAAGATGCAATGAGCACAAAGATGAAGTATGCAATCATACAAGTATGATATTTTTGTGCACACATCCACACTCACCATACACCAAAGACAGACTGACCTGAAGAATTGTGAAATTCTCTAGCACAGAGTTCATCATGTATTTCTCTGGCAAGTGTTTCAGTTTGTGGATGAAATTGATCATGTATTCACACATAGGGGATCGATGAATTCTATACATAAATCGCCCATTCTCAAACCTTGAGTACTCCGTCTGCAGAGGAAAATGTCAAATTAAGTCCCAGGAACAGAACTTCCAACAACAACAATTAAAACAGTAACATTCATAAATTCATAGCTGTATTTAGAAACCCATAACTTCCTAACTATATCCATAAAAAGTACTCAAATTATCAAGATCAGAAGTACTTTAGTATGCTAGCCTAGTGTTTTTAAAAGCATTGAGTTGTAAAATTATTAACTACCTAGTGGTCTGCCATATTTAAAAAGAATAAGCATAACACTGGTGCCAAATCTAAATTCTGGGAAAGCTGAATAAAAGTTAGACAAATTATCAATATCTTTCTCAGAAATAATTTTTTCATAAAGGCTTCTACATTGGGTTTTTTTAATGAACTCTTCAAGGCTGATTTTTCTGGTCAAATAGACATCAATTCATGACATTCATGTAAACATTAAAAAAAAAATCAAGAGCTAGATTGAATTAATTTGTTAATCTTTGCTTGTTATGCACTCCCCAAAGCATGTGTATGAAAAGACACCAAATGGAAGAAAAAAGGGAACATAGCATTATCTGTCATCACGAATTAGCCATGAGTGTTCCAGTAATAAATGCATTTTTGATAAGAAATAGTGTTTACATCACATAAAAGTGTTCAAAAGGCAATACATTTGCTTCAAGGGGATTCAGTGGTTTTCATGTATATGATGACAAGATATGTCTGGCTTAAATCAGGCAACAACTAGGTTATGGGTTAGTGATGCATATAATGTTTTCAGTACCCATTTAGATCATGTGCCTCTAAATAATAATCATTCAGCATGCACTCACCTCAACCTTCTCTACCACCTGCTTGCCAAAGGAGCACACCTTTGTGGACACCTGAATTGTCATATTCTCGCTGCTCTCATACCTGCATGATAAAACAAAACTTCCACACTGACTAGTTTATTATTACAGCATGTCTACTGATGTGAAGATATACTCCTTGCTGGCATGAGTAACTCGAGGGAAAAAATTATTGCTAGGGTACATCACAGCAAACAATGAACAGGTATAATTTATTTTACTATGTATTCTGAATTTCCAAATAAAAAAAAACATTCTCATCTGCTTTAATTTTGAAGATCAAGCCTATATAAATCCCGCATATAAAGTTTAAAATTTGGCAGATTAACAAAAAGTGTTAACACAAAATAACATCATTTCTTTAGTAGATCTGCGTTTTTACAATCCTGCCTGAGACTTCAGCAATTGCTGCATCATCAGAGATACTTCTTGATGTAGTAACACTTCTCACTAGGTCAGTATACATATGCAAAAGAAAAAGATAATCTGTAAGCTGGCAAAAACCTTTCACCTTAAAGCAGTTAGTGAAGACATAGAAAAGTACTTACTGGCTAGTGACACCATAGAATGCCCCAGTCTCGTCCTGTAGATTAGTGTTGATGTCAGCCTGCACAGACAATTCATATCCTTTCAACACATACCCTTTAAAGGACCAGCAAGCTGCAATTTTTTTGTCTTTACGATTACAGCCTACTAGAAGATTCTATTGGCCCAAATCTGGATGAATGCACCACTTTCACTTTTCTGATATATACCTATCAACAACTATGCACAAAAAGCAGTCAAATTTGTGACATTACCTTTGTACAATGGCTACAGCCTTGACAGTGTAAACATATTCCCATATAATCCTGACAGCTGTGTTACTTGACCTCTTTCTGTGCATGGTGATGTTAACAGGCTTGCCTCTCAAAAACGGAGGGTGAAGTATGAATAATATTTACCCAGATTAGAGAATTAGAATCTCCTACTAAGTTTCACCCAATCTTAAGAAAAAAACTTCTATTCCACTAGCCCTTTATTTTTTTCACCAAACAAATGCTACAGTTTTAATACTGATGCATTTTACACCCAAGCCAGACACCTTTCCTAACCAACAATGGCAACCACCGAAGATGCATCTGAAACAGTATTGTAATCACATCAAAGACTTTACAAATTTATAGTTTCAAAAGCTCAGTGAACAAACTAAGAGAAGTCTTTACAAGTCATACTTTCTCTTGTTTTAATCAGCTGCAAATCCATAAGAAACTCACCCAAAACTTGACCAGAAAGAAAGCAAGCTGTGGTCCTTTATCATAAAGCTCTTTCAGACCACCTTTCTTCTCAGGAAATTTGTCATAGATTTGTCTTATGTCTACAGCCTGCAAAAAAAATAAATAAAATTAAGGGTAGTCTCATAAGCATTTTTCTTTATGAAACCTCCGTTTAATGAAGTCATTCAACACTGCACATTCTAAAAATGCAGCTCCATTAACCATACAATTTAGTTCACCCATCACAATAAATAATCTTCTTCTCTGGGACAGCCACAGACCAATAGAAAAATCTTTTTCAGTAGTGGCTTGGGCTATCCTTTCTAATAGCAATCCTAAAAGGTTCTGCTAAATGTGAAAGAAAATGATGCAACATCAAAACCTGACATAAGCTTGCTACTGAAACTCCTATTTAACCACCTCCAGATATTTGACCCCTTGTTGATTATAAATGTGTACAAAAAATTCATACATGGGGACAATAAAAGAATATGGTAATGGGTTTTTTTTTTAAACCAAGCAAAGCATACCTCTAGCATGGGGTCACTGTATGTTGCATTGGCACCAATATGGACAAACAGGTGTTTGTGGTACTGCAAAATCAAATATTCATCTATGTTTCACACATTTTAAAAAAAATCTTTGAAAGGGTAAGGGGGGGTAGCATACAGAGTTTATCTCTTATTTACAAAGCTTAGCATTAACATGGTAACATGAGCTTAAGTTTGAACAAGTTTGCTTGTTTAAACCACAAAAGTTAACACACACTTCATCTCATTTTTTTTATGTTACTTTTGAAGGAGCTGAGGGCCAGACTATTCCATTCTGAGGATTGGCTACTCACAGATTCTGGATCCCGCTGCTGTTCTAAAAATGCGGAGAACTCCACCATACGAAGTTTGGGTCCAGCAATTGATCGCCCCTGCCATGGGGGACCCATATCACCTCCCGGTATTGAAGCCCCCAGTTTAGAGTCAAAGCCATAGCCAGTACTGAATGGCTTCACACTGAAAGAAACACACGCTGATAGACCAACAATTATATTTCGCTCTAAAACCCTTACTATTCAAAGCAAGAAATCAAAATGATGGCAACCATTCAAATGCTGCTAATACCATCCTCAAAAAGTCATTTCATTGATTCTACCTCTGATTAATAATATTCAAACAATTCTAAAATACATTAAGAAAATGTAGCAGATGCACATGGTCTAATGCTGGTAACTGTTTGTAGAATTTTTTGCTCTGCTGTTACTTGAAGTCTCTGATAGATATTTCCAGCAAATAAAAATGGATCCCAGGAACAAGACTGACATTCCTTTCTAAAAATGAACTGATCTCTTACTTCTGTTTGTATTTCATAATCTATATACAACTACATAAATCTGTTCCATGCTCGTCCTTTTTTTTCTAACACAAGCAAGCAAGGATTTACTAACAGGAAGAAATAGGCATTCCAACTACACCCTTTTATTTAACAAAAATAACAAAAAAGTACTCACTCTCCCTGGCCAAGCCCCGGCTGCCATATCTATTTTCAAAAAATAAAAACTGATTAGTCATCATTTCTACAATCACCATTTTCATTGTTTTGCAGCAGTTGATTTAAAGGCTAAGCTAAAGAATAATTAAAACTATCTTTTTTTAGAATCATCGTCTCTAATAACAAATTTTATTTTCTCAATCATATATATCAGGCTATTCTACAAAAACTGAGTTCACTAAACACACAGGTATGACAGTTCCCCAAGTTCCCACTCCACAGACCACCCAAACATTGCTGTAAAATCTTCCTTTCAGAATGCTACTATCCAGAAATTCTTTCAACATGTATTTTGTACAGAAAACAAATACACAAGAGTGAACATACTTCACAAGGCACATCACTCCTGCCTTCAACTTACAGCTGGTGCCCCAGGATACGGAGGACGAACAGAAGATGGTGATACACCCGGGGGAAGACCTGTCAGTCCAGACCCCATGGCCTTGTTGTGAATAGCAGAGGCAGAAACAATCTGTGCTGAGGACATGGAAGCCATCTGCTGCAAGGCTTTGTCTCGTGCTGCCTGATCCTGAAGGTTTGTCTGCAAACATTGCAGAAAACTGATGTCAGTACTAATCGGGCCATTACTAATTTAGTACAAGTGCATTCATGATTAGTGTGGCAGCAACGTGGCTACAATAATCTGTGTTTATAATATCTATTTTTAACATTCATTAGAAACAAATAGAAAAATAAGGCATGTTTTCTATGATATTCTAAATGTTCACAAGAAAGCCTTCCTGTCATTATTTAAGTCCCCATCTTTTTCACTATGTTGGATGTTTTGAGACTAACCATATTATAAATAACTCCTTTTATACTTTACAAAAATTACAGCATTAAGGTCTTTAATATGGTATGCCAACCCTGACATTCAATCAAGAGACCATTTTAAAAGAAAATGCATACTGACATAAACATAATCTAGGACTAGAAAGTAAATGTCATTTGCGTTTACTGTCTACCTAGAACGATGTACATATTGCCTCTAAATATAATATTTTAAATATATAATTAACATAGCAATCTGCATTCCCAACAACAGAATCTGTTGAGCTCATACTAAAAATATTTACATTCTCCAAAATAGTAATATATTTTCACACACAATCCCCACCAACCCTTCTCTCTCACACACACATTCTCTCAAAATATACTTCAAGCTTTCTAACAATTCTATTTCTATTAAAAACATCTATGAGAACACCCTTCTCAAGTTGTGTCCCTATGCTACCATGGTCTCATCAATAATAACAGGAGAAGAAGACTTTTCTTTCTGCATAGCATGATAATCATTACAATGCTTTGCTGACCTTCAACTGTGACTGGATCTCTTTTGCTTTCCTCCGTGCTAGCACCTGGATGTGGGATGACACTTGTTTTCGAGTACGTGTTTTCCCTGTGCGAAGTTTGATGTATCTTGCAATAAGTTCATTGCGACCTGCAAACAAAACCCATTAATAGAGTCTTACATCAAATATACTTTATTCAGCTATTCATTATCACTAGCAATAATACTCCAGTGTAATATGTAATCTTCTAATAGGGTGAAAGTCTGACTTTGGAAAGTGCTGGTCCAATTTTTAAATGCATTCTGCTGTTTCACAAAACAAACATTTAAGTTAATGTCAGTCTACATTTTATTCATAGTTTCCTTTACCAAAAAATTCAGCAAATCAGAAGTTGCATATTTAAAATATCCACAAATACACAACTAGCGACAAACCATCATCTAGTGAAATTTTGAGTTTTAAGGTTAATTTAAAGAACTAGAAACATTTTCTAAGTTTTTAACATTTCTCTGGATTTGGGAGTTTTTTCCTTTGAGGAGGAGGGTTTCAATATAACTCACTTCACAGAAAATAAATCAGTTCTATATAGATGACTTTTTGTATTTCTGATTTACAGGTTCATCGTTCATTGACTATATGTTGAAATAGGTTGTTATACAAAAAGCTCTTCTGAGGTGAAGGCACAATGACCTACACATGCTTTCTAAACGAGGAACTTGGTTATTAAATAAACTGTTGCAAAGTGTTTTAAATTATGTTAATATAAAGTTCTTCCTGTATTGGATGTTTTTACATGATAAAGCCGTAGCTTACATTTAAAGATAGCAAATGAAAACTTATGGTTACTGACGGCCGAATTTTATTTCAAGTTTCAGAAAATAAACATCATACAGTTTACATTTCATTTGTAATTTACTCCTTTTCAGATTTTCTGAAAACGAATGTAATGCCAGTATAGTTATGCTTTTAATCATGCACAGTAAAGTGATCTTGTAAAATATATATAAATAAAATGTTCAACTATAAGTCTAAGGCAAACAGTGCACGACGGGAAAATCTCTCTCACGCTTGTGTGTATAACCACTTGTGAAAAACAGCAGTAATGCAAACAGCTCGGAGAGGGGAGGGGCGCCTCATACTTCGCGTGAGAAAAGGAGTGGGGGTGGATATGTGCGCCCCGTTGTGTCCAAACCAAGAAACAGACTATACAAGCTACCTGTAGCTGCGCCGAGCTCCTCTCTGACCCAGGTTTACCTTTCACCTGGCAGGCGCCTAATTTGGGCCATTACTCACCGAGCCTATGACTCAGGCTTACTCCCCCCACCACCACCACCTCAACCCGTCTTGCCCCGATTTTCACTGGCAGCACCAGCGTAGGGCCCTTAACACACTCGCCCCTTTCTACATCCCGTAACAGCGAACGCCTTGTTCTCCAGAAGCTCTGCTGATCTCATGCGCCCACGTTCCTTGTTTAAACCGGAAAACGCCGACTTAATGCCGAGACGTGTTGCAAGTGGTAAACACCAGCACCTGACCCAGACGAGCGCGCGCGCGTGCACGCACACATGTGCACGCAGCCTTTCTTTAGCGAATTACCTGGTAGTTTCCCTCTGATGCAATGGTGCTAACTAACAAGTAAAAGGGGGAAAGGGGGAGGTGAGAAGTGTCAACAGGAGGATAAAGTTTTATAGCCAAAAGCCTGACCTCTCTAGGTATGATTGCGTGCAGCCTATCCCCTATTTATTACACAAACGGATGTAGAAGATGTGTGCTCATGCTCATGAGGATGGGGGAGGGGTGTTGCTTGGAACTGTCAATACAAGCTTTGTGATTCAATTTCGGCGGGAGGAGGTGCCCCACTTCACCCCTAACGCAGATGGTTTGCCAGGGGGGGGGGGGATATAAACCAGACTGAACAAAGCAATAGTTGAATGGCAATTGGGAGAACCAAATTTTCTGGAGTGGGACTACTTTGTGTCACCCTCCTAACAAAGCCCTAACACTTGCGATCTGGTTAGATTTATTCTCCAGATGTGCCTACAACCACCAGTGTCTTCAGATTATCAAACATTTGACAAAAGGATGCAAAATTATGAGGAATTTGAGTTACATTAAGAAATTACACACAATAAAAATCATATGATACATTATGAAACACCACTTTATGGTAATCATGACACCTGCACTATATTGTACACCTTAATATACAGGGCTTGCAACAAAAAAGACCTAGTATCAATAAAAACAGACTCTCTGACTTCACAAAATAGAACTCACCAATTTTAATAGATAACTATCAAGAGATCACAGAAAAATCAAGGACAACCAACAGAAAGTAAAAAGCTTAACCTATGAAAAAGAAACTTACCATGCTAAAGAATATAAACAGACATTAACTACTCTTCATGAAAATAAACTTTTGAACTCTTGTCAACTGCCAATAATTTTCTATATCAACGGTATAACTTGAATGTTTAGTAACAAAATTGCATTCAAGTGCACCCACCATACATCTTTCCTTCATCTGACAATATAATTTTTCGACGGCCACATGGCGGATAGATGGCTAGCGCCTCCTGAAAGCTTTGTTCAATATCAGGACTCCAAACACCCTCTGCATCAGACAAGTCCTCGCCAGGTTCCCCTTTGTCATCACTGCCCAACGAGTCTCCAGCTGGTGGTGCACCTTCTCCATTGCTGCTCCAGGCACCTGACATTTCTGACTGTCCCGACACCATGTCCATGCCGACAGCCAAGAACTGTCAAATATAAGGAAGTATAATTAAATCAGAACCAGTAAATTTCAAATCCAAAATACTTCGCCTTTTGCAGTTCAGCACAAATTTTCTTTATTCTCATGCCAACATGTTCATATCTGTCATTTCTTCCCAACTCATAATCCCTGTGGTGGAACTTCTATAGTATTTCATAATATCTCTTAACCACTCCCCTTGATGCCTTTTGATTTTTGTCAACATCATTTGTAAGTCTATGAATAGGATGATTATCCATAGCCATATATTTGGGTATGATGGACTTATAATGTATAGTGTGTGGCAATTCCAATAAGAAATACCTGTGCAATATCTGATGGGAAAGACATAAGAATATGAAAGCTTCATATGTACTGACTTTTCAAGAACATGCTTATTTTCCAAGTTTTTGACACTAACAATAACAAGCAAAAAAGCTAAAAACAATTATCATTAAAAAAAAAAAAACTAAAGCATCACCATAAATTTCAAGTAATTTTTAACATTTAGTAGCAAGTTAATTCAGTAATAAGTGTTTATAAACAGTGCAAATGTTTTTCCTACATCATGCCACAATTCTTTCATAAAGAATTGGGCCCATCCAACAAGCGCGAGTATCTATACAACAATGTAAAAAGATTAAAATAGGTTTTTGTTTTAAGCATAAGTCATGGCTGGTGATTTGGGATAGATAGCAATGTATGTTCTCTTTGTATAAAAAAAGACATAATCCATATCATATTCCTTAAAATTATTTTTATGAACTAAAAAATGGAAATGCAGTTATACAGCTTTGTTGTAATTATTTCTTAAGGTACTAACAAGTGTTCAAAAACTCTGCCTTACTGCACTACAACTTCAAGTGAGATAAATATAGTTATTGTAAGTATTGCAAGTTATTTGCAGTAATTTTTGAGAGGCTTTTTCCTTTAACAAGTAGGAAATGCTGGTTTAGCAATTCTAGTGCACAGTTTTTTATATTAAATTTTCATTAACCACTTCTTTTGAGGATGTCACTTATCTTCAAACACTCAAACAAAAAAAATCTATGCCGAATAAATCTGCTGTCTTGTGCTAGTCACAAAACAACTGGGAAAGCTTGCATGGATGATGCATATCTATTACCATATCAGAGGGAGAAAAAAGGCCCATTTTTTTGTTGAAAAGAGATGAAAACGCTCATGCAACCCAGACTAGGTGCACCCTAGAGACGGCTATAGCAGTTTCCCATCTCTTCCGCCGACAGTGCCAGCAATGGCAAGCGTGAAAACACAGTCTGAAGCACTCAGAAGGGAAAGCAGGAGATGTCAGCAGCAAGGTCTCGACATAAGTTTCTGCCAGCCAAGCTTGAGTTCGTCTGCGTGTCACACCTGGAGCAGGGTGTTCCGAATCTGTCTTCCCAGTCGCTCTGTTGCTGTGAAAACGTCTGCTTGCTGCAGAAGTGGCAGTGTTTACGTATGCGAGCTTGCTAACCAGCAACTTTGCCAAAATCTTTTTGTTCCACTTTTTTTTTTCTTTATGGAGTTAGAGAATAGGGTGGAATAACCTACTCTTCCGTCACCTCTTCTTATGCACCATTTTACACGTGGCGGAATATGTCGGCAACGATTTTCTTTCTTAATAAGTTTAGTGGAATATGATAAAATGTTTATCACAATTCATGAAACGGAGCATAGTCGAGAACACCCCCTAGCCGAAAGCTAGAGTACAGCACAAGCTGATACGCTGGCGCTGTGCCAACAACTTCGGGTCCACCGCTGTTAGCCCCCCCTCCCCCTATCAATCCTCCACTTTCCCTCCCCACTCTTCCATCCTCACGGTTCGAACCGATTTCCCCGATCCCTACCCCTGCTACTTCCTTTTCACCTCCATCCCGTTTCGACGGTCTCTCCCTACCCACTCGAAGCTGAACCGGGGTTACTGTGACTGCCTTAGTACTCCGCAGGTGTGGGAACAGGTAGCCAAAAACTGAAAGCCACGGGTCAGAAGGTCTGAAGAGGCAGGAGACGCGGGAAGGGTGATGAGCGATTCACAATGCCCCATTCGTTGTCGTAACGACACAGGCGATCTTGTGTTCTATCTCATCTCTCGTCTCACCACACCTGGGTGTCAAGGCAGCGATCAAACGTGTAGCCTGACATTTTACCGAGGGTCAAGCACTTCCTTGAAGCATGAAATTAAAAGCAATTCATAATCCAAGATGCTGTCACCTGTAACTACCTCTTCTTGATTTTTCAAATGTTCAACTCACAGTTTTAAAGCGACAAAATAAGTGCATCCGAATGCTACATTAATGTGAGCTTGCATGCCTTATATTTTACAGCCTAAAATATTCAATACAAGTGTAGGAAACTGCCATTACTAAAAACAGAATATGTAATAAACAAGGATGTCTTGAAAATAACCTTATTAATATGAAATAATGTTTATGACAAATTACAACTATCTAAAATGAGCTAAAATATTAGGGCTAGAGTTAAAGACTTACACTTTTACTAATAGGTGATGTTATGGAGATAAAAATGTTTTTACTGCTTCCTACATGATTTTCATTCTAATTATTAAACAACTTCCAACCCCCAAAGTTGACTCTCTGTGTGTGTGCATTTGCATCCATAGGCATATAGAAGAAGACATAGAGTGTAGGTATGTTTGTTGCTTTCTTAGCGCATCAAGAAAAATATGCTAGGTACAAATGCTGGTCTAATGGATATAAAAACAACTGTTTATGCTGAATTGTAAAGCAGTTCTCAACCAGAGCAATCTGACCTTGCAGCTCAAACTATTTCAGATTTACATTTATGACATTATTTGAAATGTCAAATGGTGCATGGTATTTACATATTAAATGTCAGAAAGATATAACTGTGCACAGATTCAAAGTGGCTTGTCAAACTTCACATAGTGTCCTTGAGAAACAAAGTTCACTGATTTGATAATGCACTTCATTGTTTTATTGTACAAAAAATTAGTGTGGTTTAACACAAATAAGAAATTAATATTGTAGGTCTGTTGTTTGTTGTTGTTTTTTGTTTGTTTGTTTGGGTTTTTATACTGAAGTTTAAGAAACTTGTAGGATTTAAGAAGATGCAAAATAACAGTAAATGTAAGTGATGAGTCAAAATATATGCTGGTGGGGGGGATGAGGGCTTTGATAAAGATTAAATCACTTATAGCTTTACCAATGTATGACAATTTTTTTTTAATTTGTCTGATCAGACTTAACCAAATATAATAAACACAGCTTTACATGCTACACTGATCGCCAGGGTAAGGTAAGTAACAAAAGTAAATGATTCTTTCATAATGTCCTGATTTTTCTGTTGAGCAGCATTTCTTGAGCAATGCCTAACCAGTGTAAACCTGACAACTTTATACAAAAATCAAGCGCTACGCATAAATACTCTGTTTTCAGCTGAACTGCCTACATCTATAATCGCAACGGTAAGCTCAACGTAAAAGAGGCGTTATTTGGAAAAGCAACACATCTGCTCAATATCAGCTGATCCGTCTTTTTGCTGACTTTTCAGCAATAATAATAATTTTATTTTCAGTTTCATCTACAGCTTACGGATATTCGAAAATTTATCTCACCGATCCAAACAGCAGAAACAAGAGCAATAGGGGCTTGCCATGTTGCTCCCCTTGTGAAGTGCTCTCTGCAGACGGGACGCTGCTGTACACCTTAGTCCCACACGGGAAAATGTCGGGGCCGCCATAGCTTCCCTGCCCGATCTGGGTCAGGCCCAAAATGAAAACCGAAGTTGAAAACCGAAGATATATCACTAATTTTGAGCTAGTCCAACAAGCCTGTCGTGCTGGGACACAAACCGACTCAGATAAAAACGCCTAGCTGTCAATGCTGCAGACGGAAGTTCGATCTACAAGAATGACAACTATTTCAGGGATTCAAACCGCGCGAGGACTATGCGCCAATTCCCATGCACATATGACCATTTTCTCGACAAAAAAGCAAAAAAACAATCACTGAAGCAATCGTACTCACCTTTCTTAGTCTTCTGACAGTTCCTAAGCAACTCTGGATGAATTTAAACTAAATTTTAGACTTGAAGGCCCCAGCCGATGGTATGTTAGGCATGACACAAAGAATCTGGACAACGTAGTGTTTTCTGCGCATCCCAGCCGCGCAAGGCTAGCTCGGACGTCATCTCGTCTGGTTTGGGAGGTGGATGGGAGATAAACCTGTGGCTGTCGCTTGTCTCCTTCTCTTCTTTGCTTTTGCATTATGTATCCTGGTCCTTGATACATGTGGTGATGTTTTCCTTTCATTATCGTGCACCATATTGCCTTTGCCGAGCTACAATATTTAATAAATATACAACACACGTAGGCTGTTCTGTTTTACTCCCTCTGGGGAAGAGCCAAGCTTGCTGAGGTTCGTTACGCGGGCGAAAGGTGCTCCTCTCGCTCTGTTCGTGACTCATATTTCACAGAAAGCACTCTCAGTCTTTAACAACCAAAAGGCGACTTTCAAACAAACCACTGACTTTGTTTCACACCGTATCCGTATCGGGGTTTATTCGGCGTTTCATTTTTCGCGCCGGAGAAAGCGCAACAGGTATCATGGAATTAGAAATATGCAGAGAACGTCACTGTGGCCATCTGAGAATGCACGCTGTACACTCATTGAATAGTTGACGGCGTCACGAACCGACTCCTTCTCTGCTGACGATAGTCTTCTAATTTTCATCTTCTTTCTAAAAACCACTTAAATTTCTCAAGCCCATTATTATGGGGGATAAAAACACTGTTCGAAGGTGGTGGATAATTTTTTTTTTTATAACTAGAGTTATTCGGCCCACGTGCGATACGCTTCACGCGATGTGAACTTCAGTTCGTGTGCACTCACAAGAAATATGATTATTTTTTGAGACAGCCCGAAAACGGTTGAAAAAACGGAAAAAGTTGGCGACACTGTGAGCGTGTGTGCGTCTCAAACAGCTGTAGTCGCCTGACTGCGCGCAGTTCTTTCTGGGCTAACGGTTCTCCAATGTGCTTGAGGTCCGTTTGTCTGAGACCGAATACTGTTGCCTGACCAGTTTCTTGTTGACAGGAGAATTTAAAACAGCATCATATTCCAGATATTTTAATAAGTCAAGTTTGTAGGAAAAAAAGACATGTTTGATGATAATTTGTTGTTTGTCAGTAGCACATTCTGTCAGTTTTTAATTTATTTATATTAAAATGGAAAAATACAGTCTCTCGAGACTAGAGAACACACAAATACAGAGTAGAGACAAGAACTAGAGTGAGCCACAGAGGATCTTGTAGTCACTAACTTCATCAGGAGCAGACGACATGTCAACGAGTACAGCAACTCAAGTGTCTTAATTGGCGGCACGTCTCGCTGGATGAACGATGTTATGACATACATCAGCGCGCGCATATAAACACAGAGAGAGAGAGAAAAGCATGCGGTTGCACTTGCACGCATGGACGCACGACTTACGTACATAGTATATCTACACAAATGTCCAGTAGTACTCCCCCCTCCCTCTCTCTCTCTCTCTGACTAAGAAAAAGATTTTCCAAAATTGTGTTACAATAGACCGAAGAACTCTAAGCTACTGATGCTGATGTCAACCAAAAGGCTAAATATATTTTGCATCTATTGTGTATTATATATTTTTTTTTCCTGTAATGTGTTATATGCCAATCTTTTTTGAATGGGCCTAAAGACCTAGCAAAATAAACCATTCGTATTCTTTCTCTCTTCCCCTCTTTTCCTTCCTTTCTCATTACATGGCTTCATATTTCAAGCAATCCTGATTTAACTGGCTTCCCCCCCCCATCTCCCTTTTTAAGACAGACCAACACAGACGAACCTAAGGACCTCCATATTCTTGCAAGTCTCTGTGTCTGATGATAACTGTCTTTCACACCTCTGATGAAAAACGAATTTCGGTGGACCAACCAAAACGCAACGACACGTGTTTCACAACACACATAGTGACAAACCATCTCAACATACATTTGAATCGACGTTTATCTAAGAAAACCCAGACTTTTGTAAGTGGAAATACAGTTGCCGAGGTTCGTAAACACACAGACCGTTTCGCGGAACGGACTTGGGTCAACGATCGAGCGACTTGCGGCACGCATTGAGAGTGGGTCCACTTGACCAGAAGAGGGAGTTAACCCCGCCCGCTTATTGCGGCGGTTTTTAGAAGATGCAGGCAGGAGGGAGCGGGGAAAAGATTTGAGAGGTGGGTAGTGGCAGACGTCTGAAAGCAGGCCTACATGCAGAGATGCAGGTTGGACAGACTTGAAGCATGGTCTGTTGTTTACAGCATCAAAGTACGAAGAATGTTCTCGACCCTGCGACCTCGAATACATATAAAGTGAAGTACGAAGGCTGCTACCGCCGTTGGTCTTTAAAAATAACATATGTGTGATTACTTTGCGTGTTTAAGGCATTTTCTTTAAAATATTTTCTTGATATAGCAATCTTCGATCCAAAATCCCTAGTCAGGAGAAATTATTCGAAGAAGGAACAATTTCATTACTTTAAAGTTTCGGTTTAAAATTGACTTTTTATTTCACTAATTTTATTTACACCACAAAACCCAGCGGGAACATCAATGGTCTCTGGTCAGCTTGAGATAACGGTGGTTGTGAGATGAAATGGGGGAGGTCACTAGAGGGAGAGGGACGGACCGTAAAACAAAGACTATCAAATGAAGCGAGGCGTCACGCTCTAATCACGGGAGGTAACGGGAGAGTGTGCGAAAAAAGGGTGTGTGTGAACCGGTGTGAACCCTTGTGTTATACTCCACAGTCAGAATCGATAATTAAGCACCACGCCACGGTCGAAGGCCTTATCGAGGATGATATGTTATCTGTAGCATACACAGAGAAAAGCAGCGGGATCGGCATGAGGAATGTTGAGGACCAAAAGGACTACAGCAACGATCCTCAAGTGTCTCTTTTCCTACGTTCAGGCGTGTGCTTGCCCAAATTATAAATATATATATATATTGTTAAATATTGGCAAGACATTTAAGAAACAAATATTATGTGCAATTATACAGCGCACTTCCACGCTCATTTAAGGCTAGCTCAGAAATACTATTAAAAATACAAAATGCTACATTATTGCAACGATGGACCACCCTCTTTCACGAGGCAGAGAAGATAAAGACAGAGAATTAGGGGAAGTTTGGGATGAGCTCCGCTATTTTTAATATATTCCTTTCAAGTCATAAGAATCATTAGAAATGCCTTGCTTATAAAATATTTTGTACAGCATCGAAGCGCCAATAATATTAACGAAATGAGCGCCAAAGCTAAGAGACGACATGTAATTTTTTATTCGTGTAAATGCTCTTTCAAAAATGACCGCTGTATAGTCAAAATTTCCAAGAAGACATTACAAAAGTAGAAACAGGAGAAACGCAGAAAACCGTTAAAAAATAAAGAGAGTGGGGAGCGAAGAGAGGATCAAAAACGATTGTTAACTCGATCTATCTATTTATATATCAATATATCTTCTTTCTTTCTTTTCTTCCCCTCACTGACAAATAAAAATGAAAGATATGAGAGAACTTTTTTCGTTGCCAGAGGCCGCAAAACGACGCTGGTCACCATCGATTAAAATACTTGCTTAATTAGTGGAAGGCAGATTAGTGGGGACATTAAAGAACTAAGCCGAATATTAAATATCAATGCTAAAATGTATTTAAAATATAAATAATAATAAAATATTGAACAGTAGAAAAAATACTAAATAAACATTTTATTATCGCTAAACGAGTAGAAATTAAATTACATTAAAATATCCTTATTGTGCATTTTTATACGCAGCTGATGTTTTGAAAATGTCTTCACAAATTCAATACACGTAGAGAAATGGAAGAAATTTTTATACACTTTTAGCAGCCTTAATCTGAACTCAATTCAGCAGTGGAACTAACGAAATCGTTACAATTGTAACACACTTGAACCTGAAAGTTAGCTTGCTGACAAAACCATCTCTGTAACACGAGACAACACTCTTAATGCATGTAGAGGTTGATTTGAATCCTTTCTTATTTTTCTCTATTAAAATAAGTAGGTAAATCAAAGCATAATAAAGTAAATTTCAAGAATGTCTTGCTCTCATACAGCACAACAGAGAAAGCGGAAGCTGCTTGTGCACACCTCAAGACCTGCACACACCAGACGAAAGAAACTTCCGCGCTGCTCCTCTCATCGCATGTGGAGTCGGTTATCTATTTCTATCGTCTCTGAGCATTGATAAGACTTCGACTGACAGTGAAAAAGAATTGGAAGTGGCTGGATTTGTTTTAGAATTTGGCAATGAACTTTTAGAGGTTAAAAAAGATTATTCTCTTTATTGACATGGCTACAATGTGCTTTAAGACCCCGAAGAAAATTTGATTTGAGTTTCGCTGTCGATACCCTGACGATGTAAGAAAACGATTAGCTTCTTCTGAGTCCGTGTGCTGTGTATAGAGCTGGCTTTGTGGCGGCAATGAAGGAGTGGACAGACTTTACTACATCCTGGTGTGCTTGCCACCGCTAGCCCCGAGTCCTCCTCCACTCCTCCGACGACCAGTACAGGTCGAGGGACAAGACTAAACTGACATCTAGAAATACATTTATGTAGTATTCTGTAATATTGAATGAAATAGCAAACTCCTAATTCTGTCTTTTGTCCATCTTAATATAATTTCTTTCTATGTTTGACCTTAAGTAAATGAGGGGTTAGTATAAAGGGTAGGTGGTTGAAGGAGTGATCAAGTATTAAATATACTGAGTGTGGGTGAATACGGACCTGTAGCTTGTCTAAGATTTAGTATAATTCTTTGTGTCTATCGTTAAGTACTCAGCCAAACAAGTTTTCTATCATTAAAGGGCCAAAAACGACCATTTATTCGACAGTTATGCGTCCGGTTCAGAAGGTCATCGACAAAAAGAAGAAACAAACGTGCGCGAAGGAATGCCAAGGCCAGATGTTGTGCTTGCGAACTATACACACGCCAGTGGTCAAAACGCACCTGTTCTAAGCCCACCACGGAATTCCATATTGAATAATCACCGCCAAGAGCGTCGTCTGTTCATAGGTTCTCTCAGCCTTGACCCCGAGCAGACACAACAGCACCGTGACCCGGCTTTTCTTACAGACGCGAAGGATGACGTAATGGTGGCGCGTGCTCAGAGCCAATCAGAAACGTTTGTCTCACGTGCTACTTTTTTGTTTTGCAGCACCGTGAGCAAACAGGAAAAGTTGTCTCTGTTCATAAGTTTCTGTAGATTTTGCTTCAGAATAGTCTGAAAGGATTTAATTTCCTGTTATTGTGGTATAAATAACACAATAACAACTTGAAAACTGTTTTAGACATCGTGTCTGTGTGCACTATATCTTTAAACGTTGATGCACAAGTCGTGTAAATGTAGTGGTGCGGTTTAATGATGAAACGTTAGATAATTATTTTTGTAATGAAACTCCTGTTAAAGTTTGAAGTGTAAATTTGTGTGTGCGTACGTGCGTGCGTGCGATCGTGTGTATGTGTGTATATAAATGTCTTCTCTGAATTCTCAATAACTTAGGGGCCCTGAAAAACTTTCTGTGCTGTAGAAATTACGGATTTGTTTTTGTTTTTGTTTTTATTTTTATTTTTTTTCATCGGTGTATCTGCAGGCCATGTCTTTACTCTGAGCTTCTGATGAGTTGGACACTCATGCAGGATGTGAGCCAGTGTTGGTGAGGCTGTGCTGCAGGGGCACTCTGGGGACTCTCCCATGCGGAACATGGTAAACATGTGATGTCTGAGTCTGGTGTAACTCGTTCTCAGTCGGAGAATAGTCACCTGTTCTTCTCTCTTTCGCCTATAAAGTGGATCTTGGCTGTTGTACGTGGGATGCTGTTAGTGCGTGGGTGCGTGCATGCATGCTTGACTGTATGTTCGTGCGTGATTGATAGACAGTTCAATGCTTATCTCGTAAGCAACGAATCAAACAGATAAATGGATAGTTATAGATGATCAGAAAAGGGGGCGTCGAGAAACAAAACACATGGACCTATACTAAGGTTAATTAAGACAGACCGGACTTAAGCAGAATATATATATATACAAAAAACTTAATCTGGAACCGAGACAGCGCACATTTTTTCCGTTCAACGTTTTTTTTTTTTTTCACATAGTTTTTTTCTCTTCCTTTTTCTCTGCCTAGGATGTAAGATCAGAGGAAGAGCGCCGCTCTTTGTGGGTGAGAACAGCTGTAAAAATCCGTCCTTTAAAACAAACACAAAAATCGTTTGCGTGCATGCACTAAGTGCACCTCGGATGAGGCAGCAAGCAGTGTGATGTGCCAGTGCACGCTGATTGACGAAAATAATTTTTTTGTCACGATTTGTCAAAGAAAGTTCTAGAACACTGCAGTTAGTCACGAGCTGCTTAGGAACAAGTGGAGGGATAAGGAGCGAGCGCTCGACAGGTAATCGTCTCCAACCAATGAACAGTGACTGATGATTGTTGTCCTGTTGAGAGCAGACCTAGTCTTCACTGTGTCGCTAGGCAACACTTGGCTGGACAAAGCCTTTTCAACAACCACATAGTTGAGGGGTTGATTTGAAGGATCGTGTGGTGCTTGTGGTTGTGGTGGTTGTGGTAGTGCTGGTAGTTGTGGTGGTTGTGTGATGCTGGTGGTTGTGGTGATGGGATGTGAGATAGGGAACAAAATGGGGAATACTGCAAAAAAAGATCATATAACCTTATTTTGCTACTAAAAAAAGTATTGTCATCTTTTTTTATTTTGACACATCTGCAATCACGGCGTCTCCCTTACCTTCTGTGTGACATCTAACATCTTTCTTGGACCGAGGCCTATTGCAGGACGCACCAAATAAAAGCCACAGAGGGGAAAAAAAACTGTCACTTTTATAACTCACTTTGACGTTTGCTGTGAAACAGTAACGACAGTTTACTTCACATTAAGCAGTCGTTAACTGCGGCTTCAGGTGAGTCAGCCGGAAAACTTATTTTCATCTTCAAATCAAACAGCTGTCATCAGCACCCTAACCTCATCCACCCGTAAAATTCGCCGTTACCGTCACTCGTTGTCATTTATGATTTTCAGATGGTGCAAGCGCAGGGGACTCCAGAAGCCAACACTTTCGTATTTATTACTTTGTTTATTTATTATCCGCTTGAAAGCGCATGCTCACTCAGCGATCACGTGTCTGGATGCCCGGATGTCACGAGGGCAAAATGTCTGAATCATCACGCAGATTAGTTACTGCCAACCGACCGAGATATACTCAATGCCCACAGTATTAATACTCGGTGTTTGATGAGGGGATGACGCGCGACTACTTGATGCGGCGGGTTTGGGGGATTTTTTTTTCTTCTCGCTTTTGTGGGATTTATAATAAGCTTTCCTTACCGTGGGTGTTGCAGTATATTTATTTCAGTTCACTAGCACAATTGAGGTTTAAGTCATTTATTTCCTTCAACACAATCTGTTTACAATACATTGCAGTGCTCATGTACGCGGAACTCAATGGGTCTGCTTCGATAGACGAAATTGGGGGAGAGGTTAAGGACGAACAAAAAAACTAATATTTTTATTAGGCCATATTAAGAGGGTAAGGTCACATGACTTTGCATATTTTTAATGAATCAAATAAAGACATATTACATAACTGCGTCAAATACATTGCATCAAATAAATACACATTGTATGTATGTATACCATGTATTCAAAATCATGCTAAATAAAGACTAGTGAGTCACTTCCTCATTCCTCCGTTCTAATGCTTTGTAGAAGTAAATAAAGCGACGTGTTATGTTATGACTAGATTATTATCAACTACAAGTACAGAAAATCTACAGTAAGAGGGAAATATCTAGAACTTAGGTGAAATATACTCTTCATTGAAATCGGCTCACCTAGGATCAAGAAGTACAAAGTGAAGTTCAGTCTCATCGCAAGTAACAAAAAAACAAAACAAAAAAAACAACAAACAAAACAAAAAAAAAAGGACATCGCATAGAGAACTGTTGTTTAAACTAAAGTACCTACCATTGTTACACTTAAGATTCGTTATACCTAATCTAAATCTTACTAGTTAATGCATCTTGTGTACGTACATATAAAAAGCAACTACAACTGCAAAAGAAGTTAACATAGTTATGCCAAGGCTTCTCCAAGTTTGAAGCAGCTCAAGAGTTTCCCTGTTCCAGTCTGTTGACTGAGCATGGAATTAAATTTGACAATATTTTTTAAATGATTGTGTGTGTCTGAACCACCCATTGTGAAGAAGTGTGGGTAACTGGCTCAAATCGCTCAAAGAAAAACAATGGCCGCGGGTTCAAACTCTTGCTGGCTAAAGAAAAATATCTCATTTCCCACTTTATGTCCCTCATTTGCTTAAACAGAATCTGGTTTAGAACCCATTCATAATAAATAATCAAGGTGGAAAGTGAATATAGCCGCTTCGCTCGATGAAACTTGTGTCATATGAGTCAGGCTGCAAGAGTTTACACAGGTACAAATAAAAATCACACTGCTGAATCACAGTTTTCATTGTAGTCATGAATCGAGCTTAATCGTGTAGTCTGCAGGTGTATAGCATCATCATCGCTGGTGGTGTTGTTGCTAAGTCTTTTTTTCAGGAATCTCAACATTTGAAAACTCGAAATAAAACGGTTTGTCAGAAGAGATATCTAACCCAAGAACTGAAGTACAATATCAGTTAAACGTGAGAGACTATTACAGTGATATTTTCTTTTCTTTGGAAGGGGGTAAGGGTGGGTCCTGATCTTCAGTTGTGCCTAGAATAATGCTTATTTTGTGTATGTGTGTGTGTGCACATTTCGTACTTGGAAGCAAATTACCTCAGCGAAAGGCCAGAAACCGTTTCACGCACCATTATCTCCTCGTCCTCTCCATTCCATCCGGGCTTCTTGCCTTGTGAAGCTGCCCTTAGTTCTTCTTGCCTCCCACCTCTTCCTTAAAGCGAGAACTCTTCTCAACACAGCCATCAAAACTCGTGTCAATGTACGTGTGATGGCCAATTATACTTCCACCCAGTGTTTTATGTCATGGGTTAAAGCAAAATCCTAGTCTTTCACTTCCTCGCTGCATTCCTTTGTGTGTGCGAGAGTTCTTAACAAATCACATTTTGTAGAAGTTCAGTGCGTCTTCTCTAAAATATTCAACGCCCACACTTGGTTAAAAACCCATTGCACTTTAAAGCCTAAATCAAATTTATTCTAAAAATGGATGGATATGGTTAGCTAGATGAAAGATTCTCATTTCCCTCTGATCCAATGTCTCTGTTCCATCCCGAGACAAGCTTCTCGCAGTTCTCACACCTGTCTGTCGGAAAGAGGTCGAAGACTATTTATTCTCCACGTTGTTATGGCAACGGCTTATTAGCATATCACATTGCTTGTCGACGATGTGACAATAAGTAAGAATTTAAGTCAATCTGCGTGCTCCTCTTGACACCCTATTCCCCTCATTCCCAAAACAAAATCACCATCTTCATAACATGTATCATGAAGCGAGTCTTTATGACAACATGACAGCACTATGCTCTATCACCCTATCATAAGGTCAGTGGCTGAATTTTATGTTTGAATCGAGTTGGCCCTCACAAAATCTCGTCATAACTTGCGAAGAACAGAATCTGAGTAAAGGTCAAGAAATTAACAATGTTAAGAAAGTAGCGCTTGTCTTCGTCAAGCAAGAAAACAAATCCTTTCCGTCTTCATCATCTACTCTCATACATCCTACAAGTTCATCGTCTCACGCGCGCGCACACACACAACAACAGCCTCCGTCCTCCATTCTTTCAAAGTGAATTATGTTCAAAACATGAAGACAGCAGAACTGGAATGACTTGTGATATTATTTATTACATTTTAGGACTGAGATATAATTTAATGTCAAGAAATAATTCACAAAACAATAAACAACTTATAAACAATAAATAGCACTATACAATGGTATAGTATAATCTACAAGGCTGATTCTCTAAGTCGGTCAGAGCCAGTGTCGACAGCAAGCACACATGAATCAGCGCGAAGACAGCTCAAGGCAGTTAAAAAAAATCCACGTGCTAAACAAGCTGTACTTTCTTATCGCATATACAGTCATGGGAATATAAAAACATCTATGCATATTCGCAGCTATGACTACATCGAACAGTGTGTACTGCGATATTAAAGCCAGCTCATCAATAACACCAGGTAAAATCAAACAACACGTAGATAATAGCACCTTTGTTAGGGGGAACGCTTGCCTGTTGCAAGTCGTGTTCGTCCCCTTTGCACCTGTAAAGTTAAAGGCGATGAAAACAGGAGATAACCCCGACCTTATCGGATCATCAGAAGGGAGAGCACAAGGCTCTGGTCTGACCCAAGAGATTCACTGGTTTGCCTAGCAGGTTGCCCTAGCCGTTCGGGTCGTCAGCTCCCAAAGCTTGCCTGTTGAAGTTCGTCTTCCATTTAGCAAGTCCCACTTTCAATATCCCCAGTCTTCTAAAAAAAAAATTCTATAAAAAAAGGTCTTAGCTGTTAAGGACGTGATTGAAAGATAGCGTGCAGGTAACGAAAAAGAACAGGGTCAGCAAGGTTCAGTAACAGACTGTGGGCTGCCCATATCCCAAGAACCACATCACCACCAGAGCCCCAAGGAGTTGCCCATGCAGGCTGTATGACCTCTGCCCTGCTTGTCTCGTGGACATGAGTATCACGCCACGCTACTTACTGAATACTCCCACTATCAAGTCTTGCGACGGACCGTGAGCGCCCTCAATAGAAAGAAAGTTGAGGAAAAAAGACGGCCGGAGAGAATGGCGCGTCTGGCCTCGTAAGCTGATTCACTATTGTACTATTTTATTAAAATTGGGAGTGAGCAAGCGAGAGAGAGAGAGAGCGCAGGAGTGAAAGAAAGAGAGGGTTGTGCAAGGTGTACCTGCGCCAACCATCAACTATCACACAAATCACACCAACAACCAGGTGGCCTAGTTTTAGTGGCTGGAAGAGGAGTTGGGTAGGGGTGAGGAGAACGAAGGGTGGGGAAGAGAAGGTAAGTGCAGGTCGTCGTAAAATCTATCATTTTGAGGTCTGCGGAAGCTTCTTCCGCTGGGTGTTTCCCACCCGGATCCGCTTTGTGTCTGAGGTAGACGAGACACGCTGTACGCCAAACTTTTGATTGACACCTTTTGTCCACGGCGACTGACAGCGCTTTTCTCATTTCATTCTCTCAGCCCACAGCTTGTGTCTCCTTGTGTCTGTCGGCTACACACACCTCCCTGCCCCTTCCCGTGAGGAAAGATAGTACACCTAGGTATGACACACTCGCTCTGGATACAGTATTCCCACACACCACCACCCCTCTACTTCCTATCTCCTACCAGCGGGGCAGTCAGGTGGCGGTGCTGGGGTAAAGCAATTGTCACCTGGATAGTGTGGATCGAGAAGGCTGGCAGTTCGTATCCCACATCTGGGCATGGGTTCTTTCTGTTGACTGTAACACTGACACAGGTCTTTACCAGACGTAGCACTGCCACCCACGTAGTTTTATATCAATACTAATGCTCGGGTGCTCGGTGCCCGCGTCGGCTACCAGAAACTCTACCCATCGACGAGTCCGCATAGGGGGGCTGTCTTAATATAATTATTGCCCAATGTGACTATATTGCGGTCATATAACAATTTCCATATTCGACTATGTGTTTTGTTTGGAAGGCCAATGTGAAAACAATGAATACATTTGTAAAATGCACTGTCTTTTAAAAAGGCGTATCAGAGATTCTGGTTTCTAAGGGAAGAATAAGAGGAATAATAAAGTAGTAACAACCAGAAAAGATAAGTGGAACCGACATTTGTTTTCATTTTTGGTCAGTCCTTGTGCTGACCCACCGTTTCCCAGCAACTATGTTCAAGCGATGGGACGTCCAGAGATCCAGCAAGTGTAAGGCTTTGTCGTGTCCGGGAAAACAGATGTACGTCACTTGATCCGGTCCTCCGAACATCGCCGGGGATGGAGAGGAGAAAGGAGGAGGAAAGGAAGAGGAGGCCGGCTAGAGTTAGTGCACAGGCGCGGACGTACTGGAGGCAGACTTGTACTTGGTGAAGATGTTGTACAGCACGCGCAGGGTGGACTTGAGGTCGAGGTTCACCACGTCTGCAAAACAAGGAGAGATGAATGTCAGCCACCAAGTCACAAGCACAAAACAGAAAGACACGAACACGAACACAATGTAATGCACATAACAATGCAATCACAAACACTGTAGACAAATCAAACGACTGGGAGGGAGTGGAGGAAGAAGGCGGGGGCACCAGGTGGTGAGTTTCTGACTGTTGATCGAAATGCAGAAAAAGTGTTGCATTATTTTTTATTTTATTTATTTTTTATTTGAGACTGTATGTGACTGTGTTGGGTTCTGTCGGCGATGCAAGCTGGTCTGAGCCATATGACCCGGCACGACACTCTTTCTTTGGGGTACCTTGGAGAGGGGAGTCGATGCCGAGATGGACAAAGGAAGAACTGGCAACTGTAAAGGACATGGCATCGTTCCATGCAGAATCTGTCCGCCACCACTCCACAGGCCTAAGAAGCGAGCCCTGACAACCGCTGCGTCCATCCAGGAGTCCCTTCTCATCCCCTTACCGACGACCAGTACCAACGGAGCAGCATAACCGTTCGTCAGTTGGTACCAGTCAAGGAATGAAAGAAGGAAGCACTGTTCTCTATATCACTGACAAAGACCATATCAGTAACTGAGTGATCTAGGTCACTGCCTTCCTACCCTCAGATATCTTGCATGTAGAACAAAGCGGGTCTGTTATGGTTGTACATACGAAGGTCTGGGGAAATTTTTTTTTTAAGTTGCCCGGTATCTTACATCGCATTGCCACCCACCCCAACGCCTAACCCCCACTACCATCCACGATGACAGCAGGTGGAAAGGTGATGTCCGACACCAGACAGGTAGGTAAATCTCTACCTTCGTCTCTATGGTGGAGTAAGATGGCACGTGCGGCAACCCAGCAAAGAGAAAGATTAGTCTCGTTACCTTCATGTCAGCCCTCTTCAATGTCGCTTTGTTATTATTATTTTTTTTTAATCTAGGGACGTGGCCTGCCGATAAATTTCTGTGGAGAAGAGGGGGACCTGGCTCTCTCTCCTGCTCTATTACAACACAAGCGTTCCCGTGGTGAGGTCGATAGTTCTTACTGTTGACTTAAAAAAATGTCGTCCGCGGACTGAGCGCACACAGGACATCGCATGCAGTTCTCGCCGTCGGTAGCAACGGTGCTATTTCTCTGCTCTCTACGGCGTGGGCGACTACCACCAGTGTGATAAACTTCACAGTCAGGCTGCCACTGTTTTTTTTTAAATTTTCGGTTCATTATTTTTATAGGTTTTTTTTTAAAAAATCACCCAGAGACCGCTGGGTATTTCTAAGTGCTACTCCCAACATATTCTTAGTCGTCTTCATAACTATCTCAACGGACCTGCTTAACCAGATACATTCTGTCGAACATGTTTGGCAAGTTGTTTACATGAAGTTCATAAAAAATTCAAACATGATCACATATTCCCAAAGGAGTGCCTGGTTCAAAAGTCCCTTCAGAAAACACACTCAACACTATCGCTCCTACCAACCTATCCCCACCACAAGCATACAAAGGATCAACGATCTTTCTGAAGGCAACAAAAATTATTACGGGTCATCGTAATTGGGACAAATAATCTAAATATATGACCCGAGCAATTTTTTTAATAAGACTGTGTCGCCATATAAATATCTGCTAAACGATGTCACATATGTGGCAGTGTGTCTCAGGTTAAGAAGGCTCTTGCTGAAGTGGAAGAAGACAAAGACAACCGTATGACAACAGGAAAAGTCTCAAGTAGAAAAGCTCCAAGAAAGGCGTCCACTCCAAATGGAAACGCTTTTAAGCAAACCTCTCACCACCAAAAAGGGGGTTAGCCACTTGCAGTGGCGGTGAACTCAGATTATCTTGACACAACACATCTGGCTGACAACGTACATGATGGCTTATATAAAAATAAATAGAACCGTCAACTACACACATTTTATTTTATGGTATTTTGCTGGACCAATTTCACTAATCAATCTGCAATCTGCTGTGAATTTACCTACGATTCCGTTCAACGAAGATAAAACAAAGAAGGCGAAGGAAAAAAATCAAAAAAACGAATAAGTAATTTAAAATATATCAATTACTTTAAAGCTGGAGAAGTTGAATTAGGGAAAGACACACTCCAATAATTAAAGGAAACTCTCTTCAGCTACTTGATCTCCTGCTGTGGATCAAGACCTGCCCGGGTATGTGGTCTTCCTCGCGCTTTTCGCAATACAGACGCCACTCTTGCCATCCAACCAAACAAACAAAAACAACAACAACAACAACAAACAACAACAAAACGATTTTCACTCCTTGAAAGGTATTGACGCATCTTGAACTGAAATCGGGGGACGGAAATAAAAATTCAGACAAAACTTTTTTTTCGGACGGACAGAGGCCACCTGCACCATCCACACCTCTGGCTGTCATTCGACCACCGCGGAGCCCGTGACCAGCGGACACAGCCACCAGCACTCTGTGTGCGTTCACACAAGCAAGCGAATCCCTGAACACATTCACCCCGCCTGCCCCCCGCTCTCTGTACACATCCTCCAAATGGACAGTGTCAGGGGATGAAAGAGAGGTGCGTGTGTGTGGAGCTGGGGAGTGGAGGTGCGCGAAAATAAAATGTCGCCCCACGGAGCCAGACTCACAAAGAAGATTGCTGCTAGAGGACGACGAGAGCTAGCTACTGCAGCCTGATGCTCTGAGTGTGCATCTACAGCGCAAAAGACACGTGACCAAGATCTGCATGCGAGTCTTTGTTCGAAACTACGAGAGATAGACGAGAAATGTAGAGCTTAGATTAATTCCTACTCTCTCCCTACCCCCCGCCAACACCAACACGGTGATGTATGTTTACTAAATTGTATATCCTTAACTTTACTAGACTGATAAATACTGTTACAAGCATGATGGGGGAGCGGATAACTTGGTGAGTGGAACAACAAAGTCCGAATCGAAATTAGTGGACATAAGCCGATTGGATACCCGTGTGGCACCGGGTACGTCTCCCAGGTAACCGAACTGTGGAGTTGCTGCTCGATAGAAGTGTCAGGGTCAAAGTCAGACATGACATATGCTTCCAACACAAGATTCGCAAAATATAAAAATAGCTGTCTACGAAGGAAAGAGGGTGGACTGCAAGAGAAAACGAGGCAGACGACAAAAGAGACGAGCAGCAAAACAAAAGTACTGTATGAGGTGGAGGTACGGGCACAAGGAATAGGAAAGAAATTGTAGGGAAATAGGAGATGTGGGGTGGGGGAGAGAGAGAGACAAAGAACCACAGAAAACAAATGACATGACAAGCGCAAAACCCAGGGGAAATAACAGAAGGGAGAACGTGGGAAGGAGCGGGGGATGGGAGAAATAATTGTAGGGAGAAGGGTAGTGGGTGTGCGAGAGAAGGTACACTGTGGGTATGGTATGGAACCTGAGATTAGTCCGATGAGGGTAGAAGGTACAGCCAGAAAATTCCTGCCCAGCAACATCAAAAGCCCCAGAAATTCCGGCCAGAAATTCTGACATGGCGGATCCCCGCCACGGAATGACGGTGCCGCCGTGGTTTCTGGGGCCCGGTGGAATCGCTGGGGATTCCTGGCGAGTCAGGACGGGACAACCGCGTTTGCTGTGGGAGCTGCCACCAGGGGGGCGCCACCTAAGTCAAACACACCAGATGACGCTAAAGTCATCTGCGACATGTTTTTGCTGCGCGCCAGGCCCAGAACCCCACTGCTCCTGTGCTGACGACCAGTCCTGCGTTCCTTGCTGTGGCTGCTGCACGGCCCGCAACCAGAGGATGGATGAGCCATGAAGGACAGCAACGAGACAGGAAGATACGAAACACGAACAATGAGTTGCCTGCAGAGTGTCTCCACGGGATCGCCCACTCCTGCCTCCTGTACGTGCAACTTCCGCTGCATCCAAGAACTTACGACTGTAATTTTAACCAATCGAATATCGTGTCACGTGAACTGCACAATCTAGCTATAATCAACGACCGTAGGCCTGCTTACCTGCACACCTGAACAGCTACCGCATTCTCCATCTGCACATTCCCATGCCGACCGATAGCTGTTCAAAGATTACGCAAGTAACAGTCGAGATATCAAAATCGCGTGGCAGCCATTTACCTCTATTAATTCTGGCAGCAAACCGCGATGGTTTTCCTAGAGTCAATCGCTACGGGTGGCTGGATTGGCAGCTTGCAGGCAGCTCGCCTCCTGTGGTCAGGTCGGTAATTCACGTCGAGGCTGTAACGTCCTTCCTTCTTCACACGTGCAGGTCAAAACTATTTTCTATATCATGGGTACCCGCCGTGTACACGATAGCACTGTGGGCCAAAGATCTTTCCAATGACCACAGACCCTGACACTACTCGGACCGACCACAGACACTGAGAGTGATGTCCTTTCGCCTAAAAGGCTTGAGGGGGGCCAGCTCTCCGCTTTTTGGTTTCCTTCTTGGATCTGTTGTGCTTGTGGTGCCCGTTGTACCGATCTGCACCTTTGTTCTGAAGTCATCGGCATTGTGTTTGTTTACTTGCCTGTGGCTTTTTATTTATTTCTCTGCTAATATCAACTCTCTCATCACTGTTAATCCTCTCTGGCTAACGCCATCAGTTTCTTCACTTCCACAAGTCGTCCCTGGGAAAGCCTTTACATCAGTGCTAAACAGTCATGCGTTTCAACACTATAGCGATTTCTGCTTTGTGGTCATCTGGATTCTCCCGGCGATGTAACCCACGTGTTTGATTATTGACCTATTCTGCTCAGGCCAATGACAGTAGATTTGTCTCATTGACATCTTGGTCTATGATTGAACGACCTGCCATTCCTATTAACTTTACAGAGCCACAGAAGTTTGTCTGTCTTGTGTTTTTGTGTTTGTAATGCGCGTAGAGCATGGCTTTGGCTGAGATGACGAGCTGTAAAAGCTCACATCATCATTCATTATTTATTATTATTATTCGCGAATAAAATTACATCTAGTCCTCACGCTAGTCCTCGCTCACACACACACACATAGCCACATTCGGAGTATAAACTACAGAGGACTGGCGATGCACGTGTCAGGTGGCACTCGTGTGCGCACTGCACTGACCTTCAGGGCGAGCCTTGGGCTTCTGAAGTCCTGCGTCCTGCATCAACTCGAACGCGAAACTCACATTGTGCACCTGCAACAAGCAAACACAAACAACTAGGTAAGGACGAAAACTCTAGTCAAAGCAATAATAACAAAGTGGCTCTGCAAAAAGACACAATGAATGTCCGCACCCACACGCCACCCCACCGACCTGCGCGCGCTCTCGTACACACGAACAGAAGCAGTAGTGTGTGTGTGTGTGTGCGCGAGAGAGATCCTAGGACATGGGGACAGAGCAGACATTCTGATGGCGATTTTCTACTATCACTGATTACATCATCAGGCAGAGCAGGACTACAAGCACCTGATGTACTAATACTACAATGCATAATAAGTTTTTCAACAATTTATGGCGACTACAACTACTCGGTGAACGGCAAAATGGTTGTGATGGTGATTGTGAGGATGGTTGAATATTGGTGTCATATTAGACACAACCTGGTCAGCTCAGCGTTACGACAAGCAACATGTCTTATCAATCAAACGAGCAAACTGTGTTGAGACTGAAGTACAGGATATGATGACAGACAGGATAAATAGACCAATGTCATATGGCGACTTCTGTGTGCTTCCTGTTCCTTCCCTTGGATGGTAACATGGGTGAGGGAGGTGAAAAGGACAGGTTTTTTATGGTCTAACAGATCGTCAGCCGAGGTAGTTCGAGGGTTTAGGGTTTTCTTAATCGGACACAATCACATACTGTTGTATGTCTTAAATGAACTCTATCTAACAAACTGCATACAAGAAACTTCAGTGGGCAAAGTGCCAAGGCGTCAAACCTCCAAAGTGCCTCAAAGTCCCATTGTGTTGGTAAACAAGTTTGCTGACCAAAGTTCAATGTCCCGAGCGCTCGGCCCAGAATCACTGATATCATATGATCACACACACAACTTTGCCGAACCTGGCCAAACGTTCTACGACATTTGCCCACATTCGACAAACTGTCCAGTAAAGACCCCACCTTCCCAGTCGTCGTACAGACTATTACATGTCCACAAACCCTCTACAAGATGTCGCTAATGTATGTGCATTTACTAAGACCTCTTAGAAATCTGTGCTTTTCTTTGTATGTTCTTCTCATCCGGAGGTACCAATCGTAGGGTCATCCACCCGTGTGGGAGGGTCCTTTTCCCGTTAGTCACCCAGGTTAATCACCAGCTTGTCCTACTTGCTTTGGCGTTGACCATCGTCTTCGGCAGCGGGTCATGTCGGACGACATATTTAAACCAAACCAGCTTCTGTCGCCTGACGGTGGCGAGCAGAAACTCCTATGGACCAACTAGCAGGTGACTAGGCTGCAGACGAAGTTGTTCTACTACTTACATCAGATCCCTAGGGGTCTCAAGAAGAATTTCATTTCCAACGCTTGGATCCGTCGCTGCGATATGTATGCTCGGCAGATATAAAAAAGAGTATCTAAGCCCAAACATAATTTAAAACATACGCCGTAAAACCTAGTTTTTATTTACAAACAGCTACGCTATTAAAATCCCAAATCGAGAGCATACGAGGATTTTTTTTAAATCCGAGCGAATGTGGAAAAACCGAAAAAGAATCCGGTTACCGATATAGCAACAAGTAAAAAAAAAAAAAAACAACTTTGAAAACAAATTTTAAACGGATTATGTGGGTAAAAGTTTACAGCAGGCGCTATTTCGATCCAGTCACCCGTGTTTACCACCTAGATAACCAAGGAGATAAAGTCACTCAACTCTTCTAGTCATCAGTGTCCATGTGTCCCCATATTCGCCAATACTTAATGAAATCTGTCAACAAAGAAGAAATCCCCCAGAAACAAGCACTAGAATCTACGTGAAGGGGAAGGAAAGGGGAACATAACAGACAGGACGTGAACTGTGACCTTTCTGGATCAAACTGAGGGAGAGGAAAAGTCCGCCACTGACACGAAGGAAAGGACAGACTACAGGGGCCAGCCCATCCCAACCAGTCAGCTCAACCCACTCTTCACGTCGAACCTCCAGACAACAACAGGAAGAGTACAAGACAACAATGCAGGATATATACACACATAAACAGACATACATAGATATTAATAACCATGAAGTTCCAGCCTGTATTCGTTAACTGATTGCACCTACCTCATTCCTTACCTCTTAAAAGGAAAAAACAAATCATTCCGATTATAGCACGCGAGTGCGTGAGCAAACATATAATTATTATTCTTTGCAGGGAATACAACACAATTATAAAGGATATTCTAATTTAATTCTTGTTCTCTCCTTTCATTCTTATATCTCCTGAGTATACATCTGAAAGGCAAAAAAGAGAGAGAAAGTAGCGAAGGTGAGAGGGAGAGGGGTGTTCCACGTGCGTGTGGTGTAAACAGCGCGTGTCCCTCTGGAGTGGAGGGTGGTCAGATGACTCATGACACAGCCCAGCAAGTAAGTATAGTGACAGGTATGGCCTGAACCAGGGGACGAGGGAGGGAGTCATTCCCTCCCCCGCCCTCAAGCAGAAACTTCCTGTTCCCCCGAGGCGGCTGACTTCATCCTTACCGGAGCGGAAGAGGGCTCTGGGGGTGGGGATGGGGAGGGGAAGAAACAGGTGAGCGTGGACAGCACATTCAGGTAATGCAGGTCGCGACCAAGGGAGGGAGAGAAGAGAAACAGAGAGAGAGAGAAAGGTCAGGCGGTAAGACGTGGAAAGAAAGGGGGGAGAGGAGAAAAACAACAGGTACGGCCCACGGTTTGGGGAGGTGAGTTGCTGATGTCATTCCCCACTTCTGTTCCCCCGCCCACATCGTCCCATCATACTTTTTTTTAACAAAAAACTTCTTAGCTTCCTCTCACGCCCATATTTTCCCGGAGCTGAAGTGTGATGTCTTCTGACCATCTTGCTAAAGCCCATCTATCTGCCACTAGCAACCGGACTTCATTTCACGTGAACGAGAGAGTACGCTCGTTTGTGAGTACTCACACTACGTCATTCAGCCTCCATCCCTCTTTAAACATTTGCTCGCTGACCACCTCGCTGGTCAGGGCCGTTGGCAACATGTTCTTGGCCAGGACAGGTAAAACAATACCTCTTGTCTTTCTCAACATGACACATCGAGTCCATCTTTCTCGTGCTGGGGCAAAATTAAAAAAAAAAAGTCTGACTCCCCCTTTTCTCTCAGCAGAACAGGCTAACAACATTCGACCACAGTTTGATGTCCGGCCACGTGGCCTAAGGATGCAGTCGCGTGGTCTACACAATGGGACCCCGAGTTCAACAAGCTCAAAGCTGAAAGACTTATTTTGAGGCCATCCGTTAACTACCGCCGGTCGCAGCAGGTACCTCCTATCGAGACTAACTATAGTCCTGTGAATGAAACCTTCAACATATGCAACAAGCCACATGAAATGTAACTATATCCGAAATAAATAAATAAATCCACACAGTTGTCATTTGTACGTACGAACAAAGCAGACAAGAGATGAAATGAGCAATCATATATATATATATATCAACCTACTAATAAACTTGTTAGCGCTGGACCTTCCTGAACTGTCATGATTTCATCTTACTTTCTTGAAATCCGTAATTATGTTTTTTTTTTTTAATCGCGCGACATTAATTTGAAAAGACACCTTTAGAGTTATTCTGCTGCAGTGACAAGGGCTAGTGAAATAAAGGATCTCCACTGCGAGAACACACATACAAACGAACATGTAGCAGATTGAGGGCGGAAGCGGCAGGTTGCCACGAATACAGAGAAGGTCAAAGTGCAGATACTACTCAACAGAAGAACGCAGTGAGCAACATGGTTACAGACTCCGGGTGTTGGCACCCAACAGATTTAAGTAGTAACAGTAAGCGGGACCTGTAGAGTATGTGCTATCTGACTGTTTGTTCTCTTACCGACTGCTTGCATTAGTTATAAAAAGGGACAAACTCGGTTGGCCCTGAAGATGTGACCCAAGGATCTTCCGGTTCTCACTGCACTGGTGACAAGCGAGTATTTTACCGCAACACTATCAAGCGCACCACCCACCCCAACCCACTTACCCAAGCTATCTAGACATCCACTTCATAAACATAGCCCAGAATCTTCGTTTTCTCCAGTAATGTCTGCTCTTTTACCACCGCCCGGCTCATTAGCAAAATGGTGCTTTGAATTTTTGCCCAAAGTATCGCCAAATCCTCATAACCGGCACCGCAGTCTGGCACTAGTTAGTGCACTCGACTTCTGAGCTAGAGGTCGCTGGTTCAATGCTCGTCAGGGCGTATCACTAGGGGAAAAAATTCTCCCACCCACCATGAATACCTCATTTATCTGGGAAAGTAAAAGATGAGGGAGGGGAGCTGGGCTCTAGCACCGAAAGCTACTTTCATTTCTTTGCCCTGCGGCCATTAGGCTGTGGGGCTTTTTTAAACTAGTACATTTTACGGCCATTAAACTGCGGGGCATTTTTTAAACTATTACATTTTATTAAACTGTCAAAACGTGCCAAGTGAAAATTGAGCCCGTGCAGTCGAGCAAACCAGTCACAAAACTATCGGCCGCATCAGTGGGTGAGCCTTGTGCCTGGCTCCCAAGTTCAAAGTACGACTGGACTAAAGGGAGGTGTGTGGGGGATGGGGAGGTTAGTGGAGGAAGGGGAGCGGGGCGAGTCCTATTACAAACACAGGCCACGGACCTTGCATGTAGGGAGATAAGCCAGACAATTGAAAGATGGTGAGATAAAGCTACCGGTGGTGCTAACAAGAAAACGGGGAAAAAAACCCACCCCAATAATAAAAAAGAAACAATGAAAGGATGTTTCGCCCCACTCCTCTTTTTTTTTTTTTTTGCCTTCCAAGCAAATAAGATCGTTGACAACTAATGACCGGACACGAGCCATAGATGACCAGGAAAACATTTGCAGCCGACGGTGGAAGGGTCCCAACAAACCCGGTCTAACAATGCGTCCTCCGCCACCACCCGGCCACCCTTCATAACCTCGCTCCATCCGACGTCCCTCCCTTCTCGCCCCCATGTCCTCCTCCACCCTCCTCCTCACCACCACCACCACCCGGACCAACGATCGACGACTGCACAGAGCGACTGGGCGGCAAGAAAACAATGGGCATGCAACTGTGACTGCACGTGAGGAGGGCGAGTCTTGGAACAATGGGCAGATGGTGTAAGGCGGCGGAAGAGGGACGTGCGAGCGGAGCGCCGTGTGCGACAGCCTGATAACGGCCAAACCCGCGGAAACGCGCGTACCGAACGTTTCTAGAACATTCTCAGGGACGAAGGTACGAAATAGGGGAGTGGAGAAGACGGGGGGAGCAAACGAACGACTAAAAAAATAACCACCACAACAAACCACCACTCAACCCCTAACCAAAAAAAAAAAAAATGCAGGGAGAGAAACAAATTAGGGTGTGACCAATAAACACACCTATTCTTCGGTTTCCGCTGGATAAGAGCATTTTCAATATGCCCAATTTTTAAATGCATTAAATGCCACGTTTTTTTCTCTTCTTAAATAATGTTTCTCAAAAACAGGAAATGATTTCACTTCCGGTTGTCGTCATTTTCGTCTTCAGATGGGAAGAAGAAAGAGACTCTCTCTTCCTGAAAGCCTCGAATGCGACATTTTCATCAAGACAATCAACGAGGTTTTTTTTTTTCTTTAGGTAGAAGAATGGTACGCTTCCAGTGAAACGTGAACGCAGCAAGGCATTGAAATGTCTGGGAAGCCAAGATAAGACTGAGCCAGGTTGTGAAGGAGCCACTGCCCCGTGATGCAGTATTCATTCCTACAGGTCGCTGCCGTGCCACTCTCTCTCACACACACTGACACACACGCAATTTCTTTAGTTATACTAAGTCAACACTATGTCATACTATGTTAACACTCAACGCTTCGCAGTTCCACACCGTTTGTCCAGTTCTGACCAATTTCACTTTTCTCCACAGGAACGTGGTAGATTGTTTGGTTTGTGTATTTCTCTAAGAAGCATATTTATTTTAATGTTTATTTTACCCATTGTAAGATGATTTTTTGATTCTAAATGAAAACGACGACTCATACAAAAAATTGGGGGAAGGATGTCCTTTACCGAAAGGACATACATCAAAGCAAAAACGGTTTCGCAAATCTGTTGTTTCCCGAAAACAGCGGTTCGCCAACTGTTTTACAAACTTACTTGTAGGGCTGCTAGTCACACACGACGAACGTTTAAGTTTAATTAAGTTCGTCATTTCGATCCGCGACAGTAGCCTCTCCTTTTTAATTACTAAGGTGGAGTTCAAAGTAATGAAGCAAACGATCCAGGTGTGAAAAAAAAGGGAATGGTGTATTTCGAAGTTTAAAAGCCAACGTTGTCTTATCGTTACGTTCGCGTACTAACATGTTAAAGAACATATTTGTTGTCAACACTTTTAACCGACCTTTATAGTGTATGTTTTCGATTTATCTTTAACTGTGGTTGTATTCGCATATTTTCTTTAAGTTTTGCGTTTCTTTTACAAGCTTATGGTAGCAGAAATGCAGATACTGCCTCAGACTAGAAAAAACAATTTATACCAACACAACAGAATTTTGATAAACAGTCTATCCAGTTGAAACAAAATCCACGATGAAGTCTCGAAGCGACGCTAGTCGCCTTCTTCAAACCTCCCAAAACAAGCGGCTACATTTTGCCTGCCGAAGGAACCCGAAGTTTGTTTCTTTTAAAAAGTCTTTTGTGTGAAAACAAGTTTTCGAGACCGATAGTTCATGACCAATTGTATGAACAGTTCACTGAAGTAAATGGTTTGATGTTCAGTTAAGCTGGCGAACGGCTGGTGAAAAGATGAAAACCGGCGCGAAATTCTAGAATGGGTAGTAAACCGGCAAACAGGAAGCAGAAAAAAAAAACCAAAAAAAAAAACAGGTTTTCCACACCGTTTGAGGAACGCTTGCCGTGCATATCACATGGCAAATAGGACATACATGACTTTAGGGAAAACTCACATTTTTCGTGTGTCCAAACCTTTAGAGGGTACAATCTGAACGACAGAAAGTGAGAAAGCTGGCACCGCACTTAACCAGAAATAGAAATTCACCTTTGTTTTCTCATCTGGTCCGCAAGCGTGCACAGCGCTGACAGCCTGTCAGGCGACAGACTATCACCAGGCCAACACCGTAGCTATCTCGTGTAGCGCAAGGCTTGTGCTCCGCCATGGACGCATAACAAACGAGGGCCCAAAGGCGGCGTTGAAGTATGCAGGACAAAGGTCATCGATTTGACCGGACTACAGGTTGCTTACCGATTCAACCAA
>SRHC01003104.1:457071-467878 GCA_004794325.1 Pomacea maculata
CAAAAAAAAAAAAAAAAAAAAAAGTAAATTTGTCAGTAAACGAGATTTGGGGGTTTTGTTGGGTGAGACTCCTAACATTTACAGTGACTTCTGGCAAGTGTGCTTCCACAGCCTCTGCTACTTGGGTCACTTTTTTCAAACTAGTAACCTATGTCGATAGTGTGCAAACTATTAGGTTTAATTAATTCTATGATTAAATTCTGCTGAGCTCTTTGCATAGCCTGTTGTTAAGAGAACTGGAAAAATGTCTATAATTTAGTTCAGTCACATTCGTACGAAGGGGATAGCCGAGTGGTGTCAGCACTGGCGTCTCAAGTGAACCGCAAGCCGGTTCGATATCCGTAAAGGGCAGCAAGCTTCTCTCAGTCGACCAACCTGGCGAGAATAAGTACCCCGCAGAGCACTGGGGAAGGTAAGGCATCGAGAGAGAAGAACTGGGCACCGCCCCACCTACAGCTGACCCCGAGATAAGTGAGGTCTCTGACACCTCGCTCTCCAGCGACCTGTAAAGGTCAGGGGACGACAATTACATTATATATGTATGAGCCCTGCCGTTAAGATAAACAATTCATGAGGAAATTTAAAATAAGGACTATATCCTTATGTAGTATTTGGGTGATTTGGAGGAGGTAAGAGTAATTAGAAGCAATGTAGTGAGGAATAAATCATGTGTACTCTATGCAGCTGATAATTTTCACAGAGAGGTTTGGATTGTCCTTACGTTTTACAGATTTATTTTAGTTATATTTTGATAAACTTAGCTGTTGCTAATTTTTTTTAATATACAGCTAGACATTAATTTACTTAGCTGTTGCTTTCGTTGTTTTTAAGATTAAAATAGTCTAATTTATGTTCATTCACCGATAATATGAAGCTCATAATATAAAATCAGTCACTCCATTACTCATCATATTAAGATGAATAATACATATGTACAATATATATATATCACAGAAATGAACCAAGAGGAATATGAGCTTGTATGGCGAAGGCCAATGGGGCAAAGGCCTAAAGAACTGATTGAGTGATTTAGGTACAGGTGGCTGGCTCATCGGTTGTAAACATAGTAGTTGTAGTTTTTGCACATTGTCGACTAACAGGACTTGCAGAAAGAGACTTTATACCATAAATAATGCAACTAAGGTATTAGTTTATTTCCATAAGCATGGGACTCATTCCTATTTTTGAACACTATAACTCAAACATGTCTCGGGCCTTTGTTATCGATTCTCCTGACACCGGTCGGTTTGTTTACCCCCAACTAAGAGAAGTCCCTCGATGACGTCACCCACTTCACAGGTTAGTGCTTCAATATCCCATGTTTATGTCGTCTACAAATAACGACACACCTTTGTTACCCCCACACACACACCAACACACACCCCGCGCGTCTTCATGTCCTCGCGACTCGGCCAACTGTATCACCGGGAGCGCAGATTCCTCCATCTCAAGGCATCCACTAGCCCCGGCACTTATCTCCTCACCGCCATAGTCCCCGCTCTCGGCCGTGTCGCGAGCCGCGGTCGCCGCCAACTTACCATGTGTCAGGTGTCACACGCCGCCAGATGGCGCTGCTGTGGGCCGCAGGTTGCCCACACACTATCGGCGGCCAGTCACGGCTGAACCGGAAGTGACTGAGGTATGGACAATGGTTGGTCGGCTGGCTGGCTGGCCGGCCGACGCGCGCACGTGAGTCCTGGTGAGAGGCTCTGTAAGATGACCGCAACCAAGCGCAGCCTGCATTCCTTCGGATCCTCGATTATGATCGCGTGGTTATCGCGCGTCTGTCGGGGAGGGATAGCGGCTCCCGGCGGTGAGAGACACACACACAAAGACAGAATAACAGAATTAGAAAAACGTGAAACCGACACCTTTGCCGCCTCTCATGCAGACTCCACATCCTACACTCAGTCGTGACCACTGTTAACAAGTGTCATTCACCCCCTTACTCTTTCATTAAAAATACCAATAAGACAACCACAAATGGAGCATCGAAAAGGCGAGCAAAACTAGATGACATCAACAACTGAATGTCCAACTTAAACACATTTTCGTGTGTTTCTCTTTTTAAAAAAAAAACTAAAACTATGTTAATTTTTAGTTTATTCTTCGAGGAGCATAGGGTCACAACTAAAACTATGATGACCGACAAAATAACGATAAATCCTGATTAAGGAGGGGGTTATGAAAATGATATTTCCAGAAGTTTGCAATGGGCCAGTTTTTACAGGACAAGAATTATTATTACTAATGTTATCTGTATAGGGTTCGTCTTTGCGGGATCAACTAACGCAGACATCCGTGTTGATGCAGTGCCCTGCCGAGGACCAGATGAGTAGAGCGTCAAGAAGAGGAGGACAAAGCAAGACGGTAACACTGTGCATTACACACACATACACGGATGTGTGTGGCGAGGCAGGACTCTTCAATACAACCTCTCCCACCACCATCATACACGTGACATCATGACTGTTGTTGAGACCTTCCTGGGACACGATGAGACGTATCAGCAGAAGGCTCCCAACGGGGCCAGTCCTGTGCCGCCCTGAGAAGGACCCTTAGTGGACAGCCAGTCCACTCTTTCATTTTCTCTAGCCAATTCTTCTGCTTGCCCAGCGGCGACGCCTTCTAACTACCCTTGCAGAACTGTCTCCGGCCACGTGTTGTGTCCAGCGACATGACCACGTCAGCTTTCGCCGTATGATGGTAGCGAGAAGTGGTCTATGTGGACCCACCAACAGTCCCTCCACCAACGAAAATTTTAATCATCCCATATTTCGTATTATTTGCAGTACTGATGCGTTTACTTGACTTTGATATGCCTTCTGTTCACACTGCATATCCTCTGTTCAGTTGTCTGAAGATGATTTCCTATCTAATCATCCACTTTCCCACTGGCTTCCGCGTATGTTCTTGTGTTCTTTATATCAGATATTGTTACGTGCTCATCAAGCTCACCTGCACGATAAACTGATACTGCGCTATACAAGCTCTCACATCATCATCAATTCCATACAGCAAATGGACAAAGAATGTACAGTGTACATACTAGTAGTCATGACCTCACGTATTTGCTATTTCCGTGTAAGCATCGTGACCTTCACTACCATTCACTGAACGTGCCTACTTGAGCAGTAATGGAAAAAAAAGCTATTAACCCTTTAATGAACCTTTTAATTGCTGACTGGGCCGAAATTACACGGAAGTCAGTTAATATAATAATAATAAATGAAAGAATTGTATAGCGCATAATGACACTCGTAAGGAGAATGAGACATGGACAACATGGACAGCATACAATGGACAGAGGATTAAACAACAGTACTGGCGACAAATTAAAAACAAATTTACATAAGACAAAAAAACCAAGTAACAAGAACTGGGATCATGATTCAGCAAAAGAAGACGAGTAAGAAAGTAGCAATGAGCGGAAAAGAGGTTGGGGAGGGGGGGAGATGAAAAAGGACTGGTATAGTGTGGACTGTGTTAGAAGTCATGCTCAATAAGTTCATTTTCAGCGCAGATTTGAAGGATTTAGTTGTAGGTAGGTGGCGGACATGGAAAGGGTAAGAATCGCAATGTTTTGATGAACAGTAACTAAAAAGAGCGTAGTTGTCAGGCTGGGACGTAAGCAAAAAAAAAAAAAGTTTAGAGAAACAGTCAAGGCAGGAGCCTGCAAAGAAATTAAAACAGCACGGACAGTTTCTACTGGATGCGAGAACATCCAGAAAACAACGGAGAAGGGTGGCTTGGTCCCGTTTCCGAGCTCTAAGCAGACGTGTAGCAGAGTTCTGTACTTAATGGAGTTTGTGAAGGTGTTCAGGACAGCCAGCAAGCAAGGAGTTGCAGTAAGAAAGAACAAACACACAGACAAGAGTGTTGGTAGCGCGTGTAGAGAGAATGTGGCGGATGGCGCTGACCTTACAGACAGCTGTAACTTGTTTATCAAGGGTCATGTCAGCAGTGACAGTGAATCACAGATTCCTGACGGATGATGTAAAGGTGATGTTGGTTTCGCCCACCTTGATGTGAACGGCAGACTGACGAGCGAAGGTTGACTTATTCTTCTAAAGCATAGGAGGGCTTCCGTCTTATCGTCGTTTAGTTTAAGCTCGTTTATGGCCTCCAGTCCTTGAGATCGCTGATACAGGCTTCTCTGGTGCTAGTGAGACAACTGGTGAAGTGGAGCAATGTGTCGTCAGCATATGACTAACAGGACATTGTGAGACTGGATGCATGATGAAAGTAGTTATGTGTACAAAATGAACAGAACTGGTCCAAGTGCTGAGCCTTGGGAGACCCAACAGGAAAGTGGAGCAGGGCGAGATATTTGACCATCAACGCACACGGTCTATGTCCTATCAGTCAGATAAGGAGTTGCTACTGCGGGTCCAGAAATTCCAGTGTGATATCTTTGAAGGAGCAGAATAGTGGATAGTGTCGAATGCAGCAGACAGGTCCAGCTAAGGCAGAAACATCACCACTGTCAAGGACAGATAATATGTTTGTGCTTACTGAGTAGTTTCGATACCGTGAAAAGGTCTATATGCCAACTAAGTATGTGGGATAAGGTGACGTTCTTGTAAGTAGGCCCAGAGCTAAGTCAAAACTACTTTTTCCCATAATCTTAGCGAGACAAGATGAATTGGAAACTGGGTGGTAGTTGTTGAACACACTGATGTCAAGCGTGGACTTCCTAAACAATGGCCTCACCACAAAGATGGGAACATTGTTCAACATACAAAGATTATAACATAGAACATTTTTAACATTTATTTCATCTGATCCATCATCGGTCTCGGAACACGCTTCAGACGATGGTGTAAGAGGCAGCGGACAGACCGATGTTAGTAGGGGGAGGAGGAGTTTGGGAGAGGGGCAGCTTGGAGTGGCAGAGAGAAGCTCTAAGACACGCAAGAGCACGTCAAGGGGCCTTTACTCTGTGGCTGGCAGCTCGGCATCAGATAACGGAGGTCGCCACAATCTGGCCCCCGAAGAGTCAAGCAGGAGCGCGCGGGTGAGACCATGGCGGAGCGGGGCTGCCGCGCGGTCCGTCAGGCGGCGCTGGGGGGGCGGCAAGTGGCCCCTTGGCTGCCGCCGCTGATCTCATCCGATAGGCGGAGAGGTCCCCTTTTAGCCACCAGTGGCTCCCAAAGCACCTCGCACTCGGCGCCCCCTTACTGGCACCCCCCTCTCCCCACCTGTCGCCTTCCGAGTCCCTCCTCCATCCCTGACTCCTGAGTGCAGCCAGGCGCAAACACATCCACGCTGTTTAATATTAATTATTATTACGTGAGAATACATGTTTCAGCCAACCTCGAATCATTACCTTTACCGTGGTGATGGTGAGTTGGGGTAAAAGCGAAAACTAAGGGAGGGGTTGGTGGTGGAAGGAGGATAGGGAGGAGGAAGTGAAGGAGAGGTGCGGAGTTCTGAAGCCTAATTTATTTCGTAGTGCTAAAAATGATGTCTACTGGCTACACACTCTTGTTTGTTGTTATGGCTAAATAAGTTCTCGGTCCCACCGCCAAGTGTGTTTCGGTCGTAAAGAAAGTGTACCGTCAAGAATGTCATCTTGAAGATCCTTTACGACGACTGCTCAAAACCCTACTTTCCACAATTGCGATCTTTTTTATGAAACACCAAAAATAACTGTATCGTTCATTCTCCATGAATACAACCGTCTGCCTCACAATTACTTCACTGAAAGGACGCCACTCTGTAATTACCCCCCACACACACATATACACACTTTTTTTTTTTTTTAGTAATAGAGGACCAGACCATGAAAGACGCTCTACGACTCCTGCAACCAGTGCTTGTCCCCTCGGGCCAGTTACTCAGATGGCTACTCAAAGGTGTCTGCGCACCAGGCAGCTGTGCACATACGAGTGGGTAAGTGGATGGATGGAGGTGAATAACCTCCCCGCTGTCTCGCCGAAGTAAGCCTTGTAGTTTCGTGCAGTAAAGGTAACTGAGAACTTGTTGCAGCCCGCTGACGCACACGCTTCTGTCCAAGATGTGGGTGAGTAGGTAGGAAGAAAAGCGCACAAGTGCCCCGGTGAATGGAGAAGAAATGGCGCGGCTTGCAGATAAGGGGGTAGAAGAGAAAAGAAAGAGAGAGTGCCACTGGTAGTAATGAATGAAAAGTGAGTCGAGGCTGATATAAATATGAGGGGAGTCGGTACTCGCGAAAAAGGAAGACAAGGTCAGGCTGATTAGACGGAGAAAAAAAAAAAAAGAACATAGGTGGCGGGTGGGGTCGCGTCGACCTGACGGGTGCGAACCTGACGGCGCGCGGGAAGAGCACTGCCCCCCTCTTCAACCTTCCCTGTGTTTCCAGGATACAATATACGAAGAAACAATACCTCTCTCACTCGGCTGTGTGGGGTGGGGTAGGAGAGAAGGTGAGGGTGCTGCAGCAGGTCCAAAGAGACGTGACAATGAAGGGGGGAGGGACAATAAAGCCTGTATTCATGACGTGCCAAACCGACGAGAGCACTGTGACGGGGTGGGAAGCCAAGGGAGAAAGGGGTGTCGGAGCGGGGGCGCAGACGAGGTATATTCCTGGCAAGAAAGCAGCTTTCTCAGGTAGATAAGGATTTTGCAAAGCAATGAATAAACTTCCGGTATTAAAGTATGGAGAAAGGGAGCGGCAAGTTGTCAGGGTGTGTATGCGTGTGTCCGCACACGCGCGCGCGCTATCTGCCATACACACCCGAGTCACACTTGTGTACTGGTATCTGACATTCACAACCCTACTGGCATGACGATCATATAAGCATGTCGCGCCCTCGTGCCGAAACAAAGTAGCAAGAAGCGAAGATGACTATCGAAATACAAATGAACACAACCAAACAATATGTGGAACAGGTAACATGGCCACCTTCAGCAACGTTCTTTTATGTAGTTTCATTTAACTTCTTACAAACACACCACCATCCTCAATCCATCACCAGCACTGCCATTTCCTCCATTCCTCGACCATTATAAAGCAGTTTGGTAAAAATAGAAGAGACTGTTAACATTTGGTCTTGAAAAGTCGGTGGGTTCAGTTACTTACAGATCAGAATTTTTAAAGTTCGCATATAATTAAGGAATTGCTTAGCAGCCTTGCCATAAAATGATCCTAGAAAGAAGTTTCGATGTGACATGGCTAACTTGATTCTGCTACGTTTCTGCCTGCTGTGCGTCCTCCCAGCTCTCTTCCTCCTCGACCAACCTGCAACTAAATGCTTTTCCTCTTCGTTTTGTTTACATCTGAAGTTCTCGCTGTACTTGAGGATCGGCGGCAATGACGATGTTGGCAACATAGAGAAAAATGCACTTAAAACAACAACCCTATTCCCCGATGCAAGATTGCCAAGATGAGATGAAATCCGTCTGATGCTTGGCCATTTTTCCCTCCGATTATGATTGTCTAAACCAAACATTGTGGGCAGTGCAATCATCAAAGACTACATTTTCACCGGGGAAGGCAGTTTGCATTAAGCCAGGCCTTGTCGTCTGCTTGAATGACTGTGCAGACCTGTGTTCTAGTCACACACACACAAAAAGGAAAACATGCGTCATGTACGCCACAGGCCATGCTGACTCATCAGATTATTGCAAAAGCGGTTCAGCCCAGGCCTCGGGGAGTATGTCTCCTAATGAAACCACTAGACACAGAACTTACCCACTAATATCTACAGAGGTCTGGTGGTTACTGACCATTTTGAGAAACCAAGACTGATGATGATCCTCAAAGAGTCAGCCCATTACTTGTGACATGTTCTATGGCAACATGAGCAGCCACTCGACACTCTATCCCATGAAAAAAGTCTAGTGACTCTCCCTCATCTCAGTTCAGGTAAATAAGTGTTAAACAATAGCGTAGTGTTCACTGTTTGCATAACAGTTTTCCATAATTTACATTTCTAATATAATTAACTAAAACGTTTTTTGAAAAGAATATATCTGCAATATCAATTTCGTCTTATTAAAAAAACCCAGGATATTAAGTAACAACCCATGCAAACCAATCTCTCACTTCTTTATACCTCCACAACTTAAAAAGCATCTGATATGACAGAATTGCAATAACTTTAAATGATGAGCAGTACTTTTCACTCCACATGAGGGTTCCAATCTGACAAAATTTAAACGGTCACAGTCCCTGAAGGCAGATGACACAAGATCAGTGAAGAAAAAAATAGCAACTGATACACTAATAGAAAAAAAAAATAATAATGAGGATTTCTATAGCACCTTTCCAAAAATTTGCTCAGAACGCTTTACATAAATCAAATATAGACTAAATCATCAACAACCACTTACCCATATTTGCATATAAAAAATTTGCGCACTTCTACAACATGCACTGACTCACACACAAGTAAATTACAGACACATGCTCATGGTGAGGACAGGGTAACTGTCAAGCCATCCTTCTAAAAAAAAGTTAAGAAAAAAGAATCAGTGTTGATTGCTGATTGGTAATTCGTTCCAAGTTGAGATGCAGCAGTGATGAAATAATGACAAATCGTACTGATCCTACAAAGTTTAAGGTAAGCAATTCTGCAGACATGAGAAATATGCTGATGAAAAGTCAAACTCTGATCGAATGACACCCAAGCCACAGTCAGAGGTAAAGAAAGGAATAGATGAGTTGTTTATATACAGAGTCTAAGGGGAGAAGGATGACAGAAAATTCTTTGGACAAGTAGCAGTTCAGTCTTGTTGGCAGCAATGAGGAGTAGATCATTTACAACTTTAAGAAGTGCAGATTCAGCACCACAGCCTTTTCTATAAGCCGACTGGAAGGGATAAAAAGATCATTTTGCTCCATGTGCACAATAAGCTGGAAAAGAACAATTGTTTCCAGAACCTTGGGAAAAAAGGACAGGTTTGAAACTGGTCTGTAATTGCTTACGCAGTTATGATCTCAAGATGGTTTCTTTATAAGTGGGTGGACAATAGCCGACCTGAACTTGAGAGAAAGTGGCCAGACGTGACAGAAGCATTAGTAATTTATGTGGTAAAAGGACAATTAGACGATTGACAAGTAGGGATTAGGGCATAGGATCGAGCTCACATGTTTTGGGGCTCTTCCTCAGACAAATTTTTTTAACAAACTGTTCGCTAACTGGCTCAAAACCACATAACTTGGGACCACTGTAAACTGTATCTGACAGAGATGAAGACGGAACAACAGCAGAGTTCAGCTTCTGGCATATAAATACAATCTTACTGGTGAAGAAATCTACAAATTTCTGTGGGAGTTCTTGAGCAGAAAAGACTGGAGTGGAGTACCATTGGTTTTTTTTCTTTTCAAGCAGACTGTTACTAGCACTAAATAATAAATGTTAATAATTATTAAATAATTAATCAATAATGTTACTAAACAAGCAACACAGGTCATAAATATAGCACAAGAGGTCAACTCAAGATGCTCTTTACATTCCCTTAGACAAGCAGCTTGTTTGTTTGCCAATAATTTGCAACACTACAGTTCTGAGATAGTACCAAACAAGTCACCATCAACGTGGCAGGAAAATGTTTAACAGTAAGGATTCATCTGACAGGATTTATTTTCCATCCATGACTGCACAGATGGATGCAAGTAAACTAAAAGTTACTCATAAAATGTAAGAGACTGTAAAGCTACAGTACTAGTAAGGAATGTTAAATGCACACACCTGTGAAATTCAAATCTAAGCAAATTTTTAAAATATGTTGTTCTGATTCTATCAAGTGAAGCCAGATTATAATCTGCCCTATGTTAGTAATTATGCTACTTACTTGACCAAATGAAATCTAATTTATGTGTTTCATGGTAATTGATGTAAACCAAAGCACTTTGTACAGATTCATCTGCAGGGTCTATTTATTTTTAAGACGAAGACATCATAACTTAAATGATTTGAAATCGATGCATTTGCACACTTCAGGACTGAAGTGCTAACAAATCTATAACCAGAGATTGTTTAATTCAAGAGAAAGGCGGGTTTTTTAATATTAAAAAAAAAAAAAGGAAAATAAAATCAGACTGACCTTCTGCTCAAAAGTGGTAGGAGTAAGATGAAAGTTGTAGAGTGGAACAAAGTATCCTTCAAGTAATCCCATCAGCATGACCAGGTATACTCCATCATGAAACTACACACATATACAGTGTCATCCATTTCAATCATTGCAAATGTGCATTACTGAAAAACACATGGTGCATCAATCTTTGCAGAACCAAAAGCAACAGCCACAAAATACAACTCAAACAATCCTACATAATTTATAATTTATTTATATAATATATAGCAACTATATACAACTAGTCAATAAGTCTTGCACTTTTTGCAGTCACTTACTGGTGAGAAGCAGTATTAACAAAGCTAGCAAAATGAGCCAATGCAGGAAAGCGCACTCATGTGGTATTTTTAAAAATCTCACTTAAAGCATAGTTATATTGTATAATCTTTAACTACTGAGACAGAAAACACCGAGACATCTTGGAACACGACCTCAGAGAGATCCCCCTGTGCCGGACAAACCCAGCATGGAATGAAACTGCTTTCCCCCTGATTCACTGCAGCATCCCTGGTGTCAGCAAGAAAGACTCCCTAGACGCTGTGAAGAAGTCCTGTACTATGGAGTATATCCACAACAACTTCCCACAAGATCAATGGACTCACGTGTTCACTGACGGGTCAGCCGAACAAGCCGTGAAAAATGGTGGCGCCGGAATTTACATCAGGTACCCAGGAGGAAGAGAAGACCGTCTTTCTCTCGCAACCGGCCTCTACTCCACCAACTTCAAGGCTGAAGCAGTTGCCAT
>SRHC01003104.1:467888-553224 GCA_004794325.1 Pomacea maculata
ACCGAAACGACCCGTACTACCTGCTTACAAGAGCTGAGCAGGTCATTATTTTCAGGCTGAGGACAGGCCACAACCGTCTCAATTACCACCTTTACACCAAGCTCCGGATCGGCCAGACAGACCAGTGCCCGTGCCAGACAGGCAGTCAGACAACAGCACATCTACTGCAAGAATGTCCTATGCACGAAGAACTCAGGCACCGCATTTGGACTGATGAGACGCCAGTATTGAGGAAGCTACACGGCAGCCTGGAGGACCTGCGGCGCACAGCATCATTCGTGCAGGAGGCAGGCGTGTCCATTTGAGTGAACGACGAAGAAGAAGAAGAAGAAGACAGAAAACAGGCCTTTGAAACTAATTCTGTGTCAGACACCTTATTGCACATAACCACAAATATTTCGCCACTAAACCCCATCTCAAGCTGTAATGCTCTAACAATAAAACCATCAGTTAAGTGATTAAAATTTTGAGTATGAAAGGTACATTGAGTCAACACAAGCTTGCAGCTGATAACAAAGGTAACTTCTAAATGATTCTGTCCATTAAACACATTCCAAATATAAATCAAAGCCTGATTCTTGTTCTGAAACTGAAGGAGTTGTCTGAAACCAAGAATGAAGTGGAACTATCTTCTGTATTCTAAATTTCCCGAGCAGGGTTAAGTCACATCCTTGTCTATAAAAAAAATGACAAGTTACTATGAATACCATCAACAAAAGATACTTATGATCGTCAAAGGTTGTCACTCATGCAGGTGACTTGAAGTCCGTTTAATGTCTCAGAACTGGCTAAGCAGACACATTTTATTTATCATCTGTTAGGTGACTAATTTGTTTCTCTCACCTGTGAGTCCAGATCTGTGACTTCCAAATTAACTTTCACAAGCTGCTTGTTGACAAAAGTGACAAGGGTCTAGACAAAGGCAAACAAATGTCTGTCACTCCAAAGTAACTGTAGAGATGATTTGCTGTTGTTAACATTCTATTCTATTTTTCAGAAACAGCAAATATATAATGATATCCAACTTATTTATTTTTTTTTATGTTAAATCTGAAATCAATCATGGTGCTATTATTAAAGAGAGCCAACTAAGGGACATAAATCTAGGAAGCAATCTCAATGAAGGTTCCAAGAGTTACCACCCATAAGCCTTTCCCTTTGGTATGCTGCATAGCTCTGCATTAATTGCAACTAGTTTGCGATGTTTACGGTTTAAAAAATCCCCCAGATTTTAAGTTTACCGACAAGCAGATTGTGTTAAACATCTTTTCACAAAGCAAGGTACTCATATATGTTACTTTGTGCTAGGATGTTAAGTAAGCCTAAGAAAATTTGCAACTACAGTTTATATTTGAAAGAATGGAAAGAACATGAATGGCAGTTAACAATTAGTTTCGAAGGTCTACAGGCATGAGTTGCTATGTTTACTGTGTGGCCAAAAGCAGATGAAAGATGAAGGCCAGTAATAAAAATAAACATATTTCACCACACACATAGAACAAAGATAGTGTACCTTTTTGACAACACTTAGTTTATCAGGCGCATGATCGAACAGCGTGTCAAAGGCATCACGTTCTGAAAAGACAGTATGATTTATTTAAAGAGACAATCAGTTCCAGATATAAATCATTTAGAATGACCAAAACCAAACTTACAATCACCAAGGTTAACTTCTTTATTAACTGAACAAACATGAATTCTCAAGTGTCTGATATTCTAAAACAGATTAATCCACATCTGTGATCTCAAAATTAATAAAGTAAAATTAAACAGAACGTGCAAGAATTTAAGTTAATTAAAATTTTTTAACTTAGATATTAAATTATATAAATACATGCAACTTACCAAACCGTGCACCAATGTCACTGAAAAAAAAAAGTTTTTACCTTTTAGTAAAATAGCAAAAAACTAAAATTCTTTCACACAAGCAAAAATGCATAATTCTAAAAATATTTTTTAAGATGCAAGTGTGTATTCCAGAGCAAATATTTATTAATCTCAGCAATCTTTTATTTAATTATTTTTTTCAGTACAGTTGACAAACATACCTATAGAAATGATTTTTAAAATATTTAGTAACAGGTAAAATAGTTTCTTACAACCTGAAGGGAATCCATGAAGTATAAAAATGATTAATGTTATAACAAACTCTTACTCATTGGTCGATGTAATTTCCTCTGTGATTCTTCTAGTCTGCAAGGCACCCTCAACTTTCTGCACAAAATAAGCAAATATTACTTTTTTTTTAAATCCTTAATGTTTGAAATACAAAATTAATGGTTTGCATACATTTGCACATGTGGTTGGATGTGTGTGTGCACAAACACATGCACATACACATAAAGATGCACACACACACACACCACCACCACCATCCCATTCATCCTCTCCCTACCAACAACATACAAAATCCACCAAATATAAATGAATACTGACCTGCACAACAAGAAGGGTAACACAAACATTTTCTGGAAATCGGATAGGTGCACGAAAATGACGAGCCAAAGCTACCAGCAGATGTAGAATTGCTACCAAATTCTTGGTATGAACACCTATCATCAAAGAAATAAAAATAATCATAATATAATGTAAGCCCAGTAAGAAGTTTAAGCTGCTAGAAAGTAAACAAAAAAATTCACAAATATTTCTGCAATGACAGTCACAACACATTGATTTTTCTGGCAGTTTTTTGTGGTAGACATGCAGGAACATAAAAACACATATATGCATGTCACCACCATGCCAACAGAGCAGTCTCCATATTTGTAGTTAGAGAAAGATTACTCACTATCAACACTCCATTTTTGCTGATTCCAAGCTGGAGGAAGATTCAACATCCTGTTGATGTAATCGAGGACAACACGTAGTTTCTGTTTTTGTCCAATTTCTGACTGTGTCACTTCTGGTGCCTCTACCTTAACATTTGCCAGTTTCTCTAGATAACAAAAAGTCAAGAAAACAAACTTATTTGACATACAATGCCAGTTTTGAGATAGACATTTTTATTAAGAACAATAACAATAACAACCAACTTTATACCACACCACTTCTCTGCAAATTCCATAGGCTGCCAGTCTGAGCTTGCTTTGATCAAAAGATTACCATACTGAGCTATTGTATTTGCAGCCTCACCCCAGCATATCTGAGATATTAACATGTTACCAGTAAAGAAGTCACATTTTTAATCATAGATTTCTCACTAATGTTCCCTATTATAACAACGATAAGTTACTTTGACCTAAACAGATTGTATCCCAATACACTGAAAGCTAGTGTTTCCATGAAAGTAAAAATCACAATATTCATGAAATTTTTTCTTATCTACTACAGAAAAATAATATTAAAATTATGCACAAATACCCCCTTTTTAAATTTTCATTTGAAAATGAAGCAAAATACTGCTTTCAAATAACCAATACTACAAAGAATGTGTAATCAAAAAACTAAAATAGGACACAGGATTTCTTATTCCAGTTAAAAGTTTAAAAAAGATTTTAAGGAAGAAGGTTATAGCTATATATCTTTTTGACAACAATAACCCAATCTCCCATTTCTTTGGTGCAGGGAGGAAGTTTAGCAAGAGGTAACAGCCAACTTTTTTAAATGCCTAAGCTTTCGCCAGTTTTGCTGTGCTTTTTAAATGATTCCAGGACAGTTAAGTCTGAGTAAAGGCAGATAACTCATGTGCACAGGTACACAAAGCAACAACGAATAGTTATTTTTAAAGTGTACTAATGTTTAGGTATTAAAAGAATGCAAGACGAAGCTGAGAGATATGGTAGGTAAAAACAGAAGGGAAGGATTATGAAAGAAGAAGAACTAGTATAAGCAAATAATAAAGCATGGAGATTAGTACATTTTTCTCACCAATCAACTTCTGAAGAATTTGTCCATCAAAAAGATCTTCTTCAATGTCCTTGACGATAATCCGATGATCTGCCAATTCATCATTAATCCAATCAAGAAGAACCTGTGAAAATATTTTTAGCTTATATAAATCTGAAATTACTTCTCTTTAACTGTTTACTTTATTCAATAAGTTTTAAATAAAAAGCACAGATCTTATGGACAAACAACTACAGTGCCCCTGAATAGGCTATAAGTCTACAAAAACATTGTCTACATAAGCAAGTGCTAGATTAAAATACTTGTTTAAGAAGCAGAATCTTGATTCACTTAACAGTAGCCTATAAATGAAAAGAATAAAAAATAGACAATATCGTGCAGCAGAAAATATTTTCAGCCATAACTGCATGCAGAAACCACTCACAAACAGTACATACTGCTGGCAAGATATTTAGTAATGTTAAACTTTTGCAAGTTTCTGATCCTTAGCTTTCATATCTTCTAACAGATAGTGTTATAATGCTAAAAATATCTACTTAAAATTCAAAACATTTCACCAGAACAACAAAAAATTCATACCTTTATCAGGTCCTTTAATTTTGGATCTTCTCGAGATACTGGTTCAATCATGGACCGCTCCTCTGACTCTCCTAATTTTAAAAAGTAGACAGAATATAAGATTATTTAGGACTAACTGGCACATACCTCATTAAAAACCCAGCATATCTGCACAATTTTTGCTTCCCTCTCACAACAACTATATCTTTTAACATACACATATAAATATGCGTCTTACCCAAAAGGTAACCTTCTGGTCCAATATCTGGCAGCATCGGACTGGTTGGTGACTCAATGGCATTTTTACCTTCTTCCTGAACCTCTGTGACTGCAAGCACAAATTGTTACATTAATGAAAGTTTCTATTCGCCACTGAACTCAAAACACTAAGTAAGCTATAGGATTAATACAATTAGCCATCTAATACCTATTATCCTACACATTAATTAGTAAGTCCCATCCCCACCCCCAAAATAATGTAACAAATTAATTTTACATTGGAGAAATCAATAACACATCACGATCCCACACCAATTGTAAAACAGTGCCACAAACAGCACCAGTTTAAATCATAAAAGCAGCCATCGAAGAATCCGAACTAGTCTAAGAGTGAGTCAGGAAACGGCCAACGGGCTCGCACATTCCTCGCATACCGCAGCTCTTTCATGTTGATGAATTTAAAACATTTTAACAACAAAAAATGTAATCGCTAAAAAAAATGTTCCATCTTGCCTTCTTTGATCTTCTTCTTTCTAGCAAGGGTTCCTATTTTTTCAAGGAAAGACTCATCTTTCTTCTTTGGAGTAAGCGTTCCAGTAGTAGATGCGTTCGGAGAGGTCGCCATTTTGGGCAATAACTTTGCTATTTCCGGTAATGTCAAGGTTGCATCTCGGAAGTGCGTCCACGGTGCATCTTACTCTGCGGTTCGAATAGAAAAAAAAAGAAAAGGGTAAGCAGGATAAATGTGCGCTTTCAGGATATTAATTTGAAGTATGTAGAAAGTAAATTAATTCAAATGTAATGAAGCTGGAGAAAATGAACGAAAAGAATGTTGATAATATGACACCTTAGAAATGGCTGGAGTTACATAATAAGGCTGCAAAACTTTATTTTCTTAGGATGTCTGAATATTTGAAGCCAGCAGCTGCTGTGATTCTCCCTAACCTCGGTGGAATTGCAGGTGGCTTTATTACAAAGAGAGCCATTCCTAACTGGTACGAGGTAAGACTGAAATATATTAAACAATTGCCATTAACTTAGACTACTAATGATATGCACTTCACAAACTTTTCTGGTTTGTGACTATAAATTACTTTACAGAAAGCAGAGATTGGAATCAGTATTTAACATTTCTTTTAGTGCTTCTTTTCATTTCTTTTCCTGTGCTACCAGACACAATGTCTGGATCCATCAGAGTAGATTTGAGTGATGTTCCATTTTCTTCCCGATGCAGGAACCTTTGTTTTACTATGATGTCTGATATGTATCTAGACAAGTTTATTGTTAATCTGAAGAAATACATATTTTGCACTATGCAGTATCAGCATATCAGAGTTTTCCGTTCAGACTGCCTACAATCCTATATGTGTCTTGAGTCAGACAAAATCTCTCAACTTGCTGTCTTCTGCATCTCTTTAACAAAATCCAACAACTCCATAACTGCAACATGACTCATACTCTAAGCATTCACATGAGATCATGGAAATCCTCTTCTCTATATTTTTCAGTCCAGTCCATGCTTGTGTAGATTATAAACTTGCAATACTTTGCTTCTGGTTCTTTGAAATCTGCTCCTTCTTACTTCAAACTCACTGTTTTTCAAGCAAGCATCTCCATGGTTTTGCAGATATTTGCCTCCTTTCTATTACCAGAACAAAATCCTTTCATTAAACATTAACTTGTTGAAACTGCCTCCTATGTGTGAAATTCCATCATCCCATTATAAACTCTTTCGAACATTCCCTTAACACACACTTGCTCAAAAGCACCTGGTGTTTAAGGCCACAAGTTTCAATCCGTAGCTTTCATTATTTTCACTTGTACAATTTATACTGTTCATGCATTTGCTTAAGGGTTTAAAGCACTAATGTCGTGGAGGAGAGCAATACAAATAAACATTTATTATTATTAAAGAGGTTTTTTATTTGTATGTGTACAGAATATGTAAATCTTTTCTACAATTCCAGTCCAAGCAGTTGATGATTGATAATGAGGAGTATGTTTAGCCATATATTTGTCTTGTTTCATAATCTCAGAATTTGAAGAAGCCTTCATGGCGCCCTCCAAACAAGGTATTTGCTCCAGTATGGACATGTCTATACAGTGGTATGGGTTATGCCTCCTACTTGGTATGGCGGGATGGTGGTGGCTTTGAAGGGGAAGCAGCACTGCCACTGGCAGTGTATGGCACACAGCTAGCACTGAACTGGGCTTGGACGCCAATATTCTTTGGCTTCAAAAGTCTCAAAGGGGTGAGTAGTTTGCAAAAAAACCAGATTGCTGCTAGGGCTTTAGAAAAGCTATTTCATTGTGATAAAAATGCAGTGCTATAATTTTACCCAAATATACATAATAAAATAAAAAACTTTAGTGTTACCAGGCATTTTTATCTCAAGCAGCGAAACAGTATCTACCTTCCCCAAAGGCCTAAGTTTGAGAACTGCAAGAGAAAAAAAAAAGCTTTCCAGCTTTATATTTGTTCATATTTTAAAGGAATATTCATTCTTATCCTGGCTTTTTTATGGGGAGGAAACCTTAGTACCCAGAGAAAACCAACACAGCCCTGCAAACAGGTGTCCCAAGACAAAACCTAAACCTAGGGCCTCTCACTGCAGTGGTGACAAGCAAGTGTCCATTACATACACTACCAGGTGCCCCCATAAGTATCACAACATGTTCCACCTATTATAGATCCATTACATTTGTTGGCTTATTTTTGTTTGAAAGAGGCATAATGCACAATTCATCTTTGATATTAATAATGTTTTACCGTTTTTTTTATTATTGTGACAGGGTCTGATCACAATTGTTGCTCTTTGGGGGGCTATTGCTGGTACCATCTACACTTTCTATCCCATCAATCGGGTTGCTGCAGGCTTGCTTGTTCCCTACTTGGCCTGGGTCACATTTGCTTCATTCTTGACCTACCGCATCTGGCGAGACAACAAGGACCGCACAGATTAAATGGGTTTAGTGATATGCATTAATAATGTTTAAAGAATGCTTGATTCTTAAAAAAATTCTGGCTGCGTTTTGTAAAAGAACTTTATTAATGTTTAGGCTGGCTATAATAATTTTTTTTTTTACTTTTGTCCCCTCTCTAGACACTGGAAAGTTTATGTCCAATTTTACACTATATTTAAAGGTTTTGTTGAGCAGAGTATATTTTTCAGTCTAAAGAAAAATATGGTAAAATAATGAAGTAATTTTTATTCTTCATTATCAAAGTAGAATCTACATTAAAAATGATCTGTGATTTTTTAATTCCATTTATAATAGAATTTTCCCATTTGCTAAATATTTCAGTAAAGAAAGGCAATGTTACAAGATCAATATAACTGTTAAAAACTATTTACATCAAAATTGGTCAGTGATGCAAGTAGCTGTTTTCAAGTACATCCGTTAGAGTGTGGCAATCCTTGCAAAAGTCAAAGTAATTTTATGTGTATGTTGCATGAAGTTGTTATATTTTTGGATAAATACACATTTGATTAGAGATTTGAACACATGTTGTTAAAGGCTTATTTGATCTCTGTATTTGTTTCCAGACAAAAATTAAAAATAATGAATGCAAAAATTATAGAGGTATAAAGTTTCAGCTATTATACATGCATAATTTTTCTGTTGAGCTGAAAGCTATTCATGGGATCAGCATCAGGTGTTTATAAATATCCATTAACTCAGGGCTATGCAAAACTAGATTTTGAACAAATAAGACTTCCTGATTCAATTTTTAACATAGCAGTTCCTTTTAGTAATTAACAGTTTGTAAAAAAATAAAAAGAAAAGAAAAATTCAGAATGAATACAGGCAACCTGTTGATTACAGCACAAGGTATGTCCTTTTGACATTGACATTATGATTGAGTTAAATAGATCATGTTACATGGAACACTTTTTGGTACTGCTACTTAAATGTAGCATGATGGGATGGTGCTCATAATTGTGTAATTTTTAAAAAAACAAATAATCACTATGTACATGCCTGCAAACTCCAATGAAATTGGAAGATGAATAGCAAGAAAGGTAGAATTAAAGCACTGTCTTCTGTTATTCTCTTGTCATCATTTTCTAATAAACTGTTCTTTTTCCATTTTGTTTTAAAGAGTTGCATACACAAATACTTGGTTCCTGGTTCTATCATGCCTTGTATCATGCTTGAATTAATTTTGCCATGTGGGTTTTTTTTTCCAAAACATGAAGCATCAGATTGTATGTTTACAAAATAAAGAGAAAATTAAGTTTTTTCAACAGTAATTCTTTTTTGCAAATTTGACTAAGCACCTATAACTTAATGACTCTACAACTATCTGTCTAGCAGGTTGCAAATAGAACAAGTGCTTTTTGACTGTAGCTGAGCTGCATGTGGGACAATAGAGATTTTGTGTCATTCTGTAGATTTATTCTCTTTACTTTTGATATTGAATATAAGCAATAAAGTGTTCATATTTTTACTTGTATTCAGCAGTAGAATTGTTATTTAGTTATGCTGGGCCCAAGTTTAGGAGCCATAACTTATGAGCGAAAGCAATCATTTCGTGTCTTGTACATAACTGCAGTATATGCCTTATTTGTACACATCTATTTGTGGTCAAGGGTTCAATGTTCATAAAAATATTTCTTCTTTCATTTTTGTCAATTTATAAGAGCTGTTTGAAAGTAACATTAGGTAATGGAGAAACTGCATGATGTGAATGCACATAACAGCAACAAAAAATTAAAGATTGAGATTGGTACATGCTCAAATAGGTTTAAGTACAAATAATGTTATCAAACGAAGGAAATTTAGCATGTAACTCAGAAGTAAGAACTCTTGTGTGTTTTACAGTTTCATGTCAAAGGTGGCGAAAGCCCTTGCGTCAACAAAAATCCATAGTTACTGTAACCAACAGCGGCAATACAACGCAAACCCAAATTAAGCTCTCTAACTATAAAAGAGCAGAAAAAATCATAGTCTATAGAATTCGCTCCCCTGTAGATCGTCAACAATGTTTTTCTATTATTTTTCAAAAGACTTGCTATCAGTTTTTCAAAATCGTTGTGAGTCGAAAAACTGGAAAGCTTGAAAAATACGATGTCGGCATTAAGTAATCCGTCTTCATAGTCCAAAGGGTATCAGGGGAGGAAACAGTTACTTGTTTATGGATTGTGCCGTCATTCGCACGGAAGAAATTATGCTGAACTGAATGGAGACTAAACTTATTTACGCCCTTGATCGCCTTATTTCTCAGTGCTACACTGGAGAGGAATACATGGAATTCCAAGTTTCTTTGTAGATATACTGTTCTAAAGAAAATGCGTGTTAGACGGAGGCGTGGCAAGGGTATGTAGTATAGACTACACAAGCTGTTGTCAAGTCGTCTGTCCTAATGATCACAAAACGCTCGACAAAACTTTATAGTTCACCCCGCAAAAATATAGTGATACGTGTCAGAACAAGTACGCGTCAGTGAAAATCTTGAAACATGCCGTGACTATCGTTTCTTTTAGACAATATGCAGGATTCATTAAGTGGTATGACTTTGTCGACCATGCCTACCATAGAACTGGGGTACATTTTCAATTTTCTAGATTGGAAGGACAAACTGAACCTGCAAGAAGCGTTTCCTGAGATGAGTCGTATTTTAACGACAACATACGCCTGGAAAACCTTTTCAGCGGGTAAGCAGAAGGATTTACAGAGGAGTAAAGAAGAGGTCGCATGCGTACAGCGGTACGGCCACCTCTTCCAGCACTGCATACTATGGCTGGGGAGACCCTGCCGAACATCATGGGAGTGCACATGCCTCTTTGACAGTCTCTTCATGGACAGCGTTTTCCCAGTCTTAGCATCATTAGTCGATAAGTGCAAAGTGATGACATCATTGCGTCTGTATCATCCATCCCATGTCACACCAGAGAGTGATGACACACAAATTTTCAAGCAGTATCAAAGAGCCATTGACAAACTGCTCATGTATGCTCTTTGCAAGCGCACTTTTAGGCTGGAGCTTTGTGGCCTTCAGTACCCAAATGAACAGATTAGACCAATCTCACTTCGTTTCCTTGATTACTACATATCCAACCCCCAAGTTTTGGACATGGTAACTGTGCTTGATGTCAGTGGAAATGCTGATGGCCGTCTTCATCCTGTTTTACCATTGTTCTGTTTACAAGCTATGCCATCTCTGGTAACTTTAAAAGTGCCAATTCACTGCATTACGATGGCGACTATACAGTGCCTAGTGCTTAAGTCTTTGCAAAATCTTTACTTGCTGAGCAATGACAGCACTGTTGATCTATCTCACTTTGAACTCAAGCATTTTGACTGGTTACATCTGCATGTGCCACATGCCCAAAATTTCGGTGTTCACTACATCTTTAAGCAAAGGGTCATACGAGATACTGATTTTGTTGTTAATCCATTTGTCAGGTCCATTTGCCTTGACAGTCTGTGCAAACCTCTCACAGACGACCTTTTGCTGGTTATGGCAGACCGTTATGGCAAGTCTTTGGAATTATTTGCTCTAGTACACAGTGCCTGGATGCCCAGTTTGCAAGTTTCAGACTTTTCCCAGTTTGCTCGCTTATGTCCGAGGTTGACTCATTTTATATGCACCGTGCCTTGCAACCAGTATCTCCTGCTGTCTCTTGTGCAGCAAGCACAGCAGTTGAAGCAAGTGCTTGTGGTCAAACACCAGAAAGATGAATTTACAGATATCATTCCTTTTATGTCTAAGCATCTGCAATGTCAGTGGAAACCACATCTATCACCTGCAACATTCCACCTTCTAGGTTGGGAACTACCGTTCCTGTTGGATGAATACACACTCAGGTGCTAAATTTACATTTTTTATGTAATCTGCACAGCATTATCCATAACAACAGGCAAGAATGATTACCTCTTGAACTGGAGATGTGTTTTGTTAGAAATATGTGCATGCTTTTTTGTCATCATTAATCTGACTTGGGAAGAAAATGGACCACAGCAGTTAAATTCTAGTCAAAGTCAGTATTTGTCTACAATTGCTTCAAAGACATAAATGATATTCTTTGACTTTAAATATTTTATGCAGATTACTGTCGTTTGTAACCTTATTTTGAAAAAAACTATTTAACAAAGAGAAATGGTTTATTTATCAAGGTATGTATCATGAACTGTTGTGTCAAACTGATTTACATGATTAATATAATTCACTGCAGGTGTGCTAACTGCACATGGATTCCATATAAAACTACTTAAAAATGGGACCATCAAAACACTTATAGTTATTAAGAAGGCCTTTTCATTTTTTTTTCAATCTTTATCATTTTATTACACATTTATTCTTTGTCATCCATTTTAGTCAAGGATGCAGATGATAAAGACTTTAAAGCTTTTCTCCAAATGTTGGTATTCTGATTCAGTCTCTTGCAATCCACTTTAAATGTAGTCACACGGTAATTGTTGTATACCAAGTACTGTAAATAGAATGATAATGGCTATGCATGTACATCACTGATGGGATTTTTTTTTTAAGTTTTTAGATAAATTTTTCATCAACTGTTTTATTACACAATTTTTTTTTTCAGGTGGCTCTTTCTAAAAGCAAGACATTTCTTTTTTCTGTGTGTGTGTTTTTTTTTCAATTTCTGAAAGATTTATATTTCTCGGGGGAGCGAATATTTGAGTGGTTAGAGCGTCCAAACTGAGAGGCGCACCATTTTGATACCCACGTAGCAGTTCACTTTTCCCAGCTGGTGGGAATGGGTACCTGAAAGAGGGTTGGGGAAGTTAAGGCAGTGATGGGCACCCCTCTCATGTAAAGCTGGTTCGGAGAAAAGTGATGTCCTCTAAAACATCACTCCCTAATGACTTGAAAAAAGTTGGTTATGGTACAATCTTTACCTTATATTTCTCAGTGAGCTCCTTTATAGTGTGCAGCTCACTCAACAACTAGACCAAAACATAAAAAAGACTCCTTTGGGGAAACTTTTTTGGAAGCACACCTCATTTTGGTATTTGAATCAGTTTGTCATTGATATTTTTTTATCAAAGTATATTTTAAAGTATAAGGTGCTCCTAAACTCTAGCTTCAGTAGTGCTGCCTGTTGGAAATTGTGTGAATTATGTTACCCTATATGACTTTTTTAAATGCACACTTGCCTATGCTTTAGAAGTGGCTTATCATCAGTTCACCGAGCTTGCCTTACATTCTATACATTCATAACTGCAAGATTAGGGGTGTCAGCTTGCCTTACTTCTTCAGCAGGTGATTAGTATCTCAGATTAAAACCAGAAAAGTCAGAGGTGAATATGTGTTTGTAACTTTTTGTACGTGCATGCACACACACACCCCGGTCATTACAGGGAGTTTAGGAACTAAATGGGTGAAGGGTTTGGGACAAGGGTAGCATAATGGTGGGGTTTAGAGTGGGTTAATCATACCAACTAGGGAGCAAAAATATATTTTACTGGTATCTTGTAGAGGGGGCTGAAGGGTTTTCACATCCAAAGATGCATTGGTGCATTACAAACATGCAGTATGGTTGGGGGTTTTAGCCATCCTTTGAACTAAAAAAAAAATGTATGTCTTAACAATCAGAAAAACCACACCGCAACATACATTTGTTAATGTGACATTTATACTTGATATCATATTTTCATGCATAATGACAGTGTGTGTGTGAGAGAGAGCGAGGCAGGGTAGTCTGGAATTACACCAAATAATTTTTTGCAGGATTCCTTGTGATGTATGTGATGCAATGGTGCAATTTTTTTTCAAATGGAACATTTGGACCTTTTACATTATGTTGAAAAATTTTAATTTTTATTTAAATTTACAATGATTTTAAATGGGTCTGTTTTTGATATAATGTGCTATGTATGCATTTGAGTAGCATTATATATGCATATAAAGTGTATGTGCATGAGCATACACACAAACATAAAAACAAGCAAACCCATCTATGCACATAAGGGAGTGCACATGAACATACTCAAAAGTGCTCACCTATGTCTGAGTGGATGTGGCGACACAAAACAGAAATGCGAGTACTTTAGTCCTGAATTAAAGTCCATTACCACTAAATTAAATTCTAGCCACAATGCTATATTTTGTTATTCTCCCACAGATCTAATCCTGAAATGACCAGAAGAATATATTTTGTGATGAGGTTGACTTTATTTAAAGAATGCCTGCAAAAATGGTTTATCACCACACAAAATGTCACCCGTGAATAAATTTATTATTCAACAGATACTCAACAAAATTCTCTAAACAACAAGAGGTCTGAACGTGAAAACCTGTGCTGAGGTATGTTTTGTAGAAAATCCAGGCCCTAGCAGAAAATATGACATTGCACTTAAGCTTGGTGCATCCTGCAAACATTTTGCTTAATATTCTCCAACTTTAGATTTAAAGTGGTACTTGCATGGATCTTAAATTGTTCACTTTTATATTCTCTGCACCCAGGTGCTTCATGTACTTGTCATTTTCATGATTTCGGCCGTACATGTTCAGCTGTATCAAGCTGGATTTTGTGCTCAGTCATGTTGTAGGTGACTGTGACAGTGGTCTTGTCATGAACAGTCGATATCATCTGATACTTCTTCTGTGGTCCTTCTTCAAAGAGGTCTGAAATGCAGAGATAAACACACGTCAAACCTGATACTTTATTGCCAACATTTAAAATTTGAATAAAAAAGACACTTAACCCATTCTAGTCCTCTGACCAAGAGATGACATACTCCAAGCTTGTCAAAACCAACACTGAAAGATCTATGGTATTTTACCACCGAGGATCGCTTTATAAATGCAGAGGACTTGACACAAATGGCCAAAAAAAAAAAAAAACACTTACTGTGAACTCTTGCAAACAAAAAATTGAACTGATTTAAAACAGATGGAAGAGAAGACAGTCTGTTTGATGCTGTGAGAATCACATGACACTTGCCACTGAAAAGAAATGTAAAATGTGTGCCACATTTTCCTGCAAAAGCATTATCTTGGTGCTGTCAAATCACATGCAATCGACTAATGCAGGGGTGGGAAAACTACAGGCTGAATCCAGCTCATCTGCCAAAATGTGAAGTGCACTTGTTAAACATATTTTTATTCAGACTTTTTTATTGAAATTTAATTCATCAAGTACATCAGCATTAGAAATCGGCAGTCCATAACATTCTAACACAGACAAAGTACATAAGATAATAAATGACATGGCTGACATATCTGATGTAGTCGTTAGCAACAAGAGCAGCTGACTTTAAGGAAAGGCTGGTTTTAAAGTTTTATTGTGAGCAAATTCAAACTGCTTCACTTTGCACAATTAATTCGGTAAGTGAACGTCATTATGTACTCATTTGTGTCCATTCTATTATCACTAAGTTTGTTGTTTAGTCAACTGGCGTGGGTATTTTGGTATTTTACTGGCCCACCGCATAGCTTAAGAGAATTGATGCTGGCCTGCAAAAAGAAAACTTTACCCACCCATGAACTAATGGGACTGACACCTATAGCTTGGTTATGAGTTTCTGCTACTGAAAACATAGTTAAATAACAATGAGTATTTTTCTTAGTTACTAAAAAAAATGCCTAATTATCCACATAATTTTGCATCTATGATTTATCTCCATTATTATGTGCAATGTAGCAACCTTTTGGACGCTATGAAAGCAGCTGCATCAATCAGAACTGCACACAAACGGGCTGCTTCATGTTCATGGTCCTGCAACAACAGATTTTTGAAAGAATTTATCAAACAACACAGCCAAGACAACACCAAACAGTTTGTAACAATGCCTCAACACTGTCCTGATAAACAGCTACCCACCCATCATTATTTATAAACTTCACAGTTACTAATGACAGACCAGACCGACAAATTTCTTCACATCCACACAAAGCATACACTGTACTATTTTCACTTCCAGATTTTAAAACATGGCCACAGTACTAATAACTTCGCTGAATGTGACCCATTTATGTCACATCAGCCAATAACTGAGATGCAAATGTATATAGTGACTTCAATTTATATTCATATGTGTGTGTAGATATATATTTTTTCATGTGTCTGTTCTTAATCAACTTGAAGTTTCACGTGAACCAATCAGTCATTTGCAGGGAGAAAACTCAGTTTATTAATCACCTTTTTTCTGTCTTCAAGCTGTAAAGATCTAGTAGGGCGCAACAATATTTCTAATGACTGAGGAAAGCTATATGCAAGACACTACTTTCCCAAATCTGGATGAATGCACCCCACTTCTGTATTCCCGCCTTCAAAACATTATGCACAGTACATGGACATTCCAAAGGTCCCATTTCTCCCACTGAAGCCTCTACCACATTAAAGTATCTTATGTAAATCATGATGTCTGTTTCCAAAATGAAAGAAAGAGGGGAGGGGGTTAGTATTATACAGGATTTGGAGAAATTGTGTCTTGCACAAAGCTTTACCCAGTTATTAGAAAAATAAAAGACACTCCACTAGAACTTTTAGTGGTCATGCTTCAAATGTCAATGGCTGTATGGGAAAAAGACCTAAAAGTTTAATAATAATTATAAAAGTATGATTTATATAGCACATAATCACGCTCATGAAGAAGCATCATCTCAGTGCTTAGGACAAGTAGATGACATGGACAGAATAGACAGAACAGAAGGAGAAACAACTATGCAGAGAAAAGACACAAAGGAATCAGGGAACAAACATTAAGGATGGAGAGTGTCATAAATCTACAGAGGAAGAAGAGCAGGAAGACTCATCAATTTTTTATATTGTGACTTACAGGATTCAAACTGAATTAAGGTTGAAGTTTGCTGATGATGGGCTGATGACAAATGTATATTAAATTTCATCACTTAATTAACACAAAAATTAATGCAACCTCCCAATCTTCCTCAATTTATAAGGTCTTAATAACTATTATATATATAAACTCTTGTTGTACTGAGTGATCAGCTGTTACCCTTAAAGTCATCTTCACTCTTGATGTGTCAAAAGGGTGTCTTTATGTACGCAAAAAGTGCAGGTAAAATAATATATAATTCAATCTCATCTTTGTAAGATGTGACGGAACCATCGTTGTGGTAACACATTCTACACCGCCTCCGCGCATGTGAGCACGCACGCATTTACCCACACACGCATACACGTATGAGCATGCATAAATCTTGAACGCGCGCGTCCACCAACCCCCCCACACACACACGCACAGACACCCTCTACTCCATTCCAACAAGAACAGCTTGCTGCCTGCAACAGCTGTCGGTGAGGTGTGATCAAGTAGGATCTGCACACCTATATCCGTTTAGCCCTACCGTGGTGACCCAATAACAAGTTGCGGAAAGCAGCAGATGTCTGTGTGAGGTGTGATCAGCTAGATCTACCTCAACCGAGGTGACCCAATAACAACTCTCGGCAGATGACTCATTCGCCACCCTGCCTGCTCCCCTTCCCCAAACCTCTCCTTCACCCTCGCGTCATAGGCGCGCCTAGCAACGGCTGACTGCTGCCTCAGAGGACGCCGCAACTTAAAGCCTCCTTCACACGATCAACGATTCTGGGATCACGTGGCGTGCCCAACCCCATAGTTCATGCTTGATTCTTCCAGGTTCGTCTCTTGCCACACGATACTTCTGGAACTAAAAAAGTGACACTACCCTCCCTTTGATACTTTCCACCCACCCCTCCTCATCTAAGAATAGTGACAATTGTGCGTTATGATGCTGGAGAAACGCGCTATACAAATGTAATTATTATTTTTCACACATCACAATGCCGGATTCTGTATCAGCTGCATAAAATGCACGTGCAAACTTTCTGCATAATGTTCTTTCAACGGGAAACATATGCCACATGTTGACTTAATGATGAAAAGCACATGTCACAACGGAATTATTGCAATAAAAATTTAAGTCAAAACAAAAGTCAGTTGTGTATCATGAAATACAAACTTTTTGCACATAATTTCTGTACAAATTCTACTTCGTTTGATGATGTTCAGGGAGCCTTCTCCATACCTATACATTTACCCATATATGCTGTATTTGGTAGTTGAAGATTTAACAAATAAAAGAAGTAAAAAATTAATGGTATTTTGCCAATCATTATTATACGGTATAGTTTACAGCGCAGTTACATATGCTTTATGGGGAATATCTACTTGGCAACTACATTCTCGTTCACAGAAATAAGCTCACTGTGGGAACAGCCCTTAATTGTGACGGTTTTACCGATTCATAGAACAGGTAGTTTCGTGGTAGGTCCTGGACGCGATGCTATTAATTTCAACGACTTTCCGCCCCAACCACCTCCTAACCCTACGCTTGTTTTGTTTTTTAATCACCTCTTCTGCTTCTATTTTCTCATCGCTTCAAGACCCCGATTTTGAGTGTGTGGCCACGAAATAAGGATTCGACAGCTGAGCAAAGCTGTCCTTGTGTAAGAGCAATAAATCAGGCATAAGCTCCCCTGCACTTTAAGCCATCTGTTGAAAAGTAAGTCAAGCAGTTGATGTTTTCCTCGAGCACGGTGAGTGCGTGCGTGCGCGCGTCCTGTGTGTATATGAATTAGCTATTGAGTGAAAAAGAGAGGAGGGGGGGAGGAGAGGGAGCAGACCGACAAAATAGGTAAACAGCTAAAACTATGCAGCTCTTCTTGTTTTTAATCTGAGCTTCTTCTTGTTGCTTTTCTAACCCTACCCTCCAAGCATCATCTGCAATAAATTTCTGTTAAACAATACAAATCGGAAAAGCTGCATGGCTCATGCTGAGTTTGTTAGCATGCCACAAAGACAAATCACTAAAAACTCGTTTTGTGTCACAATCTTATTGCAAACAGTGTTGTGTATCTGTTTTCCGTTTCACCGATGGTTGCGTGAACAGCGCAGAACCTCAAACACCATCATCTCAGACACTTGGTCTTAGACGCGCTGCAAAGGTGAAGCAGTAGAGTGACATCATCATCTATATTTGGTTATCGGCGATGTTGGTCGCCGAATGCTGCGCAGTGTTTGAGCTGGGAAGCGGGGGAGGGAGGAGGTAACAGATGACGCAGGCGCATGCGCACGTCGCAAGACCCCCCACCACCACCCCACGCAGCAACTGAGATTTAGGATGAGAGGGTCCTGCACATGCGCGCACGTAATCTCACCCTGCACGTGCACATCTATTGTCCCACCCCCCGCCCTTCTCTCTCTTGCTGTTGCGCATCAACAGAGACCGTGTTCCTCATCATATATTATATTTTTCCAATAATCATTTGAAAGCTGCTTGAAGCTTGAAAACTCTTTTTCTCCCTCCAACCCTACTCCAACACCTCAAATTTGTCACCGCCTTTCTCCAAGAACTTCCACTGCTTTGCATGCCACAACAGACGACTTAGTCACGCTACCCGTCAACATAGCTCTAATTTTTTATTTACTTTTTTGCGTTTGAGGCACGGGATTAAACTGGCGAAAATGGAATGTAGGTCTAGTGATCCTGTGGTGGTTGCCTTCACGTACGCACAGACAGTACACAGTCAACGTGGTTGCTGCATTGATCGTGTACGGATTGTTGTGTGAACAGCTCAACCTGCTGGTTCAACGCAACGGCTTCGAAGCCCGGTGAGCGTGACTCACTCGCCTGGCGCCATTCAGTGTTTCTACACAGACAACGGTACGGTTGTGTAATTTTGTTTGAAGTCCTCCTGAGCTGCATGCTGTGACCTATCTATACACTCCAGGCAAGTGGAGTAGTCTGCAGCCAATCAGCTGGCAACTGTCATAACCTATCGCATCAGTGTGACTTTGTCCTCTGAGTCATCTGGGCAGCGTGGGCTGCCTACCCCATAATGTACCAATAATAAACAATATTGACATGATTATGGTGGGCGCATGAGAGTGTGGGAACAGATGCTGTACTTGAAGTGAACATATAGTTACCTCGGTGAGATGTAAATTTAATAATACTATAAATAAAAAAAGCGCCTACTTTGACAGGCATGACCTACAAAAGTCCCTCTTTAATCAGACAACTGAACAAATCAACATTCCCCCCTCCCTACAAAAAAGGTTTTCCACACACAAAGCTACAGACATTTGACTGAAGGGTGGAGAAAGCGGCCCCCGGGGGAAAAAACATTTTTGTGACTGCTGGAAATCCCCATACAGCTTATTAATCATTGAAACTTTTTCCAATAGGTGAGGATGAAAATCAGTGTTTTCCGATAAGCAGAATGAGTCCCATTGAAATGGCTACAAAGTATGACAGATGTTCTGTTTACTTTACCCCAGAAAATCTTTGCCATTGCTTTAACATCTCTGGAGGCTGGACACTACTTTATAGCTATGGAGACAAGACATCTTTGACTTCTGCAGGGCAAAGACTTAAGCCGTCGTCAGTTGTTTTCTTGGGGTGTTACCTTTTCATCCACTGTGCATGTGAGAAGATGCACATCTATCCAAAAGCTGTAATTTTGTGCAGCACTGCATATGTACGTAAAGCTCTTTGTCCTTGTTGGGGAAAGGTGCTTTTTAAATAAACAGTAGTTATTTCTTTACTTTTTGGGGACATGCAGACAAACTTGAGTTTGTGTCTCCTTAAACATTTTAGCCATATCAGTATTTACTAAGAGTAAAGAATTTCTTTATCCAAACTTTTGCAAATAGTTTAATAAAATAATAAAATGGAGTTGTGTCCTTACTAGCTCTTTGATATTTATTTTAAAAGTCTTTATCAAATATCATGGATACACCTAAAAGAAAAAAAATCAAAAAGAAGGCTTGCTGAGTCAAAGCTGACAACAAATGGCCGACCAGACAAATAAAATAGGGTGATGGGCAGCAGTGTAGGAAAATTCAATTTATTCACACACACACACAGAATGATTAGCTATATCTAGTGATATTCAATTAACATGTAGTGAGATTTCCACTTGATGCTGCCATCAGTTTACTGTCATTAACTGAAATACAAACTAGTGTTCTAGAAATATCTTACCTTACTGTGCCCAATGTAAAAATCAAAATCATCAACAATGATGGCTTCAGGAAGGACTGGATGAAGATGCACATTGGCACACCAAATTACCAACTCATCTGCATGGTCTGGATACCTGATTATTCACAAAGCAAATGTTTTCAAAAAGCTATCAGTGAAGGCTCTCTACTAAAGGTGAACACTAGTCCTTCAAAAAAAGTTCTTTGTTAACCAGTACTCAGTAATCCAAGATAAGCATTAGTCCTTAAAGAGGCCTGCCAGCTAAGATCCCTACTCCAGCCAAATATGTCCTTCAAAGAGCTTGAACCTTAGTGACCCATTCTCTGAGCTAGCAAGTGGTGATGCCAAATAAAATACTAAGTCTGATAAATGTGTATCATAAAAATTCGAGATTTCGAGGTTGCATGGAGTGTGTTAGATTAATGTAGGTTGCTGCAAACCATGCATGGTCACCTGTGATGGTTATTTTCTGTACTCTAAGATGTTACCGATCAATGGCTACTGATGAAACTATGCTATGCAGATAAAACTGCGCCTTCTATCTTTTTATGCAGAAAATTTAATTTAAGAAGTACTGCAGATGCAAAAGACAGAGAGAGATTGAGAAGCAAAACTCACACTGGCAAAACAACTTTTATACTCCTTTTCACTCAAAACTTTGTACTGAGCATGAGCTTTCAATCAGTCATGGTAATGGTATATCAAAGAGTACAGGTGTTGAACTATTATTTCACCATACTGATGCCACACATGCATACCTACTTAAATGACATGACAGATCAAAAACTGACAATAAAATCACAGCTGGAAGAGTCAGCTGCAGACCTGGCTATGGCAACACATGATGTAAATTCTGGCAAGCTTCGATTTTCCCAGTGACCAAGTTTTTGTAACCTCCTTACAGCACTCTCCAGGTTTCCTTTGTACGTCATTCACAAGTCTGTTGTCTTTAAGGCAAAACACTGCTGACCTTTAGGGGACCTTTCAGCAGATTGCCCTTCAAATTTTATGCTATAAAATGTCACCAATGCCTCCCTTTACTGATACATTCCAGCATTTTGTTATGACAGGGAATTTATGCCTATCTTCTTCCACCAGTCTTTTATTTTTGTTTTGATCAATCAATTAAATTTCTTTTTGTTTTTTTAATTTGTTTTTTAATCCCATCATCACTGTGGTCATTATGTTGAGGATGCAAGAAACTTTACTGTGTTTTAAAGTGCAAGAAAGTGCCCCAACTTAAAAAAAAAAACCTCTTGCTTTCAGTTCAGATAGACCATTATCAGATTGTATCTGATGCATCACTAAGGAAAGAGACTCAATCCAACTTTTACTTATGCCTTCACTACCTTGTTCCCATCATTAAACAAAACTTTCTGGGAATGCATACCACACGTCCACTCTACTCCTGCCCTCCCACCACTTCTACAGGCTGAAGTCACTGAAAAACATTTAAAAGTTGATGCTGATAAATATATATTCTAAATACTGTTGTTGTAGGCGTTAGATGAGTAAATAAAAAATAAACTTAAAATTTACAGACGTCAACTTTGTCTGTGCCTTTAGATAATATTTTAACTATTTTAATATACTGACCACAGTTTCATAAGCTGGAGTGCTCTTGCTTCAGGTGTGGGCATGCCATGCACAGGCAGGGGTAACCGAGACAACACCTGAGGTCGAATAAACATAACTCTTCGATTGTCAGTTGCCATAGATACTGCTGCTTGGAATGAAAGTGCAGTTTTACCACTGAGGAAAAATGCAAACAAACAAGAATAAATTTCAGCATATCCATTTAAGATTCATGATATTCCAAAAGCACTTATTTAAATGCTTCTTAATTGAAAGTAATTTCAAAACAGAGTACTGAATTTTTAAGTTACTTGCCTAAAATACACAAGAATTCTTTACGCAAAACTGCCAAATGCAGATAATGAGAAAGATTATAGAGCCTTTTGTAAAACAGATGCAGAATCCACTAAGTTACTATAACAAGCCCTCATTATAGTTTCTTAATTGAACACAATAGAGATAAGTGTCATTCAAGAGTCAAGTCCAAAATCATATAAATTATAAAAATTATACTACTTTCTACAGACAGTCAATTAAAAACTAAGATAAATGGATACTTTAAAACGTCAGTACAATGTGCAAATTATTGCATTTTCTGTATTCTGCATACAAAGTACACATAGGCACTGATATGCAATAGGAACACGTCTTCTTTTTCTTTGTTCTTATTCCTTTAGGCCCCCAGTGGATAATAGGGCCGCAACTATACCATGCCATCAGATCTAGTTCTTCCCAGTTGGGTCCATGTCATGTCAGCTGCCTCTGCCTCGCTGTGGACCAATCTCCTCCACGTCTGTCTGGGTCTCCCAAACCTGTGCTGTCCCTGTGGATTCCAGCCCAGAGCTTGTCTCATTAAATTGTTGGCCAGCTTTTGCAGGGTGTGACCGATCCAGCCCCACTATCGCTTCTTGATGTCTTGGCTGGCATGTTTTTGTTGGTTCTCTCCCACAGGTTTGTATTGGAGACCTTCTCAGGCCATCTGATGTTGAGGATGTGGCGCAGACATCTGTTGGCAAACGTCTGAATCTTGTTGGTATGGTGTTTGTCATACACCATATAGAAGGATTACTTTACATTTGCGTTGTAGATGCGGATCTTGGTGTGTAGAGATAAAGCCTTGGAGTTCTAGATAGGTTGCAGAATGTGGAATGCAAGCCTGGCTTTATTTATTTGGTTTCTTACATCTTCATCTGTACCTCTACCTTTGCTGACTATGCTGCTAAGGTAGGTGAAGCAGTCAGTATCTGAACATGAACACATGTAAAGTCTATAAATTTCTTTATCAGCATGTGTGCCTCTCATAACTCACCATCCTTTGTCTCCAACAATTACAATATTAGAAGAATCCTGTGCCAAGATCCCAAGAGTCCGCTGTGCATTATGGTTTTCATCCCACTGGAACCATGGTGACCCAAGGGGCAGCATATACAGCAAGGATCCCATTATTATTCAGGAGAAGCACCTGCATCCAAAAATGTATCCTCTTTACCTGCATCCTGCAGGTAGAGAATTTGGAAAGCTCGTAAAACCACAGAGCATAAGCTATGGCGAAAGCAAACGTTTTGCCAGAATTATTATTATTATTTTTTATATGTCTGATTCTTGACTATATGTTACTTTTCTCATCCTTGTCGTCATCATGAAAGGTTATTATATCCCTGTTAAGTCTTTGAACAGAGGCTTCACACTACATACGGCTTTGTCAGATTGAAGTGAAAAGTAGAATGTTAAAACTTATGTGTACAGAAAACTGAAAAAAAATTTCAATTTCGACAGAAACAAATCTCACGACTTACAACTTCCATGACTTGCTCAGTAGTTGTTTCCCTTAGTTCAAGCCATAGATAATGTGAACCTAACCGCCTCCTTCACTATTATCTCAAATCTATGCATGTATGTCTTGTAAAAACAAAAACAAAAAAAATCACGCTTTAAATCATGCCAGGTGTATATCGAACGATTTAACTGTTTCGTTTTACAATGAACTTGTAAACAATGCTAAACTTTACGAGTGATGTGTCTAGTCTCGGGAATGAAAAGGATGCGAATCTAGATGTAATAAAATGTAGCAGTGACAGAAGCAGGCAACGCCCAGATGGCTGTCAGAATTTCGAAGAAAATGATACATTGCTATGAGGATACTAATACGGGTTTTAAGCAAACATTTTCATGCCTTGCAGTCTCGTTACTTATAATAAACCCTTCCGTCGCCAACTATCACGGAACTAAAGCTTGAAGACATTACTGCAGGCCGTTACACGAAATAGAGTAATACACACATATGGATCTATGTACGCATTCAGCGTATGTTCAAGATATAAACAACACTTTTTAATGTCTGACATTGTCAATAGAGAAGTTTTGAGAAGAAGTTCCTGCTAGTGTCATAGCACGCTACCAAGCTTACACATGTCCGGAGTCCCCGATTTTACGCAAGCGAATGTAAAATAGAACGCGTCTTCTGATTGGTCCTTGATGATTTCATACCGCAAAATATGGCAAATGACCTCACCGGGCCAGCAGAAAGGAAGTGTTTGAAATATGGTAAGCTGAGTGGTTCACACGCATTGGCGAGTACACGGCTTTGTATCTGTTAACATGTGTTAATTTAATGCCAATCTACCTACCATGCATTTGTGATGAAGTACACAAATCAACAACTTAAAATTCTTGAAACATGAGGATTACCAGAAGATTCACCTTGACGTTCGTTTTCTTAATCGGTGAGTATATAACAGTTCATTTTGTGTGACCTATCCTCAACCCAGATGAATGTCATGTGTGTTTGTGTACGTCCAAACATGTTCACGATGTTTGATGTTTGTGTCATACGTATGGCTTCGTGTGTGTAATAGTAATGTACTGTTACTGTGCTGATTTTTTAATGAAAAGAAAGGAAGTATTTTTACTTATTTGGGGTTTGGGTTTGCACATTTGTATGCTTGATCACGATGACAAGATTTTGTAACAGAAAGATAATGCTAAAAATTATTGAAATGAGTTTTTAGGGCGGCAGCGATCGGTGTAAAATTATTGCAAAGTCATTAAACTTGTGGAAAGTTTTGGCGGTGATTCGTCATTTCAGACAACTGTACAAGGATGAATTACGTATGTTTTCCTGTTTGTGGGTATTTCATCGTCTTGCTTTCAGTTCGTGCGAACTTGTCAAATGAGTTCACTTGTTCATGTGGAGTGAGCATGATGGTTGATTGGCGGAATTCCTTAGTGACTTAGTCATATACCTCCATGGATATAGTACTTGCTGATTAACTGTAGATAACCAAGGCACTGCTTGGGCATTATTTACTAGTCATCGTATATAGGCGATGAGTCTTTTTTTAAAAAAAAAACATGTTGATATGGCCTGTGCTGAGTCACACGGTTAGGTTCTAGATGACTTTGCAAAAGTATTCCTCAAAGGCTATAATAATAATGACATTTTGAACTAATAAATGAGAACTACATAGAATAATATGAAAAAATAGAATTCAATTATTAAGTATGCACCAGCATGTTTGCAGTTTGGTTGTTAAACTAAAGCATCAGCAAATGTGCTGGTACTAAAAGGTGGTCATCAGAGTAACTAAACCAAATGATACTGTTATTAGCATCTTGCAGACATTCCAACCAGCCAGACTCTGACTCAGAGGTTGTTTCCTTGTTAAAAGAAAATTTAGTAAACATTACAGATCACAATTGTTAACGACACAAATGCTACCAAATTCATACAGAACATACCCCATGAATGCTAGAATGTTAGTACATGTAACGGATAATATGGAATTAATAATATATCACTTATGTGAGTAAATGTATCAATTCAAACCCGAAGACTCACATTCGTATGAATTGCTAGTTGTCTGACTTGGGAAACTGAATTTTCTTTATTATTCACTGGTCGTGGCTTAGCCCCAGCTATTTTTTTAAAAATGTTGTTATCTTTAAGTTCTTTCCTCCCTCCTTTTCCCCACCCTCTCCCAACACATCTGTGCAACCCCAAAATAATTCTGGCACCAGACCAGTGTCTGTCTAGATGGATCTATGTCTGTTTTTGTCAAGTATGAGACTTTCTCTGAGAGCATCTGTTATCACCATGCAGCCCCTGTAGTTCATCATCTTTCTCTAAACAGCTGCCTTGATCTCAGAGATCCATACCCAAGAGGATAAACTGAAAATTTTATGACCATTTGCCATTTATATATATATAGGAGGTGCATTTAAAAGATTATACAATAATCTAAAGCTTTATATCAAAACTAGCCCCGTGCACATCATACAGTTTGCCATTTGTTCTGCTTCTAAACTTCATTAATGACAGCCTACCATAAAAAAAAAAGGTGAAATAATTTTGACATCATTTATTATCAGAATCGCATATTAGAGTAACTCAAAGTTGTTTTGTTTTTTTTTAAAATAAAACAAAGATTTGAGCTTATTTCATCACAGGATTGAAGCATCTATGCAATACACTACAGTGAAATGTTTCCTTTACATAAATTGCATAATAAAGGGAAACAACAAAGTATTAAATAAAATTGAAGAATAACATTGAAGTAATTTATCACCCACTCAGAAAGCGTTGCCGATACTGATAAAGACTGGGTTTCCCACTAGGCTACCACTTGACATGAAGAGGTCATTCTCAACAAGAGTAAACTAAAAAATTGCACTTAACAGCAAAATATTCAAGCTGTCGTTTTTACCACATTATCTCTGTGTGACATCTTGACCATGGCAAGTTTAGTTGCTGAAAATAAGCTGCCATAAATGACTAGCTACAAGTTAGCTAGATAAGACTATGTATTTTATTTTATCTTAAAATTGTCAATGTCCTCATTTTGCTTTGCAAGAACTATTTCTTCCCAAGCTGTTACATTGAATCAACCAATATCAGATAGAACATTTGCAGTTTCTCTCATCTAACATGTGTTGCTAAGCTACAGGAGTAAACCTGCGCAGAGAGTCCACAGGAAATGTTGAATCCAAACCATTCAGTCATGACATCCATTTTAAGACAATGGACTGCCTGCTTACAACACTCAGTACACTACATGCTAGAGTCATAGTAACTGGTACTCATAAGCATCCACATTGTATTAATTCCTGTTGTTCACATGACCTCCCTCCCCCCAAAAAAACCCCAACAAAAACCACACTTGTTTCAGTTGTCTTGGACTGCTTTCACCTCTGTTATTTTATGAGAACAGGCTAAGAGTTATGCCTCCTGGACTTTGCACCATAGGGCAGCATTAAGAGTGCTACAATCATGCTGCAAACAGGATAGCAACATGTTCCTCATGTCCTGCTGCTTTGTTGTGGACTAAACAAAAGACCCACTTAAGACATGGGAATTATTTGTGGCAATAAAATCACAACTCTGTACAATTCTTATTGTGATTAAATCAGCAGTAATTGTTTAAATATTGCTGGATTACCTGTTGTGGCTAGAAACTTGAACCAAAATATGTAGGACAGGTGACACTAGCCAGATCCTTACCTTCAAGGCACAAAATAATCATATATTCTTTCCCTACCATTTCACTTGGTGTCAACTCCAACCAATTTTTTTTTTTTAAGTTAAACGATTTGTAGAGGATTTGTAGGAGTAGTAGGGAAACAGTGTGTTTTGTGAGTGAGTAAAGGGATAAAAGCCATGATAAGACTTCATGTGAGAATGACGCAAACCAGTGATTAAAAAAAAAAACGCACACAAACACTTAAAAAGGATTATCGATTGGGCTGGATGTGGTGACGATGGTAGGGGCAGACGAGTGGCAAGCGAAGCAGGAGGATGACTGACGGATTATGATAATGCCCCCCCCCCACCATCACCACCACCACCGCCACTCCCCAGTGATAGACTGTGCGCAGCCCACACAGTTCCTGAAAGGCCTGACCTGTGTTTAGTGGTCGCCGAACGGAATGCGACAACAATTGGCGGTCCTGACAGATCATGCTGCTGTTTCAAAAGGCAGAAGTCTGTGAGATCAGATTCTAAATTCAGCCTTGCTGCGCACGGTGGCGGGTTGTCTCCCGCAACGACATCGATAGCGGGCCTTTTTCTCTACTGTCGTTAACAACGATTTCTCACCGAGACCAGCTTGGACGTGGGCTGGCAAAATAATCGGTTGTCCAATACCTAACCATTAATATTTCCTTGCTTGTTCAGTAGCATACATTTGTTGTTAATTACTACCACCTTTTCAGCTCATTAGTGAATGGTCATTGAGTAATGTTGCTTCAGAGAAGCACAGTTATTGCGACAGTATGAAACTTTGCCATTTATTTTCTTGATTAGACTGAAATAAGGGTACTTAGTGTGTGTGTTGGTTAGGTGTGTGTGTGTGCGCTGAGACTTAAAAGCAGAGAAATTGTTGTTTTCCTTGTTGATGTTGTAAATACTATTTCAGTATATTGAAAACATTTATTTTAAATATTGATTAATTTTCGTAGGAGAGGTAACAAAATCTTTGTATTGTTGTCAGATGTGCAGGTTTTATTGAGTTTATTTATGACTCACTGAGGGCATTTAAAACACATAAAACAACAAACAAAATGGATATACACCAAGAGCTGGGTATTACATATACAGTTCGACTTGCAGGTGTCATTAAAATTGAGCAGAAGAACTACTAGAGATATTTTCATTGATTGTCATTCTTCTTATGTCCAGACTGGTGACCTGTGACCATGACCATAACTGCTGTGTGACTTGCTCAGGGATGTATCAGCAACTGACACATCCTCATTCACATCATCATCTGTATCAAAATCCACAAAACAGTAGGCAGAAACAGAAAGAAGAAGCATGCGGGAGAACTTACTTCCCAAAGGAACTTGTGAAGTCATCTCACACTTCTTTGATTTCGTGTGATGAAAGATGGCACTGGGCGCAACGCACATCAGTGTGGCAGGTTTTGACCTGCCCATGGATGAAAATGCTAATGGATACCCCTGGGGTCTTATTCAGCCTCAGGAGCTTGCCAGGCTGTTGAGCAGTGGCACAGAGAAGGTGAGAATACATGGTGCTTATTTTGTTGTCTTGATCCTACCCCCCCACATTATTTTTAAAATATGTTATTTGTCATTTCATCATTAGGCTTAATGGTTCATGCTGTAATTTAATTGTGGTTCCAACTGCTGAAACAGTCTTCATGCATGTTTTTGACTTGTTATTTGCCATAGGTTAGAAAGTAGAAAGTTGCTGCTTGAACTATTTTGAAGGCTTATATATTACATATATGTATTACAAATGTAAGAAAAGTGAGATGGTTATATTTAGATGTCTCTTGTAGGGAATGAAACAGTTATTTGATGATTCCTATCAGCGGACTGCTAACAAAAAGCTAAGGAGTTTTGCAGTCAAGTTGCATGATTACAAATATGACCAGCCAATAGATATATGACATCTTGAGTGCTCAGAGAGTTTACAGTAACCAGCAAGCTCAGGCTTCAGCAGTCTTTGTCAAATGACTCCACTTCTTGATCACAAGATTGTGGCTAGCTATTTCAGTCTGTTCCCATAGAGGGAAAATAATCATCTGCAAGTCCTCTTTTACCCCCATTGCCTCAGCCCCCCCTACCCCAACCCCCACCTTGATATTATAGGCAAATGACTGCTAGTGTGCAAGCAAGCAGAATTAAATGTCCTGTCCCAAAAAAAACTTTGAATGCTAGCATGACTCATGCTGGTCAGTGACTGGTATTGATATTGGAGGTAATAGGATAAACATTACTTGGTAAACACCACATGCTTCAGTCCCCAAGTCTAACACACTTGGCTGACAGATGTTGCAGAGGTAGCTATTCGTTGTCTCCACACTCTGCCATTTCCTGGTTGCAAATACTGATAAAGTTGTTTCTCTTTTTAAAAAATGTTTACTTCCCTCCTCCATCTCCTTTTATAATGATTTAAGATAGCTTATTTTGATAAAGGTTAAAGTAAATAATTTAAAGACTTTTTAAAAGTGAATTTTAACTTTGCAAGAAAAATAAGCACTAACCTGTTTTATGCATCAGATGAATGCTGTGTGACATCACTTTTGCTGATAAGAGGGAAAAGTTGCAGGTGGTTGCCTTTTTATAACATTCCCTTAGTCCAGCTGCCCACCTTAATACAGAAATACCTAAATCCTAACTGTTCATCTCCTACCCTCAAGCCTTCACTCACATATAACAAAGCAAACAGAATACTATTGTATAGCTTGTATTTTTTTTAAGATTATTTCTTCATCATATTTCTGACATCTTTGTGTAATCATGCTGCCTAGTTTTTTTTACATGAAAATTCCCAAAACTGAACATACACCTGAACATATGCTATATGGATAATATGTTACATGATAAACTGTCCTGTTCAAATATATGTCAAGCAGACACTTAAAGCTTAACTTGAATGTTTCATATTTTAATAGAGGACAGTTGATGTAGCAACTGCTTCTGCTGGTAGCTGTGGCAGTATAAATCAAGCCACTTTTGGGGTTATCATTATACTGACTTGTGAACGCTTGATGCCATTTTCCTATTGGCATATTCATAAGCATTCACAAGTCAGTATTTGAAATATATACTCTTCTTTACACCACACCACCCAACCCCATCTTTTTCACTGTCAAGCACACTTTTCCAAAATCATTACATTTGGACTATTCTGAGCTGTATTCAATTTTTTTTAATCAGTAAGATTCATTGTCACAAGATTCATATTCTCCTTCCTCCGGAAGTTGACAAGAAAAAGATTATAGGCCTCTTCCTTGTTTCCCAAGAAGCATTTATGTGTGTTTCTATATCTTAGTTTCATAGTACCCTTGAGCAGTGCAGTGAGTCACCAGGACTCCACCATTTTGAAAAATAATTTCAGCCACTTGCTAAATGTGTGTTGATGTTAGTAATAAAGTCCTTTGATTTTGTTCATTTCTATAACCATTATTAACATAAAGAGTAGTCCTGTCTGATGAAAATTGCATGAACTGTGTAATCTCTGTCCTGTTTATTTTGTTAATAACATTTTCCACACACACTTCTCAGATTTCTTGACTGTGTTCATTTCGTTCGCTTGACTATTGCAATTTTTCAGTGTTCAGAGTAATGATTTCAACATTCTTAAATTGATGTATGTGTTGTATGTGTGTGTAAGAGAGAGGGAGAAGATTGAAGCAGTGAAATATTTTTGTAAGAGAGGGGTCTGAACTAGGCTCATTGTGTCTGAAAAAGTCACATAGGACATTATGGGACGTTTGTGATATCTTGTACAAGACAAAACACGTTCTGTTACATGCAATCATATGCACTCCCTCTCTCACACACACACATATGAAAGGGGAGTGGGAAACAGTGGCAAAAGTTCAGAAGAATAAGTGTGACTCATCCATCCTTTAACCCTTTGATCTTGAATGTGGGAGCATCTGTTGACTTAAGCACCCAATAAAGTGTTCAGTGTAAAGGTGCAAGATGTTTATTTTTGTCTGAGCTGGGCATACTGGTAGTAGTTGTTCTTCAGTAGATGAGATTGTATGACTTGTTAAATATTTTTGTGACTGTGTGCTCCCACTGCTCACACATCTTTCCCCCTCCCAGCTTCCTTTACCCCCTAAGCTTTAGGGAGTGTCACTTTTTGCCTGTCTCTTCACCTCCTCCAATATCTCTTTTACAGGTGTGGTTACACACACATACAAACAAAACAAGAAAGAGGCTTACCTTTTTGGTTACTGAAAGATAATATAAGTTCTTCTTACGAGTTTGAAGTAGATATTTCTCTGAACCTTTAATTGTATTGTATATTTGTATCATGTAGAGGGGATTTACAAAGTCTTTCACAGTTTACAGGTTTTAAGAAAAGTCTGGCTGTTACCTTTCAACTTTGTCCAAAACTAATGTCAAATATGAATTGAAGGATTTATTTGTTTTCAATGTAGCTATAATATTTTTGAAGTACCCTGCCTCATGTTGTTATAGGATTAGATTTTTGTTTTTAAAAAGGGGATTAACTGATGTTATCCTTATTGCCATATTGGCTGCCCCTTGCAGAGTAAATGCGTCACTGTCCCTCTGACTCATCCCTTTTCCTTGCTGCCTGGAAAAATTTTTGTCTTAACATGCTAAGAAGTTTCATTTCCTTACATAAAATTTTTTTATCATGTGGAAATAGAAATTTGTTTACTATTGCAAATTGATCACAACTTTTTCTGTGAAGTTTTCTTTTCAAAGATGAGCATATTTAGGGATTTAGAGATTTATTTTTGATTGTTTTGGTGCAAGCACTTAACTCCATGAGCAGTAAGGTTGAGGATTGAGGGAGAGTAGTTAGAGCTACTCATCATTCACTTTAGGAAATGTTATGGGCAGAGTCTTTTCTCTGATCATCGTTTTACTGGTTAGGTGTTAAAAATCATAACTCGTGATGATAAGTTATAAGGTTGTGAGGAAAACAATTTTTTCCCATGCTGACACAGAGCTACGTGCAACATCTTTGAGTTTTCTTGAAGTCTTAGTTGCGAGGGTAAATTGCCCTGTGGCAAAATGAGAAATCAAGTGTCGGTATCTTATTGCCATGGTTACAAAGCAGTGCCCAAACCCTGCAGCTACTGCTTTATAATTACTCCAGGGCATTAGCCACTGCTTTATAATTGTAACTGTGGAGACAAGATGCTTGCTTTCGACTTTTTTCGTGTTGCCCAGTCTTACCTCACTTCATAATTGAAACATGGGCCCAGATGGAAACTGACCATCTGAAAGATCGACCAGTAGGCAGTGTTTGGGATTTTTTTCCCCCCTCTCGTTGACAAGAAAAATGCTAAGTAGTATCTTTTAAATAGTTTTTTAACTTGATTATTGCAAAGATTGTGACACCGTTTTTTGTTGTTGTTTTGCAGATGCTTGTCGTGGACAGTCGCTCTTTCCTAGAATTTAACACCAGCAACATCCAGCAGTCTGTTAATGTCAGCTGCTCTAAACTGGTGAAGCGTCGGCTACAGCAAGACAAGGTAACCAGATTTAGGCAACAGGTGTAGGCCTTTTGTGATTCATTCTTCTTTTCATCGGCATCTGTATTCTTTTTGCTGTATTTTTTAAAAAAATATGATGACATGATCTCCAACCTCAGCTGTGTCAGTCACCTGATGGCACTGTTTCCATGCTCTCAGGTTGGTTTGTGGATATTGTGTTACACACTGGAAGTAGACATGTGCAACAATTCTGAGGTGGTCCCAAATATTTAGGGGGTTCAAAACACTATACTTCCTAATGGAGCCATTGACAACCCTTTCAGGTAATAGTCCGTAAACCAGTTGTCAATGTGTCCAAGGATACTGAATCCAGTTAAAAGAACATAAGCTCTGTCACAAATCTTTTCAATGACTTCTCTTTTTCTGGTGTCTGTCATATCTTTATAAAAGTTGATGAGGGATTTTTTTTTTTTTCAAAGTCTGGCTGTTTCTTATTTTTGCTGGGAGTTGGTGGGGAGGTTACGTGTGCTGGACAGTACAATAACTACTATCTCTAGTATTTGATACATATTTCAGTCAAGCTTTTTTATATACATTTTGAGCATTTTAGTGCAAGTGTTTAGCACTGCTGAACAAGGTGTGAGCACGGATAAGTATAGGAGGATTGCTGTCTGTATGCCGAGACCAACGCTTAGTCTCTTGCAAGTTCTCCACTGTTAGTCTCGGCGAGCCTTAACAATGAATGTGACTAAACCGGAAGATTTTTACAAATCTGCCTCATTTGAGTAGTTCATCTGAAATGTGAATAAACCGGAAGCTTTGTACACACAATACCCACAACAAAGTAACGTTGTGAAAGTGAAAGGAGCTTATAGCATTGTCTTTCCTATAAAGAAAGGGGCAATAAATAAATAAGTTTACTAATTGAAATGTCTTAATAATGTTTTTGAAAAAAAAAAAAAACTATCAGCAGCAACAGGCAGCGACTCTCTTCGGAGTTGTGATAGGAAAAGAAGAGCATAAATGTAGACGCCTGAAGGACACCAATGGTGACGACCAGATGACTGACAGCGGTGTCGTAATACATGTGTCGGGTATCAGGAAGGTCGCGGAGTAAATCGAGCAAACGACAGCGTACCCCTGCCCCGATCTCGACCCCCCCCCCACCACCACTCTCACTCACTGGGGCTTTTTTAAATATTTTTTTGCACGTGACGGAGGTGGGGGGATGGGAGGGTTCGGGATAAGCGTGGCAGCCAGGCCGTCGCTGCAAGGCTGTGTGGGTTCTGGTTCGTCTCAAGGAGGGTCGAGAGTGCAAAGTGCGGATGAGTAAGCCTGGTGGGTTTTTTTTTTTTTTTTGCACCTGCGCACGCTCACACACGCACACCGTGTGCACGCACTCCGCGTGCTGCGACCTATGCTCGGGGTTGGGAGGGGACGTCCGTTGAATAATCAGGCTTTCTGATGATCACACTAGCGAACGCTTCCCACCTGCTCACTTGCCTACTATTCCCACCGCATGCAGACGCACACTTTCGGTGATATCAAGGACGCGCGAACTGTTTAGTGGCGAGAGAACAGGGAAAGTATCATCTCATACCTTTCAGCATCGCTTGCCTAAACTTCCCGGTCCACTCCCCGAGGAGTCTTTTGCCCCAACTCCCTCTTCCGCACATACAAAAAATTCTCGACAGAGAGAACGCCCGTCTTGAGAAGTACATACGTACTTTCGTTTGGCGGTAGATGGCCTGGGTTCCTTTGTGTGCTGGTAACTTTTAAAAACTTTGTTATTGTAGTAACACAGGAAACCTTACGTGTTTCGTGAATATTTAATATCTGCACGATGGCAGCAATGGTCCCCATAGTGGCCTTAGTCGCTGGCACGGCGTAAAATACAAATCCTCATAGTGGTATATGAGCGCGGTGAATATCCGCGAAATAGCAGCGTTATATTTATTTTATTATTTATATTTAAGTCTTTATAAACCCTTCCCACACTCCTATAAATCTTGTCCACACTCTTATAAACACTTCATATGCTCTTAAATACTTTCTACACTCTTAAACTTACGTAATTTTAACAACATAAAATTTTATATGGGTACACAGTACTGTGGTTGGTCGCCTTCCATTCCGTCAGCCACCCGTGTGCCGTGTACACTGTACAATCACGTTGGTAAACTTGCTCAAGGGGTAGTAGCGGACAGTTTTATATTTTTTATATTGTTTGAAATTTTTTGGGAAAAAATAGTTAAAATCACAAATATTTTATATATACCTATATAACGCAGAATCCCGTAAACTCCGCGATACAGAAATTTTTTTAAAAAAGGAAACCGCGATACAGTGAAGCCGCAATAAGTGAAGCGATGTAGAGAGGGACGACTGTAATGCTTGAAGTTGTCCGTCACTCCCACTTCTCTTTGTTAACCACTGGAACCATCTTTAGCGGTTCCTAGGAGTGGGAAGGAGATTGCAGCGGCATTATTGTGCACGAGTTCACGCACACAGAATAAATACAGAATGAACAGGTGAAAACGGAGAGCTATAAAGACTTGTCACAGGATGGAAAAGCCATTGCTGCTGGAAACAACTTGCTTTGTGGTGCATTTGCGGGGGTTTTTAGTGGTTGTTTTTTTATTTTTTAGTCTAAAAGTAATGTCGTACAATGCTGAGATGATTCTCCTTGCACTGCTTGCCCCCGCCCAGTATTTTTGTCACGGAGGTAAGAAAAAGAGGATAAAATAAATCATAGGCAGCTGAGCAGTTTTTCCTCGCAGTATTAGGCACGTGTAACGGCACACTACCCCAAAGGAAGCGAAACCGACATAGTCATCGTTATACAATCGGTTTGCGCTATTGATCTTTTATTGGGTACAAACTATCTGATTCATAGTGTGAGTCATTGCCTGCTGTTGACAGCAGCTCTACTTTTCACTGGCCTTGGCCTCTGTGGTAAGGTGCACAAGTGAAAAAGATGATCTTGAAAATCAATGTCAAGATTCATTATAGGTTGTACTTTTAAAGGGCAGTATCTGGAATCTGAAATGGATGTGATGCTAAATGCATTTCCTTCCTCCCCTCTACACGGAAACACATATTAAGTAAATTACAAAAAAAAAAAAAGCCCTCATAATGCGTGCGTCAACCAAATGCTTAGCTAGTTTATGCAATCCATTAAACATGGTGAAGAGGTTAAGGGTATCTGAGCAACTGATCGACTTCATGTCCATTTTTGTATCAGAGGGAGATTTTATTCTTATTATTAGTCCTTAACTTCAATGTTCATTTGATAAGAAGTTACTCGTACCTAGTCATTAATTGGCATTTTGAGGAGAAGGGTTGATAAAGGGGTCGATGCCGGAATACCCGGAGAGAACTGACGGCCACCCCCGTAACAGGTATTGTATATGCAGAGAGAAACACATGCCGCCACCGCCCCCGAAGAAATCAGACCCCGACCATCCTCAAAATATTGGTGACGGCAGAGCTCGTCTTGGACGTCACGAACTCGTGGTTGGGGGTCGAAGCAATGGCGTCTCGTCTCCTTTGCTGCGATGATTCACGCACAGCTGCTCCCAGCGACCCAAAAATTAAAAGAAAAAAATCTTTGTGAGCAGTAGTTCCTTGTGAAAACGAGAGAGGGAGAGGTAATGTTAGCTATCACCTTGTGCCTGTTTGGGCCTAGTTTGCCCTTGCGAAAGGATAGAGCGACACTGACAAAAACAGTTAACGGTGGAAGGGGTGGCTGATGATTATCCTTCACCCTTGAAGATTAAACAACACTTCCGCGTCAGCTGACGAGAGGAACGGCTGCATGGCGTCCTTAGAAACGGGATTACATGACATGCAGCCCAGTTGCAGTAGTCCTGGGGCAGTGTTCATGAAGCGAATTATCGTTCTGGGCAAATTGAGGGCAAGCATCTTATTTCCGTAGTTACAAAGTGGGTTGCTTTAACTCGGGGTATACGGCTTCGGGTGACATCCCAAACATCGCCACCCTCGATTACCCGATATAAGTAGTCCGTGCCCGATTTTGTCATCCCTTTGCTGCCCATGTAATCAGTAAGTCTTTGGGCTCGTGGAGCAGGAAGACAGGCTGCCAGAAAGATAAATGCGTCATAGCCAGGGTCGGTGCCAACATGCCGGAGAGATCACTGCGGATACCCACACCCCAATCTCTCGCAATGCGCGCGAGGGTGTCGTTGGTGACGGTCGAATGGGCTTCGTGTCGGAGAGTGACAACGGAAGACCGTGTAGAACCGTTCTATTTGCGATCTTTTGCTGCAGCTTCACTCGGAAGGGGGATGGGAAGGGTAAAGCATAGGCGGCGCCCACTCAAGGCTGGTAGCGCAACATTTTACTCTTCACCATTGCTTTATTCATCCCTTCTAGTCAGACCACTACACCATTTTCTTCTTTGGTTTTACTTTAAAACAAGGACTGGGAAGCATGTTTTATTAGTGTCCAGGCTTAGAGTGTAGAATGAAACATGCATGCAGAGTCATGACAAACCTGCATACATATTTGTCGGCATGAAAGACTGTACTTCAAAACATATTTTGACCAAATATTTTAGAATCATCTTGTATGAGTGTATGCGCTGTCAGAGCTTTCCTTTATCTCTCATACATACTCCTCAGGAAAGAGAGAAGGGAGGAGTTGCTAAAGGGGAGTGAGTCAATGACCAGGAATGTTAAAAGGCCAGGAGGATGAATCCTTTTGTTCATACCTGTCCTTGCCTCCTCCCTTTGTTTTAGCAGGCTTGCAGTGTAGCTCTCCAGTGTCAGAGCATCTCCACTTTCCCAACCTCCTCTCCTGTGAGAGAGCATGCCTGTATTTACATGTGTGTTTTGTGCCTAGATTTATTTTGAGACTTAGTTATATTTTCTATAGTCTCTCAGAACCTAATCAAGAATTTTAAAAAATTCATCCACTCAAGACCCAAATCGTAACCTCTTGATAAGAATGCAGAACATGGCTGTTACATTCCATATTATGTGGATTATCACTAGATGTCTAACTTACACTCCCCACCGCCTTGGCTCACCACAGCTGGGTTAGTGAGGCACCAACTTTTTCCATTAATCTGTTTTCGTTCATCTCAGTCTTGTCTTTTAGAGCTGGTCTTGGTTTGAAGTCAGCAAGTTGTTGGTCACGCCTTTGAAAGTGAGGTGTAGCAGGTGATCAATTAGTCACAGGGAGATATGAAGGGAAGGGTGGACATCAGTAGTGATGCACACTTTCATTTTTAGTGATTATATGTGCTGTCTATTCTTGTTTGTTGCCACTCACAGAACCTCACATATTCCTGTTTTGTTCTGAAGTGAAATGCGATTGTATGTGCGCATATTCATTGTGTGTACATGTGTGTGAAAGTTTTGTACATAAAATATTTTAAAAAATTTAAATGCTTATATTTCAAAACAGTAGGCAGCTATTCACCACAGAGTTTTAGACTTGGGATCTTGTGATGAACTACAGTACTAATAGCAGTAATTTTAGGTAGTACTTAATGTTTGCTATGTGACTAACAACATTTACAATACTCAGATGTTTAAAAAATAATATCATTATCATCACACTTTCACCATTGCCATTGGCCGTTTGCTTGTTGTTTTGACTGGAACAGTCAATGTGCAGTTTTCTTTTGTTATCTTTGGCTGGGACATAATTTGTGCAGGTCCATATCCGAGAGCTGTTGAGTCAGACCTGCCATGTGGACACAGATGACACTTGGGATGTGATTGTGTATGACCAATGTACCGAGGACCCCGGCATCTTCACCACAGACAACTTTGTCCATGTCCTGCTACAAAAGCTGGCCTCCACATTCAACAGTGTCAACTTCCTGTCAGGTATGAAGTCTAGCAGAACTTTTTTGTGGGTATTTCAGAAATAGGCCTGCTGCTTGTTCAAGCATATTATTCTCAGTATTTTTTTACACCTGCTCTGCCCTGTTATTGTTATTTGCCTCCATAGTTGATATTATTTCATATCTTCCACTCCTATTTTTCCAAATTAAAATTAATTATAATATAGTATTAATATTGAATGCTCCTCTTGCACCCCTCCTAGTGCCTATAACCATGCAGTCCTTTTCATTGGCAAGTGTGTAGTGTATCTGGGATGGGTAATTGACGTCTTGATACAAAACATGTTATGACACATGGCACTTCCAGTTTTGTCAGCATGGGCAGTAAGAGACCAACATGTTTGCCTGATGCAGGTTCTTATCACTGTGCCATATTGCATAGGATTACAGGTTATCACACAGGTAGCAACCTCAGGTTTGTTTCCATTCTCATGATAGTACCCAGAAATGAATAGTTCAGTCTGTGTTTAGGCACCAGGTATTGGTGACAGGATATTAAAAACAGCATGTCATGCTATCAGGATGGTCTGCATGGAAGAAGAAAATTCACATGCAGTTAATTTTCTTACTACCCTTATGTTGTGGATTAGACAGACCTATGGTTTTAAAGTCTTCTTTTCTTCTGGGTGTTTTGATTGCCTTATATTTTTTATTTTTGTTTTGATTTATAGGTCCTTAAAGACTTTCTTAGTAGTCTGTTCATAAAAACTCCATTTAATGGAGCCAGACCATAGAGACTTGAAGCATTGGCTCCAGTGGAAAAAAGCCCTATAGACTGAATCATTAGATTAACTGCAGCTTATAATATGTATTTTGTTTAATGTTGGTTAAGAGCTCCATTAAAGCAGGGTATTACCTGCTACAACAAGAGGGGGAGCTATGAATGTACATTAGTCAGCATGTGCATACATATACTTTGTCATGGGAAATATACTGACCATATGATGCCGTTGTTTTTCAGGAGGCTTTCTAGCATTTCAAGCAATGTATCCAGGGTTGATTGAGAGCAAAGTGAACAGTAGTTACCGATGTACAGCTCTGACCTCACTCTCGCAACCCTGCCTGCCCGTCAGCAACATGGGTCCCACTCGCATTCTACCATTTTTATACCTGGGCTCTCAGCAGGATGCATTGTCTCTTGAAACAGCACAGGTAACTTTATCCTAAAGTTCTATTCAGAAAGAACAAAAGGAGGTGGTTTCATGCATTGTGTGTGTGTGTACACTTTTGTGCATAAAGAAAGAACAGTAATATTTCAGGGTTTTTTTTTCTATGTCTTCTTTCTACATGCTCTTCCTTTCCCGTCTGTTCCTCCATTCTCTCTCTCTCACCCACACAAAATTTGCTTTTTCTTGCCATTTTTCTCTTTTCCTTGTCAATTCTCTTTGCCAGGGTGACAGAGTCTACAACCTTGTCCCAGAATTGATTATAGCTTGAAGAGAAAAGTGTTACAGAAGCAGGTTTAAACAAGTACCTTCAAATTGCAGTTGCAGTCTGCTTTTAAATACACAACTTGAGCATTGTAAATAACATTTTAATGAAAAAGAATTCATTTTGTTTGCAGATCAATGGCATAAACTATGTGCTTAATGTTAGCACAAACTGTCCCCGCCCTCCACACGTACAGGAGGGCCACTTCTACCGCATTCCCATCAGCGACAACTATAATGAAAAGATTCTTCCTTTCTTTCCTGATGCATTCCAGTTTTTGGGTAAGTTAGCTGGAGATTTGACTCATTCTCTGCCTTACCAATAGTGTGTGTTGGACGTTGTGTATGTGTGTGTGTGTGAGAGAGAAAAGAAAAGGTTTTAGGGAAATTGAGTCCTGTTTAATTCCCAGCTGATGATAACAAACATTTCTTTTAATTGGCAGACAAAGTCCATGAGGCAAATGGTTGTGTGCTAGTACACTGTCTGGCTGGCATTTCACGCTCTCCAACCCTTGCAATAGCATATATCATGAAGCATATGCGCATGTCATCCGATGACGCCTACAGGTAAAGCAATATTTTAAATGTACCATATTTCAGCTATTATTGAAATTTTCAACTGTCATCTCATGGTATATTCAGAAGCAAGAACTTATTTATGCTGTCGAACTTCTATAAGTTGACCTTCAGTTAGTCAAAATTCTCCCTAACTTAAATTTTAAACATCATTTGGTTGGTTTTTTATTAAACCAATGAATTTTCAACTTCTGTATCTCATATCAGCCTAGCCAAAAACTTCCACACATCGAATAATGTTAAACCAGTCAGCATTAAATGAAATGAAACCATTTGAAAAGACATTGGAAAGTGTAAAATCATGTACTTTTAATTTTTTTAAAAGAATGACAAGAAATAAACATTTGGCTAAAATAAAACGCCCACTATGAAAAAAATGTTCTTTTTCTGACAAACTTCCTTAACTCAAACCTTCTGTAAGTTGATGTTTTTCATCGGTCCCTTGAAGCTGACTTATAGAAGTTTGACTGTAATATATAGTTATACCATACTGATCTTTTTAGTATTTTTAATTTTTAGATTTTGTTTCCAAAAGATCCTGCTCATAAGATGCAGAATCATGAAATTGTCATTATAAATTCATGTATGCATGCTAATACATATGTGTGTGTTTGTGCAATGTTTATACATTTTTGTATCTCTTTGGTAGTTTAAATACATAATATTTTTATAGGTATGTAAAAGATAAACGGCCAACTATCTCACCCAATTTCAACTTCCTGGGCCAACTTTTGGAATATGAGGCACTAGTGCGGCGAGAAGAGGAAGAGGAACGGCTGAAAGCTCAGGTGATGGGGGCTGATGAGGGCCCCACTCAACCTGCCATCAGTGAACACCCGTCACCAGTTGCCATGGATCTGCAGGTCTGCAGTCCCCTATCACCTGGACCAAGCTCATCGCATTCTTGTACCTCTTTCTTCCTTGATCAGGAAACAGGCTTTCCTGGTCCATGCATTGAAGCCAGCGACAGGGCTACGAACAGCACCATCGGCACCAGTGACAGTCAGTCGTGCAGCTTGCCATTGTTGCAGTCAGAGACCTCACTTCCTGGGCTTCCTTCTCAGACTGCAAATCTTCCTGCACCTTTTCCTGGGCCATGTGATGACCAGCCATCTACATGCTGCTCCAGGTTTACAACCTCCAGCACTCTGTCAGAACCACAACAGCCTCAACACGTGCCCATGACTGGTTCTCCCTTTCCTGGTCCACCAGACTCTGCTTCTGGTAGTTTACCACACCAGGGACCACGCTACAAACTCAAGTCTGACTCTGGGGAAAAGTTAAGCTGTGTGGGGCGAGTGCCTAGTGTGTGTGACTTTCCTGTTGCTGGCCCTGTAGTCAAGGGACTTAGTAATGGTCTTCATACAAATTTTCATCCCCTTGTTGGTGGGAAGATCTTCCCAAACTCAAGGAAAACAGGGTTAGGCAGCCAGAGTATGGATTGCATTGCTAGTGCAGCTGTGTCCCAAGCAGGGTTTTTCACCTTGACAAAGAAGACACTAAGTGCAGCACATCTCAGAGACTTCAATTGTTTAGAGTCAAAACAAGTGCAGAAAAACTTTCATCAGAATTCAGCACCTCTCTCGTTTCAAACTGACTCCACTGCTGGGAGTTTGCCCCACAGTGCATCCCACATAGAGAGTAGTTCTCGAACTTGTGTCACATTTTCCTCAGGTCCCTTCAAACCATGGGCAAATCCTCTGGAACGCCCTTTCACATTGGATCTCAGTCCAGTGTCAGATGTGGAAAAAGATTCTGATATCAGCAGTTCAGAGCCCACCACGCCTGACAGACCTGTTGTGATTCCACCATCATCACTGCCACTTAAAAAATTGGAAGGTGGTGCGGTACGGTTGCATAGAGTTGCTAAACCAATGCAGTTGAACATCAGCACGCCACCACTGCACATGCTTCCCTCTCCAACATCAGCTATGGCACGCCTTAATGTATCTGCTGTCTCTCCCAACCAGGAGTCGCCCTTGCATGTTCCAGAGGCAGTCAGAGCCTCTCACAATTCTCAGGACCTTTCATTGGTAACTGAAGAGTTACCATTCTATCGCTTCCCTACCACATCATTAGACCAGTTGAATTTTACACCCTGCTATGTGCCCACCAGTGATGGGACATCTTTCCTTACCTCCAACCAAAAGCAGACCAAAGCATCAGTTCTGTCTCTTGTGCCTGATAATGCTATCCCTCAGCTTTACGCCAATCACACACAAACCAGGACTGGAGGCATGAAACGCACCATCAGTGCAACCATCTGTGAGACCAAGCCTTCGGAACCCACATCTCCCATGTCCATCAGCAGCCTCGGGTCGCCAACTGGTTCTTTGGTGTCCATTGGGTCTCCTACCAGCTCCCTGCCTGCAAAGATGGCTCTTCGTAGCAAAGAGACAAGTCGGTCCTGGCGACAGCAAGAAGAGTCGCCTTCCGAATCCGGGTCTGGTGGATCAGGAGATCCCACTTCTCCAATGTCCATCTCTAGCAACAGCAGCTCCTCTGGGAGCTCATCCATTTCCTCACCAACATCCAGCAGCACTGCCGCAGTGAGTGTTGTGAGCACCAAGGTTGTGCTGCGGTCACGGGACAAGTCAAAACACAACAGTGTGCGCCCTAACAGCATTGCCTTCTCATCTTACCCAACATTTGATTTGGGTGCCGAAAACTCTGCCTCTCCCTCAGCTTTCGGGGTGGGATCATCTTCACATGACGACACCTCAGAGGCCTACATGGCTGGAAACCACCACAAGAAGCTGCGGTCCAGTGGCACAAACTCAGAACCAAGTTCAGAGCGTAAGTTTCGTTGGGGACGTTACTCCGAGCGAGAGGTTTATCGTCAGATTACAGCAGCCATGGAGAATGCCATGCTTCGGACGCAAGTGTATGAGGCATCTCGCAAAGCTCGCAGTCTGGATGACATTCTAGCCTCGGAGGATTTGCACATGGGTTCTGTGTGCCAGTGCACTGTGTTTTCTCAGGTGCCTCGTCGGTGTGGAGTGCCGGTGGGGCTTGACCACTTCCCTCCCTCCCAGTGCTGCTGTGGTGCAGCCACTGAGCCATACCAGTCCAACTCTAGCATATCATCAGGTGGCAGCCATGGTTCTCTTCACGGCAGCATGGAGATCATTCAGGTATCTTGAGACCAGTGTCAAATGGTACTTCACAAGTGCATCCATCCACCCAGCTTCCAGTTTTACCACCCCTCCCCTCCCCCAACCAGTTCTCATCTGCAGCCAACTGCTTCTCATCATAAAGCCTTCTCCATGTGTGTTTGACATCTTTTTTTTCATCTTGTCAGAATGATGGCATTCTTGACAACAGTTGTCTCACTGCCACGTTTAAACTGATTCATTGATAATTAAATATACTTTCACTTTTATCCATTGACTTGATGTTCATTCATCAGTTCTACTAACAGAATTTTCACAAGTTGTTCTTTTCTTTAGTTGTTTTTATTTTTTTTTTTTGTTGTGTGTAATTTTTTCATATTTTACTGCACAGAATATTTTTACTCTGATAAACATGGGCCATTATTATTAGTCCATTCAAGCTTATACTACCATCTGAAGATAGACTTTTTGTTACTCATTTTGCCAGTGAAAATACCCTATATTAAACGGGCAGATGTAGAAAAAAATGTTAGTCTGTATTTTCATGTTCCTTTAACTAGTGGTCATTAGATATTACTGCTATTAATATTATATAATTTAGGTTTGATGTCTGTTTTTTAAAGATAGCTGACAGAAGAAATCACAGAAGTGATTTTTTTTAAAAAAAGGGGAGCAGGTTTTTCCATTAGTACACAAAAGAAAACTTAACTCTAGAAAAAAACTGTTGGTGGTCTCAAAAAGTAGCATGTATTGTATCATGTTTTGATTTTGTGGGTGTCTTTTTATTTTTTTTTTAAAAGATGTTTTTTGTGAGGAAAGAATCCTAGAAAGAACAGCAAATTTTATGTGAGCAGTAAATTAAAAATTCAGAAATGACCATGAATAATGACCTTAGGTTGTGCACAGGAGTTTTCCTTCTTGTTTCACTTACTAGGCAGTTTTTGGATGACCATTCACTCTATGATAGGACCTGGCAGTGGGATAGCTTAGCATGTGTGTTGGGTGGCATGTTTGCATCATCTGTTGAATAGATTTTTCATTTTGTGCTCCTGTGTTGATTCCACATCTTTGTTATCCTGCCACCATCTAATCTCTCTTCCCAATCCATTCTTTTCCCTAACCTGGGATGAATAAGGAATAAGACTTGTTGCTCTTTAAGAGCATGCTATTGTTAGGTGGTGGTTAATTTAACATTATTGTTTGGAATGGTTTGCATATCACCGTATAATCAGTCCCAAAGATGAAGTTTACGTAGTCTGCATGTTCTTGATATCCCGATGCCATTCAGCCAGTGTTTCCCATCCATAAAAACAATATAATTCCAGATGTTTTGAAACCCCTGTGGTAATGATCTTTCAGCTCTCAGATAAAATTAAGTTGTTAATTGCAGTGATCTCAAATATAAAGAACTCCTTAATTTATTGGTGCCATGTTGTCATGCGTGTAAACTTGTGCACTGATATTTAATAACAGGTAATGATGAAATAGCTATCTTGTGCCTAGTTTATTACAAAATGTCTGACATAATGAGACATCTGATTTAAACTCAGTTTAGACTCTTGACACCCAATTGTTTATATTACCCCCCTTGGCAAATTTCTTGACATGCTTTGGATTCTTTCTTTGATATGCATGTTTTTATGTGTTGGGAAATACTGGTTCAGAAGTAGCTGTTTTAAGTCTTTTTTGTAATTTTACTTTTGTTTTTATGGCTTTTTTTGTTTGTTTTATTTTTAGTCTTTATATGATGAAGTGTGGATTTCATTTTGTTTCAAAAGATAAATACATGTTCAGATTATTCACGTGTTGCATGCAAGTTTCATAATGACAATTGTGCATTGTGAAGTCATTTGTGGTAAGATGCTTTTTCACCATAGTATTCTTTTACTTTGTATTTTCAAAGCATTGTTTAGTAAAAGTTACTTTTGTTGCATTAAGAGATATTAAACCATTTAGCGCCTTATGGCTTATATTTAGTTGGATCACAGTTTGGTGAATCCCTTTTGGTTGTTTACAAATTAACTATATGTAAGATGGGTAGCATTGATTTCGTGTCAATGTAAATTACTTTAGAAATGGCAATCAAATACTTTGAATTATAGATGTTGTTAATTTATTCATAGATTGGTTTGTGCACACGCTTCTTTTCAGTGACTTATTCCTTCATTTTCCGTTCTTTCTGTCATCATGTTTCCTTTTCCATTCTTTCTGTCATCATTTTAAATGTAATTTCATTCTTAAGCAGACTCTAAATTAAGCAGTGGCGCTGCAGTCTGAGAATTCATATCATGTTCTGAAGTAAGAACAACTGTACATATTTTGTTAAACCATGAAGTCCATTTGAAGAGTTCAGCCCTGCTCCTTCCTGTGCCCTCCCCCCTCCCCCCTCCCCTTCCATCCAACTGTGTATTAGAAACCATTTCAAGGGATTATACACTGTACATTGATGATAAACTTACAGTTTTTGATAATAAAGGCTGTGGGCATTTTTCAGTGGTTTATGAGCTTAGTTGTACATTAATTTTCTAGTATAAGGCAACTGGAAAATTAGTGAAATTTTAGCTGAACTTCACCTTTCAGAACAACCAACATAATTGAAAATTCTGTTTGGTATAGGTGTAGCTATTGACAGGTGTTCCTACGACTAATCAAAGCTAAGGGACAGATGATAATGAACGAAAAAAATAATGATATAAAAAAAAAAGAGTTTAATGTATTGGACAGGAAGGGGTTCAAATTTATATGCATGCATGTGTGGCTATTGGAGAAGTGGAAGAGAAGATAAATTGATAAAACTTGTACCGTATTTATAAAAAAATCTTTAAAGCAGACAATGTGTTTTGATAAAAAAATAAATGTAGGCTGACCCTTCCTGTCTTACTGTTGGTGACTAAAACCTGTTAAAAATACCTTTGAAAATAGTGTTTGTATCTATAAAACCCCAAAATGGGAAAAGCTGTTTGTGGCACTTAAGGAAAAGTGATTTCCTCTTTCTTGTTGATATTCTTAAGCTTATTCTTGCCCATTGTTATTATTATTATTAGTCTTTGCCTAAGTGCACTTTATAGAATTAGCTTAATAGTACTGTTTTATTTCTGTAACTATGATTACTTAAGTAATTGCCCATAGCAATGTCTTTCAGTTCATTGTAAGAGATTTGCTTACGATGATATCTTAAGTGTTTTTAATGTTGATGGTCCTTTTTTCTGTCTTTGCAAACATTGGAACAGCTTCCACGCTGAATGGTAAGTTTGATTTGATTGGCTGACTGAGGATTCCCTCCCCTTCTCAACTCACAATCCAGAGCTCTGATTGGTTGACAGCTTCGTGCCAACCAGTGCCTTGAATAAGCATGTTGCTGAAACAAAAAATCACAAGTGAAATGGGTGTTTAGTTGATGATTTGGATCAGGAAAGGGGTGTTGGAAGAAAAACAACTGCCAGTTCCTACTATGTTTTACTGTTTTACAGTTGCCTCTCTTTTGGACCTCTATTAATCAGCCTTTACACCTTAAAACTGTCTCATTCTGGGTGATCTCCCTGAGCAAGATAGACTTGAAGATGGTGATTCCTGGACCATTTTGGTCATGCTGCATTAGCAGGTATCCAAAAAGAATCTGTATAAGTTTTTGACAGTTAACCTCCCTTCTGTATTCAGACATCTGGCTGCACTGTGAGTGAGAGTGTTTGTGAGCATTGCTGGGTGCATTTGCTGAGGGTTTGTGGTAACAGGATTGCATGCTCCTGCTATACATTTCTGAGGTCAGGTTGCAAAAGAAAAAAAAGCTTGCTTACATTGATGGTCCCTGGTTTGACCACTAGACACTTGAGATCCATTTCTGAAACTGTCTATTATATGTGTACACTTTAGCATGTACTGTCAGACATACAATTTTATTGTAGAAATTAGTAGTTGAAACTGGATAAAGGTGACAATGGATGAAGGGTGGGGAGAGAAATAGGAACTGTTGCTAACAAAATCTAACACCTGCCCTTTAATAAAAGGCCATCTTGTTAACCCTGTATTTATTAGCATTTAATGCAATGAACTTTGTTGTAACACCCCACTTAACAGGGACACATTTGTTGTGTATTGTCTGAAGGCTGCTTACAACATTGAGCAGAGCACATGCAGCTCAGATGTTTTGAAATTTTCTGCGCCACATTTTATGTTGTTTTTGGTGCACTTTTTTGTGCAGCATGCAAAGAAATCCTGGAAAATTTGTAAAAAGATGTGAACATGGTTATTTAGCATTTTTCAACCTGTTCTGACTAAACTCACTCTCCTTGCTTCTAGTTTTAAAAAATGTGGTCACATCACACCATTATGCTTCCATCCTGGTCAGATGTATTTCAGGGGCTTATATATTTGTATATGCATCAGTTCTCTATAGGGAAATAGGAGGAACTTTTCAAAGAGCTGTATAAACCAATAAAAGCTGGAAATTCTGTGACAATGCCTTCATAAATATATTGGATAGTTTAAGAAGATTTAAGGGAAGATACCGCTTTAAGGGCTGCAAATTTTATAGAGAACAGTCACTATCTGAGACAGATGGTTGATGGTGGGAGTAAACTGAATAAGGGTACCAACATTGAAACAAAAAGCAGTTAGGACTTTGTAAGTTATAATTTTACAGGATATGTTCAGACTGTGTTTTGTGATGATTAATCAAAGATCCTAAAACAAAGATAGCTCATGAGGTGAATTAGCACAAAGTTCACAAGGTACAGAGCACCCCAAGCAGCAGAGGCAAAGACCTGTGGAAGAGACACTTTGACTAGACAGTAAACAACACGTAATGCAAGGAGCAGTTACCTGTGTTTTCTCTCTCTATTTTTTTTTTGCCTAGAAACCTTATATCTTTTGTATGCATAGAGATAATATAAAATGGCTTAATATTTATAGTTTTTAAGATTTATCCAAAGCATTGATTTTTGTTTTTGTAAGACTACTCTTTCCCCACCCATCCTGCTCTTTATGTTTGTGTACCTGTTAAGTCTGGTGCTGGTGCACATAAGAACACGCAAAAAAATGAGCTTTGAAAATAATGCATTTAAATTGGGTTTTTTTAGACAAGCGTATGTGAAATTCATTGCATGTCTGAATATTATTAGGTGTCACTCACAAGTTTCACACCCAAAAAGTCTTTGCTTGGGGGGCAGAAAGTTCTGGAAGCAACCATCATGATCTATCTTTGGATTAAGAAATGCATTTAAGACTAGTAATGTATGAGAACTGATTGGGTATAACAGCTTTGGTCAATTCACAAGGGTAAGAAACCTTGTTAATGATATGATGTCAGAGGCTGGGTTATGTGATTTGTTAGTATTTGTGCAAGAGATTTTTTTTTTGTGTGTGTTGGTTTAAAGCTGTTGTGTCTCACAAACACCACTTTTGTAAACCTTACCTGTACCCAGTTGTGTAATTGTTTTTTTAAGGGTTGGGACTTAAAAAAAAATTAAAAATGCGCTTGTTAGGAAACTCGGAAAGGGAGAGAACTACCCTCCACTGATTATTGAGAATGATGAATGTTGTTATCTACCCATTGCATGGCTTCCACTTTTCCACTTGGTTGATGTCCTTTTCCTTGGTAACCCACTTTGTGCCCTTTATGTTCTAAAAGTGTTTAATTTGATTTAAGACAGTTTGGTTCTGCACCCTGAATGATTTTTTTTGTGTGTGTCATTAAACATCTTGTGGCTATGCCCTCCTCAGTTTTGAGCTGTTTTGTTTTTTGGTTCTGAGTGGTGCAATTTGCTTGTAGCGTATGTGGTTTCCCACTCCCTTTCTTGGCATGAAATCCATATTCTGTTTCTGGTAAGATAGTATAAACTGGTATGTGTGTGTGCATATGTGGTTGTGTGTTCAGTGTATATGCTAGTATACTTAAAGGTGTTTTTCTGCATACATCTGCATGAACAATATTCCACATTCAGAAGTGTATATTATCTGTGGTTATCCCTATGCGTGTTTTGCATGCACATGTCAATACATGCATGTGTGTGCTTGTGCATGAGAGAAAATAATCATGTAAATGAATCCTTGCAGAAACAGAGTGGACATAGAGCTCTTAATCACCAGGTTGGTGACCATGGAGCATCAACAACTTCTAGCTGGCCATAATGCAGAACTTGCAGAACATCCTGATTCCAGAACTTAACCTACATTTTCTGACACTTGAAGAAATGTGTGAACAAATGTGAAATTGTTGTCTAGAAAAGTATATCTTCTGTTTTCCTGGTAATGTAAATTACGTATTCATGCATGTATGCACTTAAAGTGCATGTGTGCATACACAAACACAGACGAAAGCACAACAAATTTTCATTTACTCGCAAAAAATTATTCTGAGTTGTTACATAATCAGTACATATTATGGACTTTCACTGCTTAAGCACTGTAGACAGGTTCTGTAGATAATATTTGTGTTTTATATAGTGGATTCATTTATCCGTTGTTAAATTTCCCTGATTGCACTTTTGTACATAACTACATCCATGGTAGTTACTCAGAGGAGATACTGTTTTCCAAAGATAATTTATTCTATTTATTGTTGGTCAACTTTCTTCATTGTAATCACATCTTTACAGATGTAGATATACACAGAAGCAATGTTGTGTTTATTGACAGATATGGTATTTAATATAAAGTTGTTGCATATATATATATGCAGTTACATCCTCCTTCTTTCCCCAACCCCATCCCATTTTGGTTTGTGATCAAGTGTCTTTCCTTTAAAGTTCACATAAGAGCAGACAGCCTCAAACCAGGGATAATTACAGTTTGCTGAAACAATCTGTAAATTTAGAGTGATATTCGTGTGGCCTTAGTTGTTTCAAACCTAGGAAAAAAATCTAGATTTAAAACAAATTGCTTTCAGCTGTAAATATTGTATTGAATCATGTCTTTTTTCTATTTTGAATGAAACATCTTTGTATTCAAAAGATTCAGGAGTAGCTCTTAGAAGTGTCATACCTGTTTTGAAAATTCTGAAGTTCTTGCCATGAACTCTTAAACACCAGCTTGATCACATGTATATGGTAAAGATATAGCTTGAAACAAGTACTATGTTCAGTTGTTTTTGTACAAGTTGAATGCAGAAAAAGGTACAAAGACATGAAAGATCGTGCAGGTAGCTGCCATCATGTACGGAGTTAGATAAGTTACAGAGAATGAATTAAGTCTGTATTTAAAAGAATTTTTAGATTATCTAAACTAGCTCAGATTTTCCAACAGTAAACTAAATTTGCACATAAATAAAAAAGTATGACATGACATACAGCTGACAGTCACAGACCAGTCTGCTGAAGTCCATGGCAGCTCAAATACTGAAGTAAAGGCTTTGGTAATGGTGGCATATTTGACTTTAAAATAATAAAATGTATATATAGTTTTTCTTTCTCTTAAATATTCATCCAGCCAATTTATTTAATTCATTTTTTTTTCCTTTCAGTACATTAGGGAGAAAACCCTGCATTCTTTCCTCTAGTTTCCCTTGCTCTGTTCAGTGGTTTATTGTAGTATGTGGATAATGGGTAGGTCGTATGCTTTTTTTTTAACTCTATACAATGATGCAATGTGCATTTATTTAAACTTAAATGTCGGCTTTTTTTTTGTTTTTCTTTTTATTCTGGTCAGATTTTGAGTGTGAAACAAACTTTCTCAAAGCTTTAGGTATTTGTGGCCATATATGGAAAGAAGGCCTGGAGTACGTTGAGTAAGGTTCATTAGTACCATTATCACATATGGAAGTCATCCTAACATTTTAGAGGGCCTGTTATAACCAGTGAATATGAAGTAATGGATACTTCAATCAGAGCAAAGAGAATACAAAAACAAATGGAAAAATACATGGTTCCCTTTAGAGCTATTTGAATGAGTTCTGATGTTTGCACAGTTTATCTAACCCATGAAAACTGCACATATGATAAAAATTATGTTGCTGTGTGCAGCTATTCAGTAGAAAGAAAATTCCCTAATTTTTGTTTTTATAAACATATCTGCCAGAGGAGTTTTGCATGACTTTTAAAAGAACTCATTGCAACAGTCTCTTTATACATCTCTTTCTCTCTCTAACACACACAAAAAAATATCTGTTTGTGTTGCACTAAATTTAATTTTCTGCATTCACAATTGAACAGTTTTTTATTTTTGGTTTGAATATCCTCGATATATTATTCAGACTTTTTAGTAAGCATTTTCTTATCCTGCCTTAATGGATATAAAAATTATCTCCTTCCTACAACAGATTGATGTAAATATGCTGAAAAGAAGAGATCAGTTGAGCTGAAATCATGTAACAAGAACTTTTAATGTAAAACATTACATATTTTGTTAATTTTTGCACTTTGTTAATAATGTGACTGAAGAGAGTTCACCTCACAGGTTGCAGTTTTTTCCTCATATGTGGAATCTCTTAGGCTACATTTATACTATAAATTTGTGTTAATTTAACAAATCGATACTTTACGATCAGACTAACAGAAATCAATAGCTATGGTAAAGTGACTTACTAAATTAAACAGCCACAAATAAAGTGGTGCAAAAACAAAAAAATGTATGTAGCTACAAAATCGGCTAGATTTACAACATGACTTTAAAATATTATGTTACAGTTACAGTGACAAAAAAATTTAAAATGTGTAATTTTGTAATGTAGTGTATTTGTATTATCGTTACCTTGCATGTGTGCCAGCACATGGTACACATTTGGTTAAGTAAGGAAAATATACCAGCAGAGCTGATATTTATTAATGATTCTGTAAAACCAGAGGGATATATATATATATCAGAATATCAATCCCAAAGCAGATGAAACCATATTGTGCAAATACTATGACACTAATGATTCTACTTTCAGTTTATATAGCAGAAATGAGAAAAATGGTCCTTTGTTAACAAAAATGATCTCACTTTTATGGTGTGTTTATGGAAGTTAGGTTTTTGTTTTTTTTTTTTGCATGTGTATATGAGTGTGTGTGTTTCTATGCACATGTAAATATCCATACCACTTCCAATAGTTTTAAAAGGTTTATGTCGTTATCCCTGCACCACAATGGCAATTTCATCAGTCCATTTTTTAAGTACAATTTTTCATCTTTAATTCCAGAAGATGACTGTTACTGTGCTCAGAGATTCATCTTTTGCGAAGACTTTTTTTCAGAAAAATCCCTTTGAGCAGATGGTAGTATATTATTTTATTTGTATAGCAGTAAATATTAAAGTGGCGATTTATATAAGTTATAAAATATTTCAACCGTCATATGATCCATGTTTTTTTATGGGGTTATTTTCCTTTTCTTTTTTATTTTACAGTTGATTGATGTTTAATTCTGAAACAGTTTGAATGTAAAACAAACACTTAACCTTCAAGCACTCTCTATAATTATGCCAGGTATTGATCGAGTGACAGCATAGCAATTTGGGTTCTTCCCGCCTGTGTTAGAGCTAACCATTGATATGTAGTGATGTTGAATCAGTGCTGTGATAGACCAGACGTTCTCTCTCTGTACCTGGAAACTCAAGTTTCTGTGAACTGTGACTCTTCCATGTTTTAATTCATAATCAGGTTTCAATGGGCATTGATCTTTGGCCTTTTCTGTTGTGTCTTTACCACAAATTCCAACCACTTTCTGGTCCCTTTGTATTAACAGAATTTCTAATGTTTCTTAAGCAGTGCCACTAGCTATTACCCTAAGCCTTGCAAAAGAAAAAAATTACCTTGACCTCAAGCACACCAGATGCAACTATAATATAATCAAAAGATGTGTAACAATACACACAATTATGTGACAATCTATTCAGAGACAACAGCAGTTAAGGCCTTTTTTCCAACTTTTATTCTATAAAAATTTCTTTGGCAAATTTCCCCAGCATATTTGAGAACACACTTGGTACTATAATTATTTTTTCGAGAAAACAGCTGTTCCTCTCCCTCTACAACATTAAGACGTGATTATTAGCCCATCCAGTAGATCAGGGGTGGGTAACCTTATAATTCGTGAGCCCTACAAAATTACTAACTTAAAAAAAAAGTTCTAATATATTTGGTAAAGCCGTTCAGAAGCCAGTGTGTTAACACTTTTCCAGCGTGTTGGCTTCCATGCTACCTGGCACTGTCTACTAAGTCACCGCAATACAGGCCGGCGGGCCTCGGGTGCTTGGGATGGAAAGACCGTCTTGGTGTGGTCTGCGCATTTGTATGAAAAAGTTCATTACCGCTCTGAGCCTAAAGAAGGACGAAGCGTTAACAAGACTCTGTGCAATAAGCTGTGGCTGACAAGTTACCTGGATATGGCAATCAGGTTTCGCTGGCAGTAGAGGGACTGGACAACTCATTTAATTCTTGACCTCTCTTTTCAGTGCCAGCGAAACCTAAACGTCATGTGCATGTAAATTATCGTCCAATTCATTTTTTAATATGCAGATGATATGCAGGACGATAAATAAACTTTGCAGGCACATAGTAGACCATGCCGAAACTGTCATATTAACAGCCATCGGGGTAGGTGACACCATGTGCGGTTGCTATGTGCTAGGGCCAGACTAATTAATGATTTCGCAAGTTTTATACGGCCCTAGGACGCTTTCTATCCTTGCAACAAACATTACTAAATCTCATTTCAAAGGAAGTCGGGCAGGAAATAATTAAACAGGTACTTACCTCCCTTTCTCATCGTGTATCTCTTTCCAAAAGTGTGGTGCAAGCATTTCAGTGAATTCTTTGTGTACATTGTTAACTAGAAAGTTATTCTATGCTTGCACTATGTACAGATTCCCAGCTTTGTAACGTTGTACTTTGTGATTTCCCATCCCCTTGTTGAACTTTCGATTTTTACTTTTCACAGTACACGTTCAAAATCTAGGAGGAAAAAATTAAACTGGCAGCAGGAATCTATTTTATGAATTTCTTTTTTGAGTTTTTTTAAACAGGCAAAATCAGTATGCTCATGGGACCATGACAGCAGCAGTTGTGAATCTGTCCTTTGTTGGTGAAAGCTAAAAAATCTACCAGTTCTTCCATGCAGTGGACATTTTTTGGATGGAATCAAAACAAAATCCTGCTAACAGGATTAGCATTATGTGTAGATCTTCATTCGTGGCTTGTAAAATACTTAAAATAATTTTTTTTTCCCAGTTAGGCGCTTTGACTACATAGCCCTAAATTGTCCTGTATATAGAACTGTCAACTTCGTTAGGTAAAGGTTTACAGTTGACTGGGTGGTGAATGCCATCAGAACTGATTTATAAATGCTTCATTAGAGTACTGTCTTCATTTTGTAGTCTGAGAGGTTGGATAACAGAATCCAGGATTCAATACGAATGGGTGCTCCTCCCATATTTCTTTACTTTCTGTCCTATTAAATGCCAATATCAATTTACCCATTCAGAGGAAGGTTCAAAGTTTGACATTGTATTTTAAGATCGCATTACTTCAGCAAGTAAAAGAATAGGCACCTTTGCAAGAGGAAACATAGTTCATGCTAAATACTATACTCTTTCCTCCAGCCATTGCATGGCTATCATGTACTTTGATGCAAATTGCTTTTACAATTAATATTGTAATTATGTATATTTGTTACAAGCTTTGAAAGGGCTGTCTACTGTACCAAATAATAAAAACTATACTGTTATGATTCAGTTAATTGTAGCTTTAAAACACTCAATTTTTATTCCACCCTACATTTTGGACTATGTGAACTCTTCATTCCTGTGTACACAATTCAATCTTGGCATGTAGCACTTAGTACTGGGATTATGTTGATGTACCTCACAAGGCATTACATTTATTGATCAATGATGGACATGCCCATTTGAAATGTATCCCATCTTGTGACTAAAATGATTCATCATCATCAAAAGTTTGCGAATTTATCAGTAATGTATTGGAATCTAATATGTACTACGAACCCAAATTATGTGTCAATCCCAGTTTCATACTTGAACTTTGTGTGGTTAGAAAATGACTAGAATTTCTTAAGGAAAAAAATCATTTCACGTGGTTGCTATTTTATATTTGTTCACAATTTCCCATCAATAACAATGTGATTAAAGTTTATGTGATCACTTTTAACAAGTATTCTGTTTAGCTTGCTTAGAATTTTAAAATACAGGTAAATTGGATCCCATCAGTATATATATAGTCCACATGGAATAATCAAAGGTGATGACAAGTTTTTTTTTACGACTTAGCACAAGCACATTTTACTCAATGTACCGATAGTCATGTCCCTTTACTTAACTGGCTGAAGGGTATGAGCTCTACGTTGCTTTTTTCCTTTCATTTTCAATACTGCTCCATCAGAACCATTGCAAATCTTACATAAGAAAGCTAGAACCAACAATGAATAGTCAGAGATGATTTAATTCAACACAAAGAGTTCAGTATCCGTAACTCTCAATGATGGCTTGATATTCTTTCACTTTAGGTGCCACATTCTTTTTAGCTTGCTCTCGCAGGTTCTGAAATAAAATGTGATCCCAGTTAAAGCTAAAATGAAACACAAATGGCCATATTAAAAGGCAAATTTTTCAAGAAAACACAATCACTTTTCATCACTTAGCATAATTATTATTTTGCCTTTGATGTTGGGGTTGTGTTATTTAAATTAACTTATTATTATGCAAGACAGTCATGATCTTCCATCAGATAAAAATACAATCAAATGTATTCAGACAATGTAGGTAATTTTTAAATACATCATAGGAAGATCAATGGACTCAAAAAAAGTCATTAAAATCCACATACCTCCACTTTGCATTTGCGTGCGTGGAACTGTGCAGCTTTGACCTTGCGGCGGGCCTCAAGAGTGCTTATGACTTTCTGGTACTTCCAGCCAACTTCATGTGACAGGCGGTTCAGATCACAATACTGTATAGACAAAAAGTACATTACAAACAAAATCAGATGGTAAAAGTCAAGATGTGACTGGTAGCAAAATATAAACACTACTTGCACCAGACATAATCAGGAAAAGAAATTATATTCATAAAGCTTGAAATAAAGTTTCAATGAATTTTAAGGCTTTAAAATATAACCTTTTTTATGACATCACTCAGGATCAGACAGCAATTATAATCTAGAATACCAACAGAAGCAGCCCTCAGATGGTAGTGCATGTAAGATATTTTCATGCAATCATCAATACATTGTGGGTAATCATCACACGACTGCCACAAGATACCCTCCAAATTCTTTTTCCTAGTAAACAGCAAAGTGTGGATCAATATACTAAGATTGGATGTAGTTTTAAAAAGAATCTAATCTTTCTCAAACAAAACACTTCTGATCTACGTTCCTAAGTTCTGACGAATGCAATGTCACAAAGGTAAGAACCAGAGCGCAAACAAAAGCATTTCCCTTAGTGAAGTCATTTTAAGGTGGGACACCTACTCCAATGTGTAAAATATTTGTTTTGAATATATTTTAAATGTTTTATATCATAGAGTGTTAAAATACCATATTTGTAGCACATGGAAAGTTTTTTTTTCCAAAACAGTGAAAATTTTGATTTTAATCAACATTTTTCGTTAAAAACGTACAAGTATTTCAAAAATAAATATACACAATACCATATGTCATATACCAAAACTTTTGGTGTTTTCATAAACTAGAAACAGTGATCTAAAGGATGTCATTGTAATTTTTTTTTATCTCAAGAGGTCTAGGAGAATCAACCAGTCAAAAATGGTACCTGCCTGTAGACTCGGCCATTGGAATTTTTTTCTCTTCAAATGCCAATTTCAGCCAAAGTAATGTTTCTACCAGGATATCCCAATGACATCCTTGAGTTTATACATTTCTAAATAAAACTGCAAAATTTGGATGTTGTAGCACAAGCCTATCTTAAGATAAATCATTTTGTAAATAGGCCCCGACGTCAAAAACGGAAATTGGACAAATTCAGGTTTAAAGATTGAAAATGAATATATCTAGCATAAGATTATTTTTGAAAAATATATTTCTGAGTTTATATGCTTCACTTGGCATCCTACTATGTAATTTAAGTCTATCCTAGTATCCCAGGACTATATATTAACCTGTAACATTTTTCTTGTTCGGAAACCATAAGCTGTTTTGTTCTTTTTGTTGCTTTCTCGCTGTCTGGGTTTCAGGAAAAGCCTTATAATCTGCTTGTCTGCATTAGATTAAGCACCATTTGACTTAAGAGTCCATGCACATTTGCTTATTTATTTTAGGGGTTTGTCGTTCATCATTACAATATTAATATGAGGTTAACATTTGTCTTTACCGCATAGCCAAATTTATTGAAACTTCTACCATTTACCTGATAGGGACGCTACTGTTTTCAGTTCTATGTAATCGTGACCAAATGGGTATAGGCAGGAAATGTCCATCGGAAAACTTTAATAGTTCGTTCTGTCACTAAAACAGTTTGCGGGAAAAAGCTCCAGAAATGTTTATTATATCGCATAACAAGTGCACTCATTGTGCGAGTAAGTGAGGGGGGGTGGGGGTGTAACGCAGGAACAAACAAGAGCATTTATGGACTCGCTAAATAAAATTTACAGGGTGCCGCATCGTTGAGTTAAAATTATAATCAAAACCTTTGAAGATCTAAAAATTTCCTACATATAAAAAAGATTTTACTATTAGAATTGTCAGGGACGGTTGTTACTTGCACACCATCGCGATGTCATTTCAGCACGTGCTATTTCCCAAAACTTGTGTTATTTTGCTGTGTAGTCGCTGTATTTTGCTTGTTTAACCCCAAAGAATGTTTCTCACGCCAAGATTCCTTTTTCTCACTCATAAATTAAATATTTAGCAAACTATGCGTCAATCCCAACTGAACTGAACTGGACTGAATAAAAAATGTCAGCCATTTTGTTGACGACGGAAGTTTTCATTGCTAGGACCAAGAACCAATCGGATCACGTCGTTTCAAATTTTGTACCGGAAACTACAATGTAAGCCAATGGCAGTGAACAATACGAAAAAGAGTGACCTCATTTAGTTAAAAATAGCTTAGAAACTATTTTTACCATAGGCCTTTTACTTGTATAGTGAGCTAGGGGAGAGAATTCCGGTTCAAACGGTATACAACATGTCGGCTTTCGCGAGATCGAAATATGCGTAACCAAGGCTCAAAAAAGAGCAATCAGTACGAGGTTTGGAGACAAAATCGGTGAGGGTAGGTGTTAAAAATTATTTTATTAAGCATCAAAACACACATTTTTAAATAAAAACACCTCGGAATCTGTTTTATTATATATCAAAGTGCGCAAATCTGGTGTTAGCTCAAAATAGACCACGGCACCCAAAAATCAATATTTTACCAGAGCCGCGTCCCACCTTAATGAACTTTTAACATGCACACTTGTTTTGAAAATTTAGGACACGCTTTTAACTCGATCGATCAAGATAACTGATTTGTTACAAAGATGTTTGCATCCGCAAGTATAAACTCTATAGGAATAGAACTGCTGAGAAAACCGTTAAGCACTTATAGTGAAAGATCCACACTGTTGACCCTTGATACCATATGCCAGCAACCAGATTACCACTAATAAACCAATGCTGCTGTTGCCTTCAGATGGTAGTGCATGTGAGATTTTTTCATAGTACACTCAATGCGCTGTGGAAATTCATCATTGACAAGCAGCTGCAAACTTATTTTCAAGATTGGAAATGAGCTAGTGAGCTTCTTTTATCAGTCATGATATTTACCTTATAAACCAGCTAAAGTCACTAGAAGTACCTTGCGATTCTGACCAAGACGTAGAACACGAAGAGCTGAAGGAACCACCAGCCGCTTCTGCTTGTCGTAGGGAGGAGGGACACCCTCAAATGCCTTGAGTCTCTCTAGTGCCTCCTTACCACGGGCAGTTTTGTGTGGAAGCATACCTTCATTGAAAAATACAATCAAGTTCAACGGATTCAAATGATTTCTTGCTTTTATTGCCAAGTGTAGTTTGATTTAACACAAGCAAACCCAGAGAACAATGGGGGTGAAGGAGTGGATAGAGGCAAGCCAAGTAACTTTTAATTGCAGTTAAATAGCTGACATTGGAACGCATGACAAAATTTAAGGGTACTTTTAACGAACTGTACAGCTATACTGTAGAAAATCTATCACAGATTTGCAGTGCTTCAGACTCATAATTTATTTCACAAAGAACTTCAATGTAGGTAAGGTTAAGTCATCATGAACACTGCTGTAAAGCACAGTAAGCAATTAATCTACCTCAAAAACAAAGTTCACCTCTGACAACATGCATGAACATTTTGCTTGGAGCTCGGAAGTGAAAGGGACCACGAGCTGGCTTCACGTTGCATCGTTTTCTCAGATAGTTGAGAAACTTTACTGTTGATTTGACAAAAAATATATATAAATATTTACTGAATAATGTTCATGTGTTAAATTTTTGTGAACAGCAACATTAAGAAAATATGCTTCTCTCAGAAATGTAAGTTCCTTCACGTCTATTTCAGACAATGTAGGTAAGATAGTTAACATCATTGGAAGCACACTAATAGCTTGATATAAAATGGAAAGAATATATAATCACTTTCCACATAATATTCATTTTTAACCATCAAATGTCGGACGAGGTAGTTGGTGTAACAGTGATAGACAGAATGCACGGAGGGGATCTTCAGCCATTTAGCTTGACGTATAAAATACAATAACTCACGTTTGTTTCTGTAAAAGTTGCCAGAGATGTTTATCCCTTCACATCTCACTACAACCACTCTCTGACCTGCAAATGCGAAACGATTTTTAAAACATACGAAGTACACAAGTCAATTATTAATCTTTATCAGGATAAAGATGCTTTATTCATATTGTGAATTTTGCGAACAGGCGATCTACGACCGAAGGCAATAAAGTTCAAACCTTGCAAAAGCGTTTTCGCGACGATGGCTGCTAGTCGCCCCAGAAGATGCCCACGAGCATCTAGGATAAGAGGCTGAAATTAAAAGAGCAGCATTTTACAATTTTTGAAGTCAGTGGTGTACTTAAGGAAGCGAATAAACAGGTCTAGAAGGCGATAAGTTGTTTCCATTGGGCACCACGCGTCGAGTTGAACTAACCGATGGAATACAAATTAATGCTATATTTTTATATAAAACAAGCAAATTATATAAACATTATTATCAAGCATACATATTTGACAAAATGGCTTTAAAAAGTACAAAGTTTCATCAATGTTATTACATGAAGGCAAAAACAATCTAACAACGATTGGCAACACTCACTTTGGTCTGAAACCCCATGTTGGAAAGAAAATGAAAGGGTCCTACACACTTCCTCCAGGGTGGCCGAAAGGATGTGACGTTATCCCTTTTAGGGGAGATAACTTGGCAAGAAGTATAGTGTGATTTCCTTCGTAATTAAATTGTGTCGATATATTTACAAGTTAGGTTTGTACATTTTTTTTTGGGGGGGGGGAGTGGGTGGGTATATTTTTACATTGTAGAAATAATAGTCTGGTCTTCCTGAGTAGATTTTAGAAGCTTAAGAATCTACTGTTAAATATGCGAGTATATCGTAGCCCAACTAAATCGTTAACACTACGTTACACAACTAGCAGTTGCATCTGCAATCATCAGAATAAGGAAAAAAAAAAAAAAAACGGCCGACAGGTTAATAGACTAGCTCTTTAACTCCTTAACATTTTCTTAAATGCTCGTAAAACTAATGGACAGCTGAAAAAAAAGCAAACTTTTCATGAACGAAAATTCGATTTTATTTTGTTAGTGGGACCATAATTATTTTAGTCGAGCGAATGCAGTGAATAGAATTCCTCATAATGTTATGACAATGATGAATGCTACTAACCATATTATAGCCAATGTTCACCGTGTTTTAATTTACTGTTCGCTCTTGCTTTGTTGTGTAATCAGCATTCAGACACCAAGGCAAGAAATGACAAATGCACTAATCAGACGTCTTTATTATTTAGTCATTATCTTTGTACATTTATGTGTTGTGCCTCTCTTAAAGATGCACAGGCACAGTTATACAATGTGAAGGTAAAGAAGCAACATAAACATGCATTTTTTCCCTTTCATCTGAAAACAGAAATATACTATGACATTTCAATTGTTTCCTTTCTTGCCCTTAGTGCCTTTGACTTGAAGCTTAATTCATATTACAAATTGTTAGTGTAGGATTTTCAATATCAAGAAATTTATTAACCAAAAGGGAAAGAAAATTTCTCTTTTCTGGCCAGGCAGATTTCCAGCTGCTGACAGTTGATATCAAAAGTGTGGTACAAAATATGTGTGGTTAACCATTTTGAACTTGCAACACAAGTGTTTTATATCTCATCATTGTTAAGATTCTGTGAAACAATTGCACAGATAAGCAATTCCAAAATGCCACATCAACTAAGTCATAAACATACTAGACATTTTTTCACTTTAATACTACTGAATACACAAAATATAACGCTAGGGGAAAAAATTATATTCTATTCAAGCAAAATACTGGTATTCATCAGCTAGTACAGTATTCATAAATTATTCAAGGAAGTAATAGCAGCATGTCTATTCAATAAATGAGATAAATTTAAAATTAACAAATCCTGATATGCATTTTCTTAGGCAGGTGGCCCACAAGTTGATGTGACATACTCCTTACGAAATGATAACAAAATTATACAAGACAGTTTAAGCAGCTGGAATAGAATATTAACCCCGTTTATCAATAGATACATAATTCACCAACATTGAGCATTCAAACTTCCCTCTCTGTGTACCAATATACAATCTGCATGCTGTTCAAGATATGGAGACTTAATGACTTGCAAACAAATTTTTATTTTAACCTTTTAAATTATCTTGAAATGTATTTGTTGAAAATAGGTGCCATCTAGCAAGTTACCGAATACAATGGATTCTTTAGCAATATCTTCCAAGCCAACAGAGAAGTACAGACATGGAGCAAATTATACAATAAATTATTCCAATTATCTGCAGCTGATAAAGTTGAGAGATTTTCACATGGCCATGAACCTAGAGATTCTATTTTATTTGCCCAAGTAGTCAAATTTAAAAAGACACTAGTCACTGAGTTTTAACAAATGCACATTTGCTTTTATCTAAGATTAGCCTGAAACAGATTCCTTCTGTGTTGAACCATCATCTTGGTTTTTCACTTTATAGTCATTAAGAGCAGCCTTGATGGCATCTTCCGCAAGCACTGCAACCACAAAAAGAACTCCACTGTCAAAACCCAGCACTGAAGCAAGTACAAAAGATAGAAAAGAATGTTTTCTCATGGTCCAAAATGTTTATGAGTATGCGTTGCTAAACCAAAAAAAAATCATCCATTAAAGGAAAAAGAAAAATATAACAAACTTGTGAACAAATAAACTTGATAATAGCGGCAAGAATAATGCATAGTTAACATTTAAGGGTCTAAATGAAAAGCATGAAGAATAAACTGAACACAACAATTTTAGAAAAAATGAGTTTAACAGCTAGATTTGAAAGTCTATCTATTCAAACTCTGTCGCTTTCTATTAGTATCTGTACCTAACCCTAATTGTAATTATAGGTACAGGTTGTAGACCTTGGATTTCAAAATTATGTTCATATAGGTTTCTGAACAGCATGCAAAAGTGTGACAACTGCTTGGATGGTAGAAGTGGCAGGGGGGATTGGGAGGAAAAAAACTAAACCGGAATTTGAGTAAATAAACTAAGAAATGCTTCATTTTTCTGTATAAAACCAGACATTTGTGCTACATTTAACATTAAGGTCATTCTTAAATGGGCAAAGTGTCAAGGCATAAAACCTCGGAAGTGTCTCAAAGTCCCATTGTATTAAAATGTACTGGCAATGTATTGGAAAACTAGTTTCCACATAGCAAGTTGACAAATATTCCAAAGACTTTAACATTTGCAGTAAAAACAGTTTCCTGTGATTTTCACACCTTGCCAAACCTGGTTAAGCATAAAACGGAAGCATTATTTGAAAACTCAGGAACAGTCAAACTCCTTTCTCATTAAGACCTCTTTTGAGGTGTGTAGAAGTTTTCACAAAGAAATATAGCAAACAATTCTTTTTCATTTCATTCACCCATTGACAGGTCTTCTTTTTCTTCACATCCGTTAACTAGTACCGGAGGTACCGTTCATGTGGAAAACACAGTGGTACACAGGTTGGGTGAACTGATGCTAGCAGGGCTGGTCATGCGCCCATGAGAGAAAGTCTCCCAAAGGACAGCCATTCCACTCCTTCAATGTAACCCTGGAGAATAATCTTCAGCAGCGTATCATGTCGTATGACATGACTGAACCACACTAGCTTAAGTTATGATACAAATCCTTCCCATGCTATAGGTACTTTTGATGAGGACCCGACTTTTGAAGACTTGTTCAACAGTGCTTCTACCAGCCTGGAATTTGATCTGTTCTTATGCGAGCAGCTCCTGTGCAATCAGAGTTAAGCTATTCTGGACCACTTTCAGAATAACTTTATTTGGGTGACTAACCAGGCTTATAATTCGATATAAGAAAAGCCTCCTGTTACCCTTCTTAGGCAGGGGTATGACCAGCGATTGCATCCACTCTTGTGGCCACTGATTGCGTATATTTTCCAAAACAGTGTGGTAAGCGCCTTCGCTATCTCTTACGCCACCTTTGATCACTGGGACATTGTCTATCCACAGAGATTTACCTCCTTTCAGGCTCTGAATCGCCAGCTTGATCTCTTCCCTTAGGACTTGCATGTCATCTGGGTTTTCATTTGTTTCCTGGAGGATATTGGGGTCCATCAACATTTATTGGTCTGACTGCTTTGTCATCTGAAAGCTGGTGACCCTTTCTGTCTTTGATTGCAGAGACAATTACTGCTGGCCCTCAATGGTGAGGGTTTTGAGTAGGTGGAAGCCCTTGTGGTTGTTGCCACTAGGCCATGTCCTCATCCCTTGACAGGTACCATATGACAAATGCTTATGCTGGTCCACCAGTACTAGTCATCAGAAGGATGGTCAAATAGATGCAGCTATCAATAAGACTTGCAAGCTAAACCTCTTTTGGACTGTTGTGAGCAAGTCCTGCAAAAACGAGTCCACTCATTTTCATTTGCAAGCCAGCTCTTTCTGTCTTTACAGGTGTTGATGCCATGCATAGCTGGAATGCTTTGTAAGACTCTGCTGAAGTGAAACAGAAGCACTTACTTGAGCAATGTAGTTTCACAGGGGGTAAATTCAGTTCCTTAGCTATGTCTGTATTCTTAATCTTCAGTGCCTCTTCTGTCTGCAAATTTTAAAACAAAGAGTACAATACTCTCTAAAATAATGTACACACAGAAAAAGGTATGGGTGAGGGAGCTGGAGGAATTATGAGATTACTCCCTGCAAAAACTGGAGGAATTTTAAACAAGACACCTCTACAAGATGAAATCTTTAAAAATAATCAAAAAGCAAATTCCTTCTACAACATTTTCCATCAATCTAATAAACAGCAGATACTGATTGTACATTAAAATCTTGCACATAAATTGAATGACTAGCTTAAGCACCTTTTTAGGTAATAATCTTCAAACCAACCATTCTGATGACCTATTTTGAAAAACAATATTATTTTCCAGGCCTTTTGAAAGTTACACAATAAAAAACATTAACAAGCACCTACCGTCTTGCCTTTAACCCACTCTGTGGCAAGGGAACTTGAAGCAATGGCTGAACCACATCCAAAGGTTTTGAACTTAGCCTCGACAATTTTTCCATTTTCATCTACCTTGATCTGAAATGGTGTAGATTTCACCATATAAAAAGCATATTAAGTAATCTTTATAAAACAACAATATGCATCATGGGTTCCACCATCATTAAAAGATATCCATGGGGATGAAAAGAAATAACACCAAAAAAACCCTCACACCACATTTAATAAGTACATGTCACTAAAATGTTACCTGCAGTTTCATAACATCACCACATGCTGGAGCTCCAACCAGTCCAGTACCAACTCGTTTATCATTTTTATCAAGTGATCCTACATTGCGAGGGTTTTCATAGTGATCAATTACCTGCAAGTAAAACAACACAGAAAAAGTATCCAAAATCAGAATTTTGCTTGTAAACAGGTGAAAAACTCCAAAAAGGGCTTCCATCCCTATCCCAAATGGTTTGGTCACTAGCTATTTCATATCTACCTTAATTATCGTGATAAGTGTATGTGGATTATAACAAACTTCAGATTCAAAAACATGAAAAGTTAACCTGAATACAAGGTGATCTTTGATGACCACTTATACCTCGTTAAGATGAATCTGGTATAATAAAATGGCTGTAGATTAACGGCGATTTTTTTCTTAGATTTTATGCAACATTTACTTTATTATCTTATCTGGGTTTGATCACTTGTAGTATGTTCAAATATTCTCGTTCCAAAATACGCCTATATTATTGACATTTCACATCGAAAAAAACAACTAAAAGTAAAGCTGTTAGCTGTGCATAATTAAATTACTTAACACAAAAGTCTACATATATGAGTTAACGTGCCTTTGCATTCAACTTTATGTACGCAAATGCCAAGAAAAACAATCTGAAAAGGGCAGAAATGAGAGCGAGAAACACGAAAGACGTAGTACGCAGTTTACACAGACTAAGAAACACGAGTAGCTGTGTTTCATAACGGCTGGATTACATTATATTATATTACACATCACTTATAATACTTTTCCTAGGTAAGCTGTGATAAACACGTTACATTTTTATGGTAGAGTGCTGACGGAACACGAAGCCCATTTTCAACGAGTGCGTTGAGTGCTTTTCCGAAACCCCTACCACCTAAAAACAGCGCCATCATGTTTAATGGCGACCTTCAACTTGGATCGACATCTTAACCATTATATAATCTCTCCGTGATCGTCGTCTATCCCAGACCCAATAAGAAGAAAAAACTATTCAATATTAATAATCACATATTTCTTACTAATATTATTTTGCTTGACGTAAGACCTGAAACATTTGTGCATATTTTCTAGATTTATTTCAATGTCAGTTATTGTACGGTGACGTACACTTTGAAAACGAAACTTGATTTCGCTCGTCTGGTAAAGGGAACTAACTCTATATACAGGTGACGGCGACGTACATAAATAAATACGTGCAGGTGGGAACGTTAATCTGTGTCATCGGAGAAGCTGGATTGATATGTAATGAAAGACTTTACGTGAGAGGTAATTTGATGTGGCATCTTAGAACTGTAGTCTCTTAAAGGTGAAAGTCTAAAAAGGTAATTTACAAACTGCAATGAATCTCTGATAGCATGCTATATACGTACCTCCTAATCAGCACGAGCACGAACTAATGTCCCTATATACACGTCCTTGGCACGAGTAAATCAAACTTATTAGTCACTATGTGACCGAGATACTGTTAAAATTGCTTTTTTCATAAACCATGTATTCCAATACACTGTTGCCAACTGGTTTAAGTGTGTGTGTTTGTACATATATTTTATCAGGAATTATATAATATTGGACTTCACTTAAGAATGTCAGTCATTAAGTTTGTTTTTGTTCAGAGATCGTTATCAGTGTAGCAATGTAAACAGTAGACTACATTTACAATTCATGGTCTACTCATAATTCACTCCATTTTTTTTTTCAAACTGTCTACAAACTATATATCCACTCAAACATTTGCTACAAACTAAAAACAAAATCTAGCATAGTGGGGATGTTACATACAAGAAAATTGTAAACTTTTTCCTTCAGCCACCTTACCTTCCCAGAAAATGAGGTCTCTGCTGAGTGTGAAAAGGGGGGGGGGGGTTCCATTGACAGGCATGTGTAGGTTCTCGGAATCAAGTGCACCAACCACCTGACTACAAAGATCCCCTTTTTGATATGGATAAGAAGCAGACTCACATTTTCACAGCATTCATCTGTTATGCCCGTAGTCAACAAAAATACAGACAACATGTAATTGATCCACTATTTATGGCTGCACAAGATAAACATTTCTTTGTTTTTATCTGCTCCATTGCAGATAATTTATAGGCACTATGTTCTTCAGAGCACATCTGTGTCGCTAGCAAGCATGCTGGCAAAACTGTATTCTCTCATGTCGTCTGGAAGAACTCAAGGCTTGTCGGGGGCTGTTCACTCAACCATCATGGTCAGCATCAAGTATGAGCAGCAGCAGACAGCTTATGAATTGGATCGATCGTGCACTGTAGCAGAGTTGAGAAACAAGCTGGCTCGTGATTTCATTATCCCGCTGTCCGAAGTGAAGGTCATTCTTGGTGGCAGAGTGCTAACAGATGACATGAGTATTGAGGTCAGATCTTGCTTAAAATTTGTACTGTTTGTAGATTAACTCAATCCTGATATAGGAAACACCAGTCTCAGTAGGATTAGAATCTGATCATTTGCCACTGACAGCTGGACTTCCAGTTATTCTGAAAACTTTATATGCAAGAACTGTTTACTACATTCAAAAGGGGAAAGATTCTTTCTATATATATTGAAATTTATTTCTTATATCATCATAATCAAGTTAATGTTTTATATATACACACCTATTACTTTGATACTGTTAGATAAGATCAATGGAACAAAACCTATGCTAGCTTACTCAACCACCATGGGACACTTCCTCATATTTCCTTGTTGATTCCAGAATTGCTAACTGTATGCTGTTTTGTATATGCGGTGTTCTTTGTGTAAAGCACTTTGAGTTCAGCTTAATGGTTGAGAAAGGTGCTGTAGAAATCATCATCATTATTATTATTATATATCATGTAAATCCTGCTGAATGTGAGCAAAAGTGAATGTGTGTCCGTGCGTGTGTGTGTGTTTTGAAGTCTTTAATATCAATGGGGGAAGTTTGATTTTTGGGAAGGAGATTGGATGTAAAAGTAATCAGCAAACTGGAACTCACTTTATTTCTTATGTTCATTTTGACATATCAGGATATAGGTGTTGGCATGGAGAGCATATTGTTTGCAATCAGACACAGGGGTTCAGGGAGGTCTGAAGATCAAGTGGAGGAACCAGCAGCACCCAGGGAAGTAGTAGAGGAGAGGCAAACTCTCCATCGTGTGCCAGCTTTACCTGCAGGTTTTGTACATAATATTATATTTTGTGTGTATTTGGGGGTGAAGGAAGGGTTGCTGGGTGGGCAGTCATGCAATAAATGTTGATAATTCTTGTTGTTGACAGTTCAGTAAGATTGCAAACTGGAGAAGAATGATGTTGTCTTATATTATTCTAAGTGTGGGGGGTGTGTGATTGGTATTTGTTGAGTAAGTGGTGCCATTATTAAGACATGTTTCTTGTGCAATGTTGCTTGGCAAATAAATGAATTCTGCTTCTATCTCATGGCACTTCTTCTTGTATTATTACAGTAGCAGAAAATGCCCTACTGAAAGATCAGTACTTTGTGTATTGCAAGTTGTGTCGAGAAGTGAAACCAGGCCGACTACGTGTAAAATGTAGCATTTGTGGGGATGGTGCTATCCTTGTACAAGAGGTAAATTTCTGAGTAACAGGTTTTTGGAAAACATAGTTTATCTGAGGAGATAGAAATGTCAATAAGACTCTTCAGCTATTTTATGCATGGTGTCACTATTGACTGTCATTCAAACTGTCTTTCATGGGACTGCTTTTCTTATCATGAAGTTGAAGCTATGCCTTAATAAGATGAATTTAACCAAGTTTCCATAGTAAAGTGTTAGTCATCACAGAAAACTGCGATACCGGTTTATAGAATATTTGGATATTTATAACATTCTATGGCTATCTTCATAGAATCTTCATTTAACTGTTTGTGTGTCTGTGTATGTGTATATATATATGCAAGTGAATACTAGAAGATAAGCATGTACTGAACAGTTGAGAAATCGGGGAAGAACTGAATTTAAAATTATGAGAGAGGTGGTAAGAGAAAGATTAAAGAAAGTATATTTTAGCATGCACATTGCTATGGAATTAAAGATTTAGCTAAATGTGGCTTTCTGAATGTTTTGCAGGATCCAAGAAGGTGGGAGGATGTGTTGATGGCAGGTCAACTTTCAGCTACCTGCCAATCTCTGCAGTGTCACGACTGTGTGCCAGTCAGTCTTCTTTTCTCAAATTTCTATCCTGCAGTCTTGATGCTCACCCCACTTTTTTTTTGCTTCAGTCTTCATCAATGCTCTTTGATCATGTCTTCAATTTCCTTCAGTTCTCTGACATGCTTGTTTACAATGTTGAGATCACCACTAGCTTAAAGCATCCTAAGAATTAGCATTGTCAATTAACCAGTCCAAGCGCTAGTGGGATGCAGGCCCTTGGGCTAATAGAATTGTGGGGGCTTTTCAAACTAGCATAACATCACATAGTAATAAATAACACAGTTTTGGAATTCTGTGAATCGTGGAACGGCTTCTGAATAATAATATTAAAAAATTGGACAACAGAAAATATATATAATTCTATGAACTCCATGAATTCATCATGATAAACATGTTATGTACAGGTATAGTCCTTAGCACCAGTGGGAAATTTCATGGTGAAATTTTTGTATCCACTCACCATAAACTCTGTATTACTCACTTTTGTTTTGCAAACATCTTGGGAAGTAGAGACCCTAAGAAACCATATGTGAGAGTATGGACAGACAGCTTTTTTCCCACTAAAATTTAATTCACAGGCTCACAAATATTCCTTCAATCTGGCTGCTTTCCACTTTCCACAAGAAGTATTTTCTTTGTCACCACTCGTCTTCATCTTACAATGTTCATTCTGCCTTGAAGTTGTATACACAAGGAACATAGATGCATCGCCTTATTCTTGCAAGGGATATAACAACCCCACCCAAACCACCTAATTTTCAGAAAACCGCATAAATAAAAAAAATTTATTTAAGAAGATCTAGGAGTGACACAATAAAAATTTGAACATAAGTGTAGCTATGAGGTCTCACTTTTAATTTCCATTCTACAGGTATTTTATTTCAAGTGTGCTGAGCAACACTTTGGTAATCCTGATCACACAGCAGTGGTGCTGCGGCATATCCGACCCAATCGCCGCTGCATACCTTGCATCACATGTGCTGACGTGCTGTAAGAAATTAAGCAGCTCAGACAATTATGTTAGTCCATTAGAGTAAATTTTCCCCTTTTGCATGGCTTTTAATTCTTCTTGTAGCACCCCAACACTATACAATGTTTATTCATAATATTTATCTCTTTTTTTCACTTTTGTTTCACTAATAATACCTGCCTTTATTGTCTGGGTGTGCAAAAGACTTTTGAACAAGATATAAGGGCCCAGTAATGCAGTTGGAGTTTTATTAAACATCTGTTTTGTTTTTATATAAATTGGAAGGTAGAGTGGATCTGGTATATAACAATATTTTAATTTTGTGTATCCCTGTCCTTCATCTCAATGTAAATGAGAGACAGGCAGAGGAAAAAGAGTTGTGTAGACACGTGAACAAAAAGGACAGACAGCCATGCACACAACCAGGGTTGCAATAAACAGATTAACAAAGACACACAGATGCATACTGATAATTATGTACAGCCTGATGGCAGACAAACCTACAGAAATACAAGCACACAGAGACAGAGGAGCTTATAAAAAAATGATTTATTATTCCCCAGCATGTAATACGTGTGTGTATGTGTGTGCGTGTGTGTGTGTGTGTGTATTAGGAGTTGTGTGGTGGTTTTTCCATGTGCAGCAGCCCATGTCATGTGTCTTCAGTGCTTCAAGACGTACTGCTCTATACGCCTAAGAGAGCGACAATTTGTACATAATGTACAGTTCGGGTACACTCTCCCCTGTCCTGGTAATCACTGCAATACACATTGGACTTTTGAAAAATAAATTCTTTATCTGCGTTATATTATTATCTGCTTGGACTCAAGAATTGAAATATCAGGATACATCAGAACATCTTGGATGCTTTAGTACTGAGCTTGATAGTTTTCCATGCTGTTAAAGCCTTGCCAGTTGGTTATTAGGAAACCTAACATCAAAAAATAATCTCCTTACTCATTCTTGAAAATTAGATCCCCCCTACCAACCCTCAACTCAAATGGATGCATAGTACTCGTTGAAATGGGTTCTATAGTGCATTTGTAATAACAATAGAATTGCTATAAACCTGCTTTAAAAGTTTGAAACAATGACCATATTTGATGAACAGTATATGAGTATTTAATCCATTTTTTAAAGCATTGTATTCTTTGTGGACCTTACAGCAGTATCTGATTAGGCTTGTTTGAACAAAATATTAAGTGAGACTGCTGAGTTTACTTTTCATGAAAGATTTAACTTACAATGTTTACTTAAATTGATTAAACATGTTATACACCAGTGAGAGTTTACCCCTCTTATTGTTAAGATAAACATTTAAAAAAAAATCATTAAAACCGATCTGTTTGACCCCGGCAATCATTGTGCAATGTTAAATTTGCAGAACGCTGTCCAGATTCTTTCATTCAAGAGCAGCATCACTTCTGTGTGCTGGAGCCTGCAGAGTATGAAAGGTACAAGGACTTTGGTGTTGAGGAGTGTGTGAGGGCAGATGGTGGCATATACTGCCCTCAGCCTTCCTGTGGTCAGGTATTCCTTATGGAGACTGAAGGAACCAGAGCTGTGTGCCCTTACTGCAAGGTGAAAACATTGGCTAAACACTGTCAGTCACCTTTGCAGTGAACTAGTTTTTAAAACAGCTTGAGGTTTTACTTTTGCAGTATTTAAAATTTTTATTCTTGTTTATATGATAATTTAAACCTCCTCTGAAAATTTTTAACCATTATTAAACCATTACAAAGTTTTTGTCTTGCTTCAAGTTAGTTTGCTCGAGGAATTTTTTTTTTTTTATTACCGACTTTCATTTTTCAGTTTGTGTTCTGTCGACATTGTGAAGAACAGGCGCATGAAGGTGATTGTGCCAATAACTTGTCTGCATCACAGTCTTTTCAGGTATAAATATTATTACATATATTTCCATACTTTTTAGAGAGTGTGTGTCCATGTGTGCATGCATGCATACTTGTATTTTTGTAGATGCTGAAAGTATGCATATGTGATGTTTGTGACAGTTGCCATATTTTGTGTTTCGATAGTTCAGTGACCCTCAACGAGCCGAGAGAGCTAGATGGGAGCGACAGTCAGCCCACACGATAGAAACCACAACTAAAAGGTGCCCTGGTTGTGATGTTCCTACGGAGAGGAATGGTGAGGGTCTTTTTCAGTTGTTAAGAGCCACTCCTCTCTTGTACAATTGTTTTTAAAACATGACTGATTTACCTGTGAATATACTTTTATGTTTCCAAGTGCAGTATGGTGAACTAGGAAATACATTTCCTATGCCATATGGAAGAGAAGCAAAAGGATGGTAATGCAAAGATTAATGTTTCAGTGAAATAAGAAAGATGTGCTGCAAAAATATGCTTAAAACCATATCACAATGCTCAGGAAAAAAAGTACGTGAATGTTGCAATGCTATGTGACCAATGCAAACAGTATATTTTAAATGTTTTCACTAACAGTATGTTCTATGCATACTAAATCGCTCAAGTGCTCATTCCATTTTTGCCATCTATAATCTACAAGTCTCTCCTTGAAAGCTTTCAAAAATTCTTGCACTCTTTCTATACCATGGTGTAAAGAGGTAAAGATCATTTGAATATGCACAGGTGTGGTAGGAATGTGTGTGGGCTGTTTTTGTGAGGGTGTCAATACATGTATTATTTTACTCGTATGAACATTTTATGCTATGCATTTTTCATTTTTTTATGTTGTTTTTTTTAAATACCTGGCAGAAAAATATGTACAAGACTTTCTCTCAAGAGAAATAAAAAGTACACAAAAGAAAACTGTTTGTTCAGACAGGGTTAGGAAAGGCTTGTTAATATATATTTTTTTTAGGGTAAGTGGATATCTGGGGAGCCTTATGTGCATAAATTCTGTAATCCAAGGAATCATTTTTAACATTTTTCACATAAAAAGGTGGTTTCAAGGAGTGATTTACCTTATGTCCTTCCACTGAATACAATTGTATTTGTGCATATCCTTTACCATGATGAAAATCTTTCCTTTGACAGGTGGCTGCATGCACTTGTTGTGCTCACGATGTGGTGCAGAATGGTGCTGGCTATGTGTCAAAAAGTGGGACCGTCAGTGCCAAGGAGCACACTGGTTTGATTGAGGCATGTGAAAGCTTTGTCCATAACAAAGACTTGAACAAAATGTCTCATTGCCCACTAAGACTCTTTGTGATGGAATTATCAAGCTTTACAAGAGAGGGAAGGGAAAGTTATTTTTCTATTTGTGTCCGGTGAATATAAGTAGATGATGTGGGTCTGACCTGAAGGGGGTAATGATTTAGTTGGTGCTTACGAAGAATGACACTAAGTAAATGTTAACCAAGTTAGACATGAGATTATACCTTCTAAAGTATAAGAAATTTGATCTACCTGTCTATTGTGCAGAGAGGTATATAGCGTGTGTGTGTGTGTGAGAGAGAGAAACTGAATGATAAGTATTTTTTAAAAAAGTGTATTAAACATTGTTTTATATAGAAATTTAGTGACACTGCAAGCTTATCTTAGGCCAGTACATTTCATGGGATCCCGAAGCACAAATCTAGGATCTAAGCATTTAGTGATCTTTTTTTCCCACACTGTGATTTTGTTTCAGTTAGAATTCTATGCTGGATACATCACATATTCTAACTTAAAGTTGTCACCTGTTCAGATTCCTGTAAGTCTCATTTCTGTTGTGTCCTTTTATATTTATCTGTTTTGGTTTTATAGATTTGTTGTTAACGCATTGTAAAGTTTGTCAGGAAACAAGAATGAATGTCTGTATCACCCAGTGTCGTCTCACAAGATCACTTATTGCTTCTGATTAGAAAGTAGTTGTATCCTTTTTCTGTACCTCAGTTTCCAGAAAGTCCTTTTTGTACCCAGTGGTTTCCACTCACTGGAAGTATATTTCAAAACTGGGGGCTGTCAGAGCTTTAGTGATACTCCATAACACAAAACATTTTTGTGTGCATGTAGAAAAGCAGAAGAAAATCCCTTAAAAACAACTAGCTTTTCAAAAATGTGGTCTTATACATGTGTTCATACTAAAAACTGCACATTAATTTCATAAGTTTTTTCAAATTTAAATTTAATTTTTACAATAGTTTTTTAAAAATAATTTTTAAGTAATTTTTTACGAAGAATATTCGGAACCCTGGAAAAAATATATTAGAGCAATCTGCAGTGTGAACATATTTCAACCAAGTGCTTTCTCCAGACTTTACAGGTTGTGTTTTATAGATTTACAACAGGGTGAATGTTGAACATGAATTATGTATAATCCCAGTATTTGAAACATAAAGCAGAATTTCACAGGTTTAATTCAGATAACAACTTTGTGTAAAATATTTACTGTCAAATTTCCTGAGTATGGCTCCCTTGTTATCTTGAAAAACTGGTGCAAAAATGTTTTCAATGATCTTATCCACTTCTGCTGTCTTTGGTGCAAATGCAGATGATCAGCTATATGTTGTTTAAAAAAATGTGTGATGGGCATTCAAAATTTTATATTTTCATCAGCTGCGCTTTACAAACACAGATGCATGGATGCACACTTTTTTAAGGCATGCATCTCTCTTTCTGTGCTTTATCTGTTTTCAGTCCTTGGGTGGACATCATGAGTTACAGAAAATTGGGTGTAGATGTGTCAGCTGGGCCTATCCTAGGCTTGTTCCAGCACGTCATCCATTTGGCAGCCTGGGTAGGCATTAAATGCATCTTAATGTTGTACATGCACATAAAACAGGCAGAAGGGGGGAAGCTGGAGTACTGGAGAAACTGCAGATGGTAAACCCTGTAAATAAATGTTACATGCAGAGAGAGGTTTGTCAGAGCTGAAATACAAACCTGCAGCACTCATTTCTCATGGTCATGGTGACAAGAACTTTAGTCACTCCACCACCAACCATAGGCTGTACACTGTATAGACTGCTAATAAATTAATCAGAATGATCAAATCTGTGTTTGATTGCTTCACTAGCTGCATGAGAATGAAGAGTGGGCACTGTTAAATTATGCTTGATGGTTTGGAAGAAGAAAGCAACTCATTTAAGAATTTAGGTAGTTAACTGTCATATTAACCCATGACTAGCTTCCTGAGAGGTGCGTGCATTGGTGAGGTGGTGGTGCTGATTTTAAAAAAATCCAAAATACAACATAGACCTACACAACTTTAAAAGACATGAACAAATTTGCATGCATACAGACATAACAAGAGCACTCAGATACAAGGTTTAATGTAAAAACTGTGGAATGTCTAGAATACATATTTAATAAAAACAAGTAGAAATGGATCTGTTGCTGCGAGTAAAAATCCTACTTTTGGGAAATTTCTGAAGAAATTACATTGACTAGATACAATCATTATATACTTTGAGGTGCAGTGATATGTGTAACTAATGCATCCTTGATGCATATTATATTAACATTTTTTTATTTGTCTTTATCATCAGTACTGATGTTTATCCTTCCGTCGTATATGTGTTTGTTCCTCTGTCCTTATAGGTTGCCCATGTCTCATTCTTGTTCTTAAGTACTAAGAACATGCTCCTTAGGAGTGTCATTATGTGCTATACAACATTTGGCAATTATTATATCATTTGTTAATGTTTTATCTTATGTCCTGTCCCAGTCAGACACATTTGATATTGAATTTATATATATATGAGAATTACAAATATATATCAAAAAGCTTTCCAACCCCAGGTACGCCCATCACAAAAAATAAAATACCCTATGAAAAACAAATTTTGAATATCTATTGGAGTACTAACTGACAATTTTGTCTCATTCAAAATACTTAGACCATATAATGTTTACATTATGTTTAAATCCAAAATTTATAAAAGGACGAATGCTGAGTAATTTCAAATGCATATTTTTGCATAACCTTATTCTCAATTTTCTTGCAACTAATAAAGTTAAAATTAACAAAAATACCAATTTATTACAGCCAAAAACAAAAAAAACCACCAAAAAACAAAAGTACTTTGTGTTGATTTTTTCTCTCTAATTCTCATACACAAACACACAAATTTGTGAGGCAGATATCATTCTTGCTTTAACTTCTAATCTTATGAACAGTTGAGTTTCTGTTATTGAAGTCAGATCAAGACATCAAGAGACATCTTTTTCTGCAGATGTTTAAAATTTCTTATATTTAATGTTGCACTTTCTCTTCATGAGCACTAATTATGTAGTTCATTGTCGATAAAATATTTTCAATGTCTTGCTCCTCACCAAAAGAAAAATCTGGAACAATATAATGGAAAACTCTGAGAACATTTTTCTTCATTGTCTTGAAGCGCTGTTCAAGCAAAGTATACGTCTCACTGACTGGCATGTTTCTGGTTTCTTCCTTTTCTGACGAACCCACTTTCATATGTGTATTTCTCTTGAGAATCACTTCAATTTCTTTACTGACTGTTCCTGTACTTTGACTCATTTCCTCCAATATTTTTTCATTTTCACTTGTCTTTGGACTGGTGCCTACTTCTAAAGCCTTATTGAGTTCACTCACATATGGCTCAGTAGATGTGGAGAATGACTGACAAGGCAAAGCAGACACAGAAGTGGAACTTTTCGTCCTGTCCTTTGTATCTACAGGAGTTGAGCAACCTGCTGCTGGTGGAGGTGACGTCTGTGGGTTACCTGAATATCTCTTTTCATTTTCAGTCACCTTGTTGATACATTTCCTACCATTGTTCCTTCTTCGTGATGACTTGTGTTCACCTTTTTTGCCCTTTTTGCTCCTGTAGAGAGAACAAATGGATTTAAAAACAAAAATAGACAAGAAATAGTCATTTCTTTATAAATAAAGCAAGAGTGGGGAAATGTTTGTGTATGTGTGAGTGGAAGTGCTTGGAACCAACACAAATTCATATCACTTGTCTAATCCTTACCAAATTTGGCAGAAATATTACTGTCGTCTATAATTCAGTCATGGACTATGGTTGGTATATGCTGCCCTGTAGCATTTTTTTTCTCTTTTCTGTTACAGATACCTCCAACTGAATAAAAAGAAAATTACAACAGAAAAGTTTTTCACATACCCCTACTAGCTAAATTTTAATGTCGTAATTTGAAAAAGCATCCTATGTGAGAGTGAAAAGACAGACAAAGAGGGGAAAGGGAGCACAACCATAATTCTCTCTCTCTTCTCTTGAATTGCTAAGCTCCTGCAGCCAAACATGACTTGTCAACCTGTTAAGGAAGGAACACCAAATATACAAGGGTTTCATATTTTGCTATGATGATGCTTGAATCAAATTAATTAAAGAAGAGTGTTTGGCAAAAATCAACTCGGATGAAGCCAGGTGTTCTGCCCCACCTATTTTTCAAAAATTGTAGGACTAAGGAATCTGAACACATTTTGTTGAGCGAAAGTCTGTGTCTATATAACTTCAAGCAGGTGCAGCAGGCCAATTGCCAGAGGATGATTTACTAGAATAATTACAACAGAGGCTTATACCAGTTCTGACAGTTCACCCTCCTCATGGAAGCTACAGCTGCTTATGGTGAATGTTTACAAAAAACTGAAATAAAAACATTTTCCTTACCCAGTGGTAGAGTGAAGGTTCGGAAATGACTTAAGTGCTTCTGCAATTAGCTTTTGCAGATCTGGCTCCTGTAGACATTTAAAAATTTGGAAATGTGATGTTTTGGAGGCAAGAGTCAATCAAAAGGAAAAGACATCTAGCTGACTACAATCTAATGAAATAATTCTAGCTACTTTTTACCTGCTGACATTAGAACTACTTTCCAATTACGACCTTTTACAGTCATTTGTTTACGTAACTCCAAAAACAGCATAACATTGGGGGAAAAAATCCTAGTAATGTTACAGTAAAAATATAGTCAGATGTGAGACAAACACAAAAAAGGAGCTCAGCTGCAGAAAATTATGGTATTTAAATAATAGGATATCTTGCATTTAAAAAGCATCTCCTTCAATTAATCTAATGATGTTAGCAATGGCGAGGAAGAATAATCTGAAAAGATTGATGTGGATGGTTTCTATATTCTCTCACCTCATTTATTTGCTGCTGATTTTGTCGATCCAACATTTCTGCTTCTTCATTGTGCATCTTCACACCTCCCTTTCCACCAGCTTGAGTCTGCAGAGAAAAATCACTACCAAAATTCCCGAAACTTCTTTGTTAATCCCCCTTAGGCTGAGCTACAGACCAGATTTTTCCAGTTAAATAAAAGTTTGTAGCACCCTAGTAGTGTACAATGTATAATGTCTTTGCCTATTTATTCTAGAATATTCTGCAGGGCAGTAATGTAACAAAGTAGCATGTCTTTGATTGCGACAAAGTAGAATAGAATGTCTTTGTTCCTTGCATCTGGACTCTAGAAGGTTCTGCAATGCTCAACACTGTTAAATGTCTTTTTTGCTACAAAGTAGAATGTTATTGTTGGGAGGGAGGTCTAGAATGTTCGAGGGTAGGGAGAATAAATAGTAGGACTGACAGTGGGAAGGGAGCTTTTGTGAATTTGAGAGACAGCAGTTAGGCCAGACGCTGAGCAAAACTGAATAAAACACTTCAGTGCGGAATTCAATCTTTGTTATTTCTGGTATGACAGCCCATTCTACCTAGCCGCTTGACGTGTTGGTTACAAGTTGACTAAAAAAGAAGTCCCCCCCAAAAAATCATTCAATTTTGATAATAATATAAAAAGCCTAGAAAAAAACACTAATTGCTTAGAGATTTTACATTAAAGAGCAGATCAACAGTCCTGTAAAACTGTGTTTGAAATGAAGAACATGGTCTAAACGCAACAAAGTCTAGCACATAAGCAGATATGCACAGCTCTTTTAACAACCGCAAATAAAATTGGTGAGGCACCAAATGCTATTAACAGAAATAAGTGAACAAAATACCAAAATTTCCTTCCTTTGAATCAGAAGAATATTATCCCTATCATCTTTCACCCTCACCATGACATAGCTGACATGGAGTTAAGCACCAAGATCCAAAGTATATCATCTTATACCAAATGAAATAACAAAGCACCTACATCTTGTTGCATTTATAGCAGATGTTGGCCTCTGTACTAATGCTTCAGGTTCCTGTGGGATGTTGTGGACAGGTACACACAGGCAAGATCCATGAAAGTCTGAACTTATAATATATATCCATTAAAATGTGAATACCTTTGATTTTTAGATAGGCTAAGCAAAAGGACTTTTGTCTCTTCCCAAAAAAGTTAGAATACCCCAGCATCAGTGTAGTGAATCATTATTGTGGTTTGTCATGTTTCCAATCATGGTCATATACACGTGTACAAAATGTTCATTTTTTTTTTAAATGTTGTGACATCTCAAAACTCAGATAGTGGCAAGAACAAAACTTTGTCTAAATTTGCTTATTGCTGTAACTTAGGTTGTAATATGAACTTTAAAAAAAAAGAGGTGTATGCATGTATAAACGCTGTATCGCAATTACTATAATTTCCTCGTCGTGATATGAAAATTTTACACATTAATAATTATCATTATTCATCTGCTTTCGTGCTAATATTATATTTGCACTAAATATTAATACTATTCAAGAACATTTTGGTAATTTATCATTTTTTCAGAAATATTTTACAGGTACGCGTACGCACTCAAACCAAGTACATAACTACTAATGCGCAGATTATTTGTATTGTTCTCACTCGCAACATTCCCGAAGCATCCAAAGACTCGAATTTCAGCTTCATAAGGAAAATGTTATCTTAAAGTGTTCAGTCAACAGGTTTAACATGAAAGTTCATAAGCATCCAACCATGGAGGTGGACCATGAATCTATACACTTCCGTGATGTGACTAAAGAAGCCTTGTTGTAGCAGTTAAATAACCGAAAACGTGTAACGAGCTCTAACGCTTCTAAAATACAAGGGGCATAACTGTAGTTCCTCAACCATGACCCATCGATTACTAGAATAAAAAATAAAGTAATTTATAGAGCTTAAAAGTAATTTAACGACTCTAATCACAAAAAGATAACCAAAAAAACAAACAACAACATTATATTTCACAAATCAAATTCTTTAGAGGTAGATGTGCAGTGATTGACGTAGATGGCGCTTTGTCGTCCGAATGGTGGCGGCCTGATGAGAGACCTATCACTGGAATTTTGTAAGCAGCTTTCTTCTGGTACGGTGCATGGCAGTGTATATACGGCCAGCTTATAAAATACCAGCAGTTTAGTGACTGCTTTGTTTTAACAAACTAGCACAGGGCTTAATGATTGAAAAAGACATTCCATTGTTTTCGTTTGACCATGGACGTGTATTTATATTAGTTCGTGGTTTAATTGATATCATCGATTTGGGGGAAAGTTTACTGTGCTACTCGAGTTAACATTAATTAGTCATTAACCAGTTCACGCCTCTAAATCAGATGATAATAGGAGGGTGATGATGCTAGGGGAAAAAACATAATGTTAAGTAAAATTTAGTTTGGAGATTTGAAAAAGGAAAATGCATCATATGAAGTGTCGATTAAAGCGACATGATGTTTAGAGGAATTTGTGTTATAATGTTACTGTTATAATATTGAATTAAAACGATAAATAGTGAGCCTCCCTTTTGAAAAACTAGTTTTGAATGCTTAAAACGTGGAACGAAAAAATTGGTAAATTCAAGTGAGGGAAGCAATTGATCATCTGCACACTGTGTGTGAACGTGCATGCTGTAGTTAACTGGCATCTTCTCTTGACTAAAAAACGTAAGCTGCAGGTTATGACTCTTCATGAGGTAAGTCCATTTACCTTCCACATACAACAAAGATAATATAAGGCGAGAGCGAAGGAAAGAGAGTTCCTTATCTGGACCAGGAATAGCTGGAGAAGCCAATGAATATTGTGCCAGCAGGGGATGTTATGGCATGGTGTGTGCAGGGAAACTCTGAGGACCTCCATAATTTTGCTTGGTGGGTGCAGTTGGGATGTGGTCAATGGGTGGTGAACTTGAATGGGAAGTTCGGTAGTTGTGGGTCGGTGGTGGCAAATTTTCGTTTTTCTACGTGTATGTGTGGAGTTTGTGTTGATTTCGTTGTTGCCATCATCTGTTCTTTCCAGAAAGATCTTATTATGGCTGTACCATTATTTCAAACCATTGAGTATTATGAAGGCATGTCTCTTCTCCAGAGTAGATACACATACATTCACACACGCATTCATACAAACACACGCACACACCCTACCATTTACATTGGAACAGCAAAAACCGCGCTGAGGGCTTTATTAGCCTACAAAACTATAAAAGTACAAACAAAATGCAGTTCTGCAAAAGTAATTTTTAAAAAATGTAGAAAGCTGAGGACGAATCTTCAGAAGCACTAGCCACAATAAAAATACTGTGCATATTTAAGATCGTGAAAAGCCTTAAGGAAATACTAAGAACAGAACTAGATAAGATAATTACAATTCTTTATCTGCCAGTGATTTGTAAGAAACGTAGCCTAGATTATGATTATAATGATAAGACTAACATCGTATTATACAAGCCATCATCATCATTGCACGATTTTCATAGTGTACAAAGTCTTAAAGATAACTTGATTCTATTTTAACAGTATGAAAGTGGTTTGTTTCTAAGTGCTGATTTTATGAAAGCCAAGTAACACACCTCAAGCAGTAAAAACTATTTTAAAACCTCACGTGAAAAGCGAAGTAACAAGGTAATTAATTTTAACAAAATTATAAACTTTGTTTCAGGTCATGATCACGTGAGCACCTGCTTGTCAGTGACTGGAGTCAAAATGTAACTTTCAAGATAGGTTTCGATCCCGAAGTCCCTATGTTTCATGTCATACATCCTCGTCTTGGGCAGCGAGTTTGCGAATCATCAATGCGACAATGGTTTCCATGTCGTCTTCTGTATTTAACAAAACGTCTGGCACAATGTACTGAAAAATTTTGCGAATATTGTTCTGCATTGTATTGAACCGCTGCTCTAGCAAAGCATACTGCTCTGTACTTTGCATGCATCTGATTACATCCTCTTCAGACAAGTCTGTTTGAACCAATTGATTTGAGGTATAGTTTACTTGTGGCTTGCTTTCACCTCCGCTACTTACTAACGGTGCGGTTTGCGTTATCTCCATTTTCAAGGTTTCGTTTGTCTTGGCATCGCACGTTGCTTCCATGGCCATCTTTAGTTTATTTACATCGGGTTTGAAATCTTCACTCCTGAACACATCTGAGGAATGCACCGAAATTTCCGTCGCTTCATCGTCTTGCGTGAGATCAACAACGTTATCATCCGGACATAGGGAGTTCCGAGTACTTCCACCCTGCACTGGAATACCGAAAGTTGCTTTCCACTCGGAGCTGTTGGAACTCGTAGGAGAGCCAGGAGAATGAGCCAAAGATCTGCCATTTTGATTTGTCTGTGGTTTGGTAGATGTTGGGGATGGATGAAAGATCGACTCAAAAATGGACCTGGAACCGTGGTTTTTGGGTTCAGTTTTCTCAATGGCAGGGGTCGAGTCACCTGAACTGAACAGGACTACGGGAGCTTCATTGTCAGGAGATTGAGGAGTGGCTGAAGAAGTACGTCCTCTATATCTTTGCTGTAGAATTGTGAGATCGACAGGCTGCATATCTTCATCTTCTGCAGCACCGCTCCTCACTGCATTTGCCTGGTCGGTCGCTGTGTCGAAGCAGATGCGTTTCTCATCGTTTTCTCTGAAGTCAGACCGCTTGCGTTTGTCTTTCATGCCTCTGCTGTGGTTATAAGAAACAGACGTAAATATTTCTGTAGCTGGGCGGGGAGTAGTTTTCATACATCTTATGATTATCAAGACTACCCATTGAACGAATAATAATAATAAAAAATAAAATGCAAAACTTTGTAAAGCGCATACTCACACTCCTAGCGCTTAAGAATAAGAACGAGACATGGACAACATATAAGAGACAGGAAAACAATCAAAGAAACTACACAACTACGAAAGAAGAAACAACAGCACTGATGATGAGTTAAAAAAAAATACAGAAAACGCAAAGAGGAAATATTTATGTACGCTGATGTCTGCACACTATTTATATTACAAATTTTGTTTTTCACGACAAACAGTGGTATAAAGATAGTATTTTTATTTACCTTCTGGAAGCCAAATATATATTCTCCACTGATCTCATTGCAGCCGCCACCACTTCCTACATAAATATCAGCAACAGTGTTTTCAAGAAAGAAAACGAAGTGTTTTTCTTGCAAATAACCTAGTTGTTCAAATATTATCTTGTTCTCATGTCTAGCTTAAAACTTAAAGACTGCCTCCTTTGTCAATAAATGAACAGAATGATAATAAAGTTAATAAATGAACTTACATAAAAAGAAATCAAGAAATACGAAATGAATCCAAAGAGACCAACAAAACAGCAATGATGCATTGTGAAGGTCAAGATTTAAAAACCCAAATGCACGTGCACTGAAATTATTTGACGTCTGGACTTCCCGCCAATGACACGATAACAAAGAATCATCTGGACAGAACGATGACAAGCCGGAATTGTTTTTCGGTCACCTCACCTGGTCTAGTTTCTGCTGACGTATTTTCTGAAGGTCTGCCTCTCTGGAATTTAGCTCGGCCTCCTTGACAGCCTACATTAGCAGCAAACCCACATATACAGAAAATAAATCACTTGGCTACATGTTTGAACAAGGCTCAGTTGCATAATACATGTCCAATTTTAAACACATGTAGGTGCTAAATTACAACAGTTTGTATGCACAACAAAGCACTTCTAACTTTTTTCTACAAACAAGTGCTAAACATTGGACATTTGTTGAGCAACCGAGCCCAGACCTATGTTTGTGTATGGCATGTATGTATGCAAAATTGTAGCAAAATTGTCTTAGTACAATCTACATCAAATTTGAATACAGTGATCCCTCGCCTTACGCGGGAGTTATGTTCTAGAAAGCGGTGAAAATCCGCGAAGCACCGGCGTTATATTTATTATATATATCTTAAAGCTTTAGAAACCCTACCCCAACTCCTTTAAACTTTTCCCACTCTCTTATTATTAATCTGACGTTGGCAAACGTGCAAGCGGTAGTGGCGGACAGTACTGCCTTTCCATTGTGTACAGTACGGTATTTATCCGCTGATGAAATACATGTACATGCTGTATTTTATTTCAATTTTGAAATGTTTGAACTAACATTTTATATATCGTTTTAAATATTTTAAGCAAAAATAATTAAAAGTATAAATATTATATAAATACGTA